>CM054139.1:17560079-17577579 GCA_028751875.1 Rapana venosa | reverse complement strand
TGTGTGTGTGTGTGTGTGTGTGTGTGTGTATAAACGCGTACGTGCTTGAACCTATGTGACTGTGTTAAAGCATTGAGTTATCGATCACGTATGACTGCAGTGTGGGTTTGTGACTCAGCATGCTCCAGAAGATTGAATGGCCCACAGAAACAGCCCATGTTACGTCAGCCCTCACCTCACATCATCTCACATCATCTCACCTCACCTCGCATCATCTCACCTCACTCATCTTATCTTGCCAACACTGCCCATACTACAGATCACCACGGCAGCAAAGACAAATGGAAACGAAGTTCTGCCTTGTTACAGAGACCACAGATCTGCAAAGAACACATCAAGCTTTCAGGAAGGTGGAAGAAGGGAGAGAAGTTAGAAAAAGGGACACACATTCATCACAGGATTGTTCCCCTTATGAGTTGAAAACCAGTATTTGTCTTTTTGTTCGTCTGTCCGTATGTCTATCTGCCTGTCTGTCAATCTGTGTGAACAGATGCTGACCTTTGCATACATACGTGATTTGCATGCACACAAAAATGCATGCGATCATGCACGCTTGTGTGTGTGTGTGTTCGAACGCGCGCGCGCGCCCACACAACACACAACACCACACACACACACACACACACACACACACACACACACACACAACACACAACATCACTACATACATCCACTATCATATCATTATCTATCTATCTATCTATCTATCTATCTACTATCTATCTGTCCCGTAGTCTGACGACCGTGGGGCACCTCAAAGACTCAACAACCAGTTCCCTCCATTGCTCTCTCTGTTCTGCCTTTCTCAGGTTTTGTGAGTTCTAGCTGCCTCGCTGATGTTACCCCAGCTCTTCCTTGGTCTGCTCTCTTCTCCCCTGGAAAGGCCTGTAAAACGTCTTCGCAGCCTTTGCGTCTTTGACTGCCCATACCATTTAAGTTTACCGCTTTTTCACATCGTTAAAGGTTCTCATGGTCCAAGGTTGCTGGATTCTGTTATGCACCTTTCGTTGCTTATGTGGTCTTTAGAGATGCCAAGGATCTCCGAAACATCTCATCTCCACCGCCTGTACTCTTCTCTCAATCTCAGTTAGGGCCTGATCACAGGCATACAGAAATATGGATATGACACAGGGAGCGCGTTTAGTCTGATCTTGAGACTAGGAGAATTTCATCTCTCCAATGGTGTTTAGTTTTGACAAAGCTGTATTGTCTGCGTCCTGCAACACTTCTGGCTTGGACCCGGCCTGAACATGGCCCAGGACTTTGAAGCTTTGAACTGTTTCCAGCTTCGTCATTAATCCTGATCATCAGTGCAATGCCGTGGTTATTAGTCATCAGTTTGGTCTTCTCTGCACTGATTTCCATGCCGTATGTTTTGGAGGCCTTATTCAAGTGTTCTGTTAGGCTGGCAAGCTCTTTTTCTGATCCTGCTATTCCATCAATGTCATCTGCGAAGCGGAGGTTTGTGATCGTTCTGCCACCAATGCTGACTGATCCTTCATGATGTTCCAGTGCATCAGCCATGATTCTCTCAAGGAAGATGTTGAAAAGAGTGGGTGAGAGTAGACAGCCCTGCCTTACTCCAACTGTTGTTCGAAACCATTCTCCAATGTTGTTGTTGTAGTACACTGCACTGGTGGCCTCGCTGTACAGCTGTTTGATGACTCTGATCAGGTTTGCATTGATGCTGTACAAATTCATGGTTGCCCACAAAGCTGCATGCCACACCCTGTCAAATGCCTTCTTAAAATCGATAAATACGTGGTAAAGGTCTTGTTGATGTTGAAGGTACCGCTCACATAGTATTCTGAGGCATATATATACATAAATTATATAAATATATATATATACATAAATTATATATATAAATTATATATATATATATATATATATTATATGCTCCCTTTTTTCGAAACGGATAAAGGAATAATAAAATCATTTTAGTTTGATAATCATCTGTTACAACCACATAGCTGAAATGTTCTGTACTTGACATCTTTTCTTGACACCAGCATTTAGAAGCATTAATACCAGTATTTGTCTTTTTGTTCGTCTGTCTGTATGTCTATCTGCCTGTCTGTCAATTTGAGTGAACAGATGCTGACCTTTGCGTACATACGTGATTTGCATGCACACAAAATATATATATTATAATATATATATAATATTATATATATATATATATATATATATATATATATATATATATATATATATATTACATACACACGCACGCACTACCGCACACACACACGCACGCGCGCGCACACACTTACACACACATTCACACATTATGTACACACATGTACACACGTACACACACACACACGCACGCACACACACATACACAAACACTCCTACACAAATACACACACACACCTACTTTTGCACTTGCTTGAAACTCTACATTTTGTCCTTTTCCCTCACTCTTTCCACAAGTCTTTCCTAACCCTACCCTAGTCCCTTCCTCCCTGAGAGAGAGAGAGAGAGAGAGAGAGAGAGAGAGAGAGAGAGAGAGAGAGAGAGAGAGAGAGAGAGAGAGAGAGAGAGAGAGAGAGAGAGAACTCGAACTCGATTTCTTTTTTAATGAGGGTAATTGGATAAGACATAAGCTTCTTTACACCAGGCCCTCATGGGGAAAAATGTGAAACAAACATGAAGAAACCAATGAGTCAACAAAGAAGATGATATGAATCACTCAAATTGCCATTCAATTATTGATAAATCAAGGGAAGACCACGAAAGTTAACCAATCGAATGAATAAACAAGACCAATTGAACACGGACAAACTCCCCTCCCTGACGCCCCCCTTCCCTAAACAGACAACCCTCCCCCAATGATCAACACACACACACACACACACACACTCACACATCACACACACCACACACACACACACACACACAAAAACACACACACATGCCACACCACTACACCTGCCGCTCTCTCACTCACTCACACACAGACTCACACACATTCACACAAACAAACACACACACACGCACACGCACGCACGCACTGTAAGTACATATGCACAGACACGCACGTACGCGTGCGTGCACACACAATCATCCTGGATACAAATCCATACACATGTACTTTTTCTCATATAATTATTATAATAGTCTTACGTCATGATTATCAAAATATAACCACACATTTGCACCGGCAAAACCAAACAATGGAAAGAGAGAGAGGGAGAGAGAGAGAGAGAGAGAGAGAGAGGAGAGAGAGAGAGAGAGAGAGAGGAGAAGAGAGAGAGAGAGAGACAGACAGAGACAGAGACAGAGACAGAGGTTGATTGATTGATAAATTGTATTCCCAAGAGTTACAGATCAGTATTGACATACTTCTTTTCATCCGGCCCTTGCCCTGAAACAGGGCTATCCTTTAAAATCAGAGCTATAATAGGTTCAAGTGAAAGTTTTTAAAAAAATGATGATAATATTTTTTTTAAATCTTTATATTTAATATAAGAGAGAGAGAGAGAGAGAGAGAGAGAGAGAGATTATTGATTGATTGATTGATAATTTGTATTCCCAAGAGTTACAGATAAGTATTGACATACATTTTTTTTTATCCGGCCCTTGCCCCAAGAACGGACTATCCTTAATAATCAGAGGAAATAGGTTCAAGTAAACGTAAAAAAGATAACAATGATAATTAATTTCTTTTAATCTATGTAGTTGATATGAGAGAGGGAGAAAGAGAGAGAGAGGGAATCAATAAAACCAAATACAGTGACTAAATTGTCTGAAACAGATATTACAAACATAGTACACCAAATCTATGAAATAAAAACTTCGATAGTCAAAACCAGTTACTCTTAAGCACGCAAAGACACACACACACACACACACACACACACAACACACACACACACACACACACACACACACACACACACACACACACACACACACGAGTGTTTCTCGTCACACAGAACATCTTGCGCACACGTTAAAACCCGTTCCGCTGTTCGGAAGAGTAGGCCAACTGTGTGCCTGTGGGAACGGATGACAAAATTTACAAAACTGCATACACACGGGAACTGGATGAAATAAAGCACATGAGTGCTTATTCCATTATCCTCGAAATAAAAGAATTAAAAAAGTAATAAAACACACACACATGCTCAAGAATTTCACAGGCAAGAGAGAGAGAGAGAGAGAGAGAGAGAGAGAGAGAGACAGAGAGAGAGAGAGAGAGAGAGAGAGAGAGAGAGAGAGAGAGAGAGAGAGAGAGAGAACTCGGAACTCGGAACTCGGAACATTTAATGTACCAGGCCATATGCTCATGACATGAGATTCAGAACATCTTGAAGCAAAACAAGCTAAAGCAAAACACTTCACATTAAATTTGTCAACAATTTCAAGGTTGCATGTAAAGATCAGTCTAATGTGCACTCTCTCTCTCTCCCTCTCTCTCTCCCTTGCGCACACACTCTCACACACATACTCACACACATACTCATACACACGCATGCATGCACACACACGCTCGTACACGCACACACTTTCACACCTATAATTATACACAAACACATGTACATGCATGCACACACACCATACACACATGCCCTTACAAATGCAAATAAGCTAATTCTCATTAATATACAAATGGCATACCAGAAATGAATAATCGAGATCTTCCACGTTTTCAAAGAGGCGAAATGTACAGAGAGAGAGAGAGAGAGAGAGGAGAGAAGAGAGAGAGAGAGAAGAGAGAGAGAGAGAGAGAGAGAGAGAGGTCTAAGCGAAGTTACTCTGGAAATACAGCTCTGATCAAGTTACTTCCCCTGTACCAAGAGAGTCTGTCAACCCTCCAGTATCGCCCTAAATGTTTCGCCATATTCAACTTTAACCATTTCACCCTCCCCTTCTTTCTCATGATGATGATGATGATGATGACAACGACGACGACGATGATGATGGTGATAGATATCGACAATGATAATGACGAAGTCGACGACGACGACGATGAAGATGGTAGCACAAAACAAGCACAGTTGTCCAAGGGTTAGCTGAAGCGTCAGTCTCCTGATCCTATCGTGCTGAGGTCGCTGGTTTCAGTGTTTGTGACACCAGGTGGTGTAACACTGGAGAATGACCAGACGATGACCTTACAGGTGACGACGTTACCTAGTTTGACACGAGATATAATTATGTACACTATTGCCAAGCAATTGCCAGTGCTCGAGCCTGCGCCCTTTAAAAAAAAATCTAGAAAAAAAGTGTGTAGTTCTGTTGACACGGCTACTACGCACGTCAGATAATGTCAGTTTGACAGTCAGTGTTTCTCTCTACCCTTTATCAGAAGCAGCAGTAATGCTGCCGTGTGTAGTTGGCCGTTCCCCAGCTTAACAACCATCGGCTTCTCCAGATTATCCACTCTATCTCCCTCATCACAACTGCAGTCATTGTAGATACCACTGCACAAGAACCTTGCCTGTGTGGCAGCTTTTCATGTTCTGTTATGCAGGAAGCTGCAGTCCGACTTGAGAGGCTTTCTCTCCTGTACTGGAGCCTACATGCTGGTATGCTAAGAGCTTGTCGTGGCTGAAGACAATGTCAGCACAACGTTGCAAAGCACAGCCCCCTGTTAACCTGCGCCTTGTATTAGCCCCTCGCTGTCACTGTCAGTGACGGATAGATACAGCTGACGGCCGGGGTCAGTGCTAGCCTCTGATCCCAGTGGCGGGGAACAACAAGGAAACACTGGCCACGCACCTGCCTAGAAAGCGAAAAATCAGGGTTTGAAGTGTGTGGGGAATCCATCCCTGTTTGTGCCCGAAATGTTTCCCCCCACACACTAGTTCTTTTCACACTCTACACTGCTCCTCTTTTACACAGAATAAATCGTCATCAGATCAACCATCATTTCTATGCAGATGACTCAAATTCTTAGCAGTGATACTCCTGAAATTCTGCCTTCTCTCTTGATCAATATGTCCTACTGCCTTCAAGATATCCAAAATTGGATGATACAGAACAAACAGCTAAATGCAGATAAAACCTAAGCCATGCTTGTAGGGACCAAACACAAACTCTATTCCATCACAACAGCTTCAATAGAATTCGGCAATACGTCTGTCCCTCTATCTACTGCAGTGAAATATCTAGGGGTCGTTATAGACAACACACTCTCCATGCAAAAACTAATCACCCAAACCTGCCAGTCGTGCTACTATCAATTGCGGCGCATCAGTGCAGTTCGAAAGTACCTGTCCACTGATGCAACATCCAGACTAGTCACGTCTCCCATTCTCTCACGTCTAGACTATTGCAATTCTCTTCTGACTGGTCTACCAGCATCATCTATCCACCCTCTTCAACGTATACAAAACTCTGCAGCTCGCCTAGTCCTCAGAAAGAAAAAATCTGATAACATTACTCCTCTCTTGCGATCTCTTCACTGATTGCCTGTGCCACAAAGAGTAAACTATAAGATCAGTACGCTCTGTTACAAATGTCTCCACAAAACAGCACCTTCCTACCTCTGTGGATGTCTTCATATGTACGCTCCTTCTCGATCCCTCCGCTCTGCTGCAGATACCTTGTGCTAAAGAATATCTAGATTCAACCAGTCCACCGTTGGCCGTCGCTCTTTCTCTGTTTCTGGTCCATCGATCTGGAATGACCTTCCTCTCTCCCTTCGTCAAAAGCCTTCTTATGACGCTTTTAAATCCGGCCTCAAGACACATTTATTTCAAACCTAAGATTCTCACCTCTTGCCCTATTTCATTTTCGTCCTGCCCTCAACAGGCAAAACCCCATCACCCTGCCGAGTGTACAACCTTTATGTGTGTGCGTGTGTGTGTATGTGCGTGCGTGCGAGAGTGTGTGTATACATTTAAATTAAAAAAAACACACACCCAAAAAACAAACAAAAACTATTAATTGTAACTGGCTGCATGTGAATGAGTATGATGAATGAGAGCGCTTTGATTTGTTTTTTGCAAGATATAGCGCTACATAAATTCCATTTATTATTATTATTATTATTATTATTATTATTATTATTATTATTATTATTATTATTAGTTGTATTAGTAGTATTAGTATTAGTATTAGTAGTAGTAGTAGTAGTAGTATCATTAAACTGTGAGTTTTGCTCTGGGTGTAGTTGTGACTTAAAGTGGTATACCTCCCACTGACCATATTCTGCCTGATAGGCCTTTCACCCCATGGTACACCCATGATATCCTGGTGGCAAAGCGCAAACGCCGACAACTAGAACGGCAGTGGCGAAAAACAAAAAGTGAAATAAACAAACAGCTCCTATCGAAAACAAACCAACAAAGTAAAAACCTTAATCCACTCAGCCAAGAAAAACTACTACTCTGCTCAAGTTCTCAATGCAACATCCATGAAATCTCTTTTTTCCCTCACCTCAACTCTTCTTGGATCTGCAAAGACAAGCCCTCTGCCTACTGTCCACAGTCACTCTGAACTTCCTGATATATTTTTCTTCGTTCTTTTCAGACAAAGTCCGTAACATTCGCTCCAGACTGGATCAGACTCCCTTCCAACCTGTACCTCCTGATCCCCAATTCACTGGCACTCCTCTCCTCCCCTTTCAGCCAAAAAGTGAGGAAGAAATCAGGAAAATTATAAATGAAATGACCATAAAATCATGTGATCTTGATCCTATGCCTGCTTCTCTTTTCACGCAGTGCATTCCGCAGCTTATACCAACTATCACGAAGATTGTAAACTCATCTCTTCTTTCGGGAATTTTTCCTTCAGAACTCAAAACTGCAATAGTTACACCTCTACTAAAAAAGCACGACCTCGACCCTAACATACTGAAAAATTACAGACCTGTTTCTAACCTACCTTTCATCTCCAAAGTCCTTGAAAAAGTAGTTTTGAAACAACTCAACAGCCATCTTTATTTAAATAGTCTCCTTCCCGCATTTCAGTCTGCCTATCGCGTCAACCACAACACGGAAACCACCCTAGTCCATACGTTAAACACGCTTCTAAACGCTTCTGACTCAGGGAAAATCTCTCTTCTCACTCTTCTCGACTTATCTGCAGCATTTGACACTATAGATCACTCTATCCTTCTCTCCCGTCTCCAAAAAACGTTCGGTGTTACTGGCACAGCCCTTTCCTGGTTTAGTTCATACCTCACTGATCGATTCCAGACAGTCTCAGAAAAACAAAATTCAATCAATTCCTGTAAAACTAGAATGTGGAGTCCCACAAGGATCAGTTCTGGGCCCTGTCCTGTTCACTCTCTACACTGTTCCACTCTCATACATAATAAACCGTCACCAGATCAACCATCATTTCTACCTGATGACTCTCAGATTCAAAGCAGTGACACTCCTGAAAATCTGCCTTCTCTCTTGACAAATATGTCACTTTGCCTTCAGGACATTCATAACTGGATGATACAAAGCAAGTTACAGCTAAATGCAGATAAAACCGAAGCCATGATTATAGGGACCAAACACAAACTCTCTTCCATCACAACTGATTCAATAGAATTTGGCAGTACATCAGTTCCGCTATCCAGTGAAGTTAAGTATCTAGGTGTTGTTATTGACAACACACTGTCTATGCAAAAGTTCATCACCCAGACCTGCCAGTCCTGCTACTATCAAGTACGACGTATAAGTGCAATCCGAAAGTACCTGTCCACTGATGCAACATCCAAACTTGTCACATCTCTTATTCTTTCACGTCTGGACTATGTAATCTCTTTGGCTGGTCTGCCAGCATCATCTATCCACTCCCTTCAACGCATACAAAACTCTGCAGCTCGATTAGTCCTCAAAAAGAAAAAAATCTGAGCATATTACTCCACTCCTGCAATCTCTCCACTGGTTGCCTGTGCCACAGAGAGTAGAGTACAAGATCAGTACCCTCTGTTACAAATGTCTCCACAAAACAGCACCCTCCTACCTCTGTGAATGTCTTCACCTGTACACTCCTTCTCGTTCCCTCCGCTCTGCTGCAGATACCTTGTGCTTACGAATACCTAGATTCAACCAATCCACTGTTGGCCGTCGCTCTTTCTCTATTTCTGGTCCATCCATCTGGAATGACCTCCCTCTCTCCCTTCGTGAAAAGCCTACTTACGACAGCTTTAAATCCAGCCTCAAAACATACCTATTTCAAACTTAAATTTTTCCCTCTTGTTTCATCTCATGTCTGTCCCTGCCTTTGAAAGCCAAAATTCCATCACCCGGCTGAAATGTACAACCTGTGTGTGTGTGTGTGTGTGTGTGTGTGTGTGTGTGTGTGTGTGTGTGGTGTGTTGTGTGTGTGTGTTGTGTGTGTGTGTGTACATTGAATTTGTTAGAATATTGTTAATCATTGTTGGTTGTTTGTGTGGGAGCGGATTGAATGGAAGCGCTCTGATTTGTAATTGCAAGATATAGCGCTCTATAAATTTCATATATTATTTATTATTATTATACAATACAGCAATAAGTTTGGTGGTCAGTTGCTGATGGTTTTTCTACGATTGTCAGATGGACAGCTCAGCCTCTGCTATGAAAGCAGCAGTACACTGCAGATGCTCAAAGCTGCTGTAGAGTTCTTGGCCACTGAGGCGGAGTGGGCTCCACTGTTCAGACTGAACGATCCAGTGATGCGTGGGTTTTGTTCAGCGTCACTACGCATGCGCTAGTTTCATGTCTTGCTATGTTTGGATGGCTAAGATTTTCTGATTTGTAATCCTGTCTGGATAGTGTTGTGCTGTATTGTATTGTATTACATATTGTTGTATTGCATTGTGTTGTGTTGTGTTGTGTTGTAGTTTGCAAAAGATGCTTAACCTATATTTTCCCTGCATATGTTTGAGAGGACAGTACACTGCTGTGTGTTAGGATCATAATTATTAGGACAGAGCAGCAAACTTGATGGAGATGGCTTTTCTTTGCCTGGTGTTCCTCACATTTCTTATGGTCTCCTTTCCTTTTGCGTTGTCTTGAAGTGTTTCTGACATCTTTTCGAAACAAGAATATATTCCACTATTGAAGTCAAGCTCTGAGCACATACTTGTGGTAAAAAAGGCAAAGGTGTCCCATAACCTATAAGGTCGTAGGGGAGCGAGGCATCAGAGACCTCACTTGTCTAGGGGCCAGCATATTGAGGGTGGCGCTCATCTCCTCTCCTCGCTGCTTTACCTTCCCTGACCCTAAAGAGGCAGGTACCCATTTACAGCTGGGTGAACTGGGGGAACTGTACTGAAGCCAAGGCGCGCAAACGGTCACCCATCCAAGTGGTAACCAAGCTCGATGCTGTTTAACCTTAACTGGGTGAAAGCGAGTGCTCCAACAAGTGAGCCATCCCGTCACATACTTGTGGGCATACTGTAAACTATTAATGCAGTTGTTCACACTTACATCCAATACGTGCCACCAAAGTACGCCAAATCAAAGGAAGCATAGCGCACAGGGACTGGATGTATAAAAAGCACATAAGTGCTTATTTCATTATCCTCGAAATAAAAAATAAAACAGCGCACATATTTTACACCTAGCATGCCGAACGATTATTGACGCATTTGTTTTATTTCATATAGTGACTTGCCATTACAGATATGCTAAAAACCGTAACTATCGAGCAGTATTACAATTATGAGATAACTGAGGTATTCAGTTAGAGCAAGTGTACTTTTTGTTGTGTGCCCCTGTTTATAACAAGGCTGAACACCAAGAAAAGCACAAGCTCTACATGGTCATTTGATTGAAAGAAAGCTCTGTAAGCCTTGCCTATGCAAGCTAAACATGACACATATATCTTGCTCTACGTATCATGTGATGCCGTATTGGGTATTCGTGCTGCAGTACAGTACATCACGGGTTTCAGTTCAGTGTTCATGATTGTATTTGTCCACAGTTAGTAGACTTAGTGGAGAAGTGTGTTACTGATCATCATCACCAGTCACCAGGATGTTCTCTGTTTCTGCTCAGCAACAGCGGAGGTGGAGGTTAGCAGCAGCAATAGTGGCAGCGTACAAGTGTGCATGCATGCTGTATGTCTATTATGTTTCTGCATTCTGGACATTTTCAGTCATTCTGTAGGCTTGCCTGGTTTTTGAGGAAGAAACATGTTGAGAAGAACTGAGTATTGCTGGTACTGTAGGATTGGCTGATGGAGGAATTTATGAGAGATTAAACGAAAGAAGGAACTGCGTGTCAAAGACGCGTGTTAAATCAGGCAAGCAAGCGCACGAGCACACACAACACACACACACACACACACACACACACACACACACACACACACACACACACACACACACACACCACACTAAAAAATGAAGATACACCAAATAAGAACATTTAAACATTGTATTTATTAAATGTTATCATGGTAGACAATACATCATATTCTATTGATCGACAATATTGGCCCACACAACTACAAAACATGGCTTCTTTAGAAAACGTCATGCCCGTTGATGTTGTGTTTCAGCAGCCTCCATGGGTGCAGCAGACAAGGTATAGTAAGAGTTGAGGGTACACCGCTAGCAAAGCACATACAACACAGTCACTCCACACACTGTTCTCATCAAAAGTGCTGATGTCCTTAAGGTGCAAAATTAATTAACAAGACCTGGTCACAAGAATGGTAAGTAATGTCTGTGTTGGAAACCGATTCCTAATGAGTTACACAGTAATAAATGAAAGCCAGACACTCAGACAGTATTGAGATAGATGACAGTCCTTTGCACTATTGCTGCTTGATCACATACCCAGACTGTAAAAACATCAGATTCATTGAAAAATACTGATGATAAATTTTGGTTAAACTCATTATTCCTTAGACATTTTTCAAAGGTTATATTGCCGTCACTTGAATTTTAGAGGGAGGTAAAACAGCATTTGACACTTCTTTAAGAGACTGATTTTTTTTTAGAACAACACAGTTATGGAAGTTAAAACGCAATGCCAAAACAACATCATCCATACAACGACTTGAAAAGAAGACATGAAAATAAAAAGCTGCATTAGAAGGAGCGAAAAATGAGGAATTTGGTGAGAGAGAGAGAGAGAGAGAGAGAGGGGGAGAGTGAGAGGGAGAGACAGAGTGAGAATGATCATGTGAGTGGTGGATATACCATCATCAAAAGGCAAAAACGATGACAGATTGTCCAAAGGTTGCTGCACATAGAATCCCTGCTGTACAAAATCAATCCACACACAAAACACACACACAACACACACACACACACACACACACACACACACACACACACACACACACACACACACACACAACACGTCTGTACATCGTCACGTGGCACGTGTATATGAAAAAGTAATGACACAAGTCTGCTTCATACTGTAATCAGAACTGACGCCACACAATCCACCTCATTCCCCTCACCATCACCTCAAACCACCCCCCCCTCCCCCCCCCCACAAAGTCTCCACTCATGGCAAGTTTAAATACTCAGGTCATGTACATAGCTTAGTACATCCCCATCCCCCCTCCCATCCCCATCCCCATCCCCCCTCCCATCCCCTGCCCCATGCCACCCCCAGCCCCCAGACTGAACATGAGGCTCATGGTGTTGGGGTCTCCCATCATCAGGGGCAGCCAGCGCATCATGTCCAGAGTGCTGCCCATACCATTGGCCAGGGCCACAGGCGTGGCGATCTTGTTGATGTCCACCCCGAGGATATTGGACATGATGAAGACGCCCATGGGGTTCATCATGGCGGTGGGGTTACGCATGAGGACGGACATGAGGGGCATGTGCTTCATGTTGGGGTCGCCCATCAGGCCCATCATGAGGTACATGGCCAGAGGGTTCATGCCGGCACCACCGCCTGCCCCCGCTAGCCCCAGCTGACCTGCAGGGGTGCCCGAGGTGGCAGAAGGGGGGGGGGGGGGGACAGAGGAGAGGTGAGTAGTCACAGGCTCATGCTCCAAGAAGGTATGGCGGCGTGAATATAAGCCAAAAAGAGTAAGGACGCCCATGCGAACATACACACATGCGCACACACACTCGTACACACGCGCGCGCGCACACACACACACACACACACACACACACACACACACACACACACACACACACACACACCACACCACACACACACACACACACACTCACTCACTCACGCACGCTCACGCACACACACACAACACACACACACACAACACACACACTCACCTCACGCACACACACAGAACTACTAATAAAAGAAAGATAGACTGGCAGAAAGGGGCGAAAAGAATGACGGAAATATACAGAGACAGATCAATAATAACCAAATAGATCAATAAATGAATAAACAAGAATACTGAACGAAGAGAGATTTACAGGTGGATAGACATAGAAACAGGCAAGCATATAGACAGGCAGAGGCGTGTTTGTAGATAGAAAAGCTAGCTAGCTAGCTAGACAGACAGACAACAGATAGATAAATAGATAGATAGACAGACATACATACAGACAGACAGAGAGATAGATAGATAGATAAACAGAAGCATATATACATACATACGTACGTACGTACGTACATACATAAATAATTAAATAATAAAAGACCACTACTACTACTGCTACTTCTGATGAAACAACAACAACAACAGCAACAACAACAACTACTACTACTGCTACTACTACTACTACTACTGCTGTTGCTGCTGCTACTACTACTACTACTACTACTACTGCTACTACTACTACTACTACTGTTTGCTTACTACTACTACTACTACTAACTTACTACTACTACTACTACTGCTGCTGTTCGCTGCTGCTACTACTCTACATACTACTACTACTACTACTACTACTCTCTCTACTACTACTACTACTACTACTACTACTACTACTACTACTACTACTACTGCTGCTGCTGCTGCTGCGCTACTGCTCTACTACTACTACTACTACTACGCTGCTGCTGCTGCTGCGCTACTACTACTACTTCTGCTACTACTACTACTCTACTACTACGACTACTTCACTACTACTACTCTACTACTTCTACCACTCTACTGACTACTATATACTACTACTACTACTAATATACTATTGATACTAATGATAATGATAACAAAATTACCATTGACGAGGCAGCAGGCGCTGAGGAGGACAAGGGCGACAACCAGATGCAGCTTCATGATGGATGGAGGGAGAGCTGTGTGTCTGTGTTCAAACTGAAACATGCAAAGCACACACACCTTAGCTGCTGTTCATTTTCAACAGACCAAAACATAAAGATGCTCCTTTGTCTTCTAAAAACAGCAAAAACGTCAAGTCTGTGGTGGACTGGCCAGCCTAAAAGTTCTTTCCTTAGTCACTGACATAAGCTCAGTGCCAAGAGTTATGACAAGAGGCTGTTTTGCTTTGAAGTGTCATGTTGATATTGTCTTCAACCATGATAAGATTGTGATGCTAAGAGCAAATCTTCAGCCATTTGTGATTGATCTGCCCATTAAATTCAGAGTGAATAAACATACACGAGATGTTGTGTGTTTTGATGTAATTGTCTTTTCTTGTTTAAATCCTTTGTTTAGCTGTGTGCTGTTCCGCGCCCACATGCTCAGAAAACTGGATACTTGTGTAGTGAAAAAAGTCATGGGACCTCACGTTAGGAAGAAAACTACTCAAAAATCCTGGAAGCTTAGTTGAAGCTTTGTGCTGCTCCTTGCCACAAAAGTTGTATTTTCTTAGGTAATTATCATCTTACGTCTTTTCCAAATTGTCTTCTATATCACTTGCTGTTATAGCATTTTCAATGGTAAATACACAATATCACCGCTTTCATGGGTATTCAGACGACATAGCTGCTTCTAAGCAGAACTGACTGTCTTGGTTATTGTAGGCCAAGCATCAAGCAGTGGTGGTGTACACTACATCTGACTGCTAGACTTCTGTAATCTTTTGTTTGTGGCGTCCTCAGCTCAATATGCTGGGGTCATCCACAATCTGCCCCAGGCCTCACTCATCACAGCTGGGGATCATTGCACGGTCGTAAGTGCACACTGCATTAGAAGTGTTGCTACATGGCTGATGTCAAGTACTTAGTCATACAGGCAGCCATACCCCGACTGGAGATGACGGTCTTCTCCTTTAATGGACAGTAGGAACTGCTATGCTGAGAACTTGTCAAGGATGAAGGCAATCTCAACCCAACATTTGAAAGCAGAAGCTACAACATAATGATGTAGGCCTTGCGCTGGACACTGTGCTTAACACATTAACTGATAGACATTTGGCATACGCCAGATGAAAACACCAACAGGCCTATATGCACATTTGGGGGGCTTAGAGATGCCAGTCGAGAACATTTGAAGAAATTAAAGATTGCTTCAGCTTTGCAGGTATCAAGCTGGGTAAAAGCAATTACAAAAGCACAGTTGAAAACCAGTGCAAAACAGGACCTTACACATTAGAAGCATTTTATCACAGTAAAAATACACCAATTTAAATCTATAAAACAATTCTCGTAAATCAAAGAAAATATTGAAAATGGATAACTGCATTTTAAAAATTGGGAAAATCCCTGAAAATAAATATTGCAAGAAGACACAAATCTCCCCCACCCCCTAAAAAACACACACACCAAAAAACAGGAGAAATAGCGAGAAAGAAACAAAGCAAACAAGCTCTCAAGAAAGCAATCAACTGAAAAGAAACAGTCACTTGAAGAATCATAGGCCTTCCTTCCCACCCCACTGCTAAGAAAAATCAGTGCAACAAAGCAAACAGAATAAACAAACAGGCATTTACGATAAGCCAACGAGAGAAGAGAGAGAGAGAGAGAGAGAGAGAGAGAGAGAGAGAGAGAGAGAGAGAGAGAGAGAGAGAGAGAGTCAACCACCCGATAAAAAGACAGACAGACATACAGACCAGGCAGACAGGCACACATACAGACAGAACAAGCAGACCTAAGGACAGAGGCCAGACAAGCAGCCCCACACAGCTTCCTGCACCCTGCTCTAACCACTCACCTCAGAAGACCTGGTGGCAGAAGGCAGGGGAAGCGGCGGCAGGCGCAGAGTGCTGTGGGGGTGCTGCAGTCATGGAAGGTCAGAGGCAGCAGCTGGTGGCCCTCTGCCTGATGCAGGCTATATAAAGCATGGGGACAGCCCCCCCCCCTCCCCTCCTCCGCTTGCCTCCCTCCCTCCCCCTGTCTCTCCGCCCCTGGCCCCAGAACAATGGGGCCCTTTATGGGGACCTAGCAGGGTGGGGGCTGGAATTCTGTCACAAACAATAACACCTTCATTAAAGGAGCAGTATCCTTGGCCATGTTTTTCTTGTGTGTGTGTGTGTGCGTGTGTGTGTGTGTGTGTGTGTTTTGCGCGTGCGCGTGCGTGTGCGTGCGTGCGTGTGTGTTCTTGTTGGTGGTGAAGGTGGTGGTGAAGGTGCGGTGGTACAATGCTTGTTTTTACTGCTACTTTTGCTGTAAACAGTTTTTTCGTTATTGTGTTGATATTGCTGTGGTCACTACTGTTTATGAGTGAATATGAACACTGTGGGTTTCATGACCTCAGGTAGTGTGTGCCCATGTTAGGTAGGGAATGAACTTAATGATATCTTACAGACTTCACATTGAACACCAAATAAGGAAGCTACAGTTTTTCTTTACCAGATAATTGTTGAATTGATGCAGTTTTAGCAAACTGAATAATCCCCTTTGATCTATAAATAGAACATTTTTACGCCACAAAGCTGCTTTTCTTAAAACTTAACATATCCTGGTAAAGTTTGAATCCTATTCTAACTCTTGTCTAGCAAATCGTCTAAGTTTATTTGGTTCATTATCTGTGAGTTGTATATTTTGCACTGCAACATTCAGTCTGGCTTGGTCAAGAGGAACATTGGAGCAGTAAAGATGTAGTTCTTGTTGTTTTCAAACGTTGTTTTAAAAAGTATGTCATTCATAGATTCTCTTCTGGTAGATTTATGCCACTTTCTTGTGCAAAAGGGTTACCAGTTCTTGTGTAAAACCATCTCACAACTGTGTTAACATCATACCAAAAAATGCTGTCATAAAATGGATATTCTAGGGACAGAATTATTACATTGAGTCTTTCTCTTGTTCTGTCTCTGACTATCTAGTTGTGTATCATAAATACCAGAAAAAAACAGAAACACATAAATTACTTGTCTCTCTCTCTCTCCCTCTCTTTCTCTCTCTCTCTCTCTCTCTCTCTCTCTCTCTCTCTCACACACACACACACACACACACACACCACACACACACACACACACACACACACACACACACACACACACACACTGTAACGATGTCAGTGATGTTAAAGGTCTGCCCAAAGCCAACAGAAATGGTTGTCATGCCAGGTACAGAGGCATGGCCACGCTGACATGTACAGATGCTCACCCTCACCCTGTGCACATCACTCCTGCCTGTCACATGACACCAGCAGGTCATTACTCTCTTTGAAAGTCAAAGGAAATACTTAAGGTTATACTCTTCTTTAAAAAGTGCGCGTCAAAACTTAACTGCCGTATAACACACACACACAACACACACACACACACCTGTCT
>CM054139.1:17502579-17555079 GCA_028751875.1 Rapana venosa | reverse complement strand
CATCTGCTCAGGCAACAGTCACACTGATCCTCCCAAGTCCATCGAGGGTGACTACCATTTCAACCCAGGACTTGCCCACTTCATCATCAGCGGCTGCCGTACATCCCTTCGCCGTTGTCATTCGGCTGTTGAGAGAAGAGGAAGAAGAAGGATCTAGGAGGAGAAAAGAAGAAGAAGAATGCAAAGACGAAAACGAAGAATACAAAGAGGATGCAAAGAAGAAGAATGCAAAGAAGAAGAAGAATTGAAAGAAGAAGAATACGAAGAAGGAGAAGAATGCCAAGAAGAAGAAGAAGAATTCAAAGAAGAAGATTGCGAAGAAGAAGATTGCAAAGAAGAAGAATGCGAAGAAGAAATGCAAAGACGAAGAAGAAGAATTTAAAGAAGAAGAATGCGAAGAGAAGAAGAAGAATGCAAAGACGAAGACAACAAATATAAAGAAGACTGCAAAAAAGAATAATGCAAAGAAGACGAATGAAACACAGAAAAGAATGCAAATGCAAAGAATGCAAAGGAGAGCGTCAAGAAATATGAGAAGAAGAACGAACGAACGAAATAGAGAAGAATGAAAAGAATGCAAAGAAGAATACAGAGAAGAAGAGAAAGAATGCAAAGAAGAATTGCGAAGAAAGAAGAAGAATTGCGAAGAAGAAGAATTTGCGAAGAAGAAGAATTGCAAAGAAGAAGAAGAAGAAGAATTGCGAAGAAGAAGAAGAAGAAGAAGAAGAAGAAGAAGAAGAAGAAGAAGAGGAAGAATGAAGAAGAAATGAATGAAGAAGAAGAAGAAGAAGAAGATTGATGATAGATTGAATCTTTAATGGTAAAGAATTAGGCACAATAAAGGCCTTTTTACAATTCTGCCCAAAAAGAAAAACAAACTTGAAGTAATTAAAAACAAAAGAAAGCAAAAACCAAAGAAAACGTAAACAACAGACAAAAATGGTGGAAACTCTACCTTGAACAAATAACAAATTCAGAAAGGCTTGGGGGAAAGCCCATTAAACTGAATGCAACATTATTATAACATCGCCAAGTTACACACACACACACACACACACACAACACACACACGCACGCACGCCACGCACACACACTCATGCGCGCATGTGCATACACACTACTCAGACACTACACCCATCTCACTCTTCACCCCTTCCCCCCCCCCCCCTCCCCCCCCCCCCCCCCCCCATTCCGCATTCATTCTTTCATTCAAGCACACACTAATGCCAAGATTCTCTCACAGTACAGCCAATGGTACTCCCTGATCTACACACAGGCGCATGCGCGTACATATACTATCTCCTTCCTCCTCCCCCTCACCCCCTCGAGCGCACACACACACCACACACACACACACTCACACAAGTGTACACACGCAGGAACGGACGCCTCCCCCCCCCCCCCCCCCCCCCTCACCACACACACACACACCATTCTTCGACTCTACATACATAATCACACGCACGCACGCATCCCCCCCCCCCTCCACACACACACACACAAAGAAGTGCACACTATATGTCTTTGATATAGTCAATATAGGCACCAATTATGTTCATACACATTGGAGTTCATTGTGTGTGTTGACTGCGAGTAGTTAGTCACACGTATCAAACAACAGCTGTTTTATTTCTGTCTTAAATGTAGAGTGCTCTGGTATTCTACGAAACATCGGTGGAAGGGCATTCCATTCTCTGCTGCCATTGAAAGAAAAACTCGTTTTGAATAGATCTAAGTTTGGTTTGGGGACAATAGCTCTGTCTGATTCGTGATGATGTTGAAAAGAGAACATTGCTTTTAGATAACCAGGGCAAGCATCATAAACTACCTTATGCATGAGAGCTAAAACATTAAAGCGGAGGCGCAAGCAAAGTGGTAATATCTCAAAGTGTTTAAATAAATTATTATTTGATGCATTTGCTAACTCATTATTATTTATGACTTTAATGGCTCGCTTTTGAAGAGAGTTCAGAGGTTTCAGGTTAGATGGAGCACACTTCCCCCAGACAACAGAGCAGTAATCTAGGCGAGACTGAATAAAAGCAAAATAGAAAATTTTTTTGGATTGTTTATCTAGAAAATGTTTATTTTGTGAAAGCTGGAATACAAAGGATGATATTTCTTTAGTAATATTGTGAACATGATCCTGCCAAAGGAGGCTTTCGTCAATGACTACCCCAAGTAATTTGTGCGTTTTAACTTGTTTTATGTTGTTGTTATTATACTTTATTTGTAAATGAGTTTGCCTCAAGGTTTGCCTTTTCTGACGCGCACAAACTAGCATAGCTTCTGTTTTGTCAGGGTGTACCATCATAGCATTAGTCTCACACCAAATTTTGACTGAATTCATACTAAGGTTTAAATAATGATTGATTTCCTTAATATCATGACTAGCGTATTGTAGAGTTGTATCATCTGCAAATAAATCACAAACAACATTTTGAATGGTTAAAGGAAGATCATTAATGTAAAGAGAGAATAAGAGTGGACCTAATACTGAACCTTGTGGTACACCACATGCAACAAATTTTTTGGATGAGGTAACGCCATTAGCATAAACAGACTGAGTTCGGTTTGACAAATAGGATTTAAAAAATAGTAAGGCATTTTCATCTAAACCATATGACCGAAGCTTATGTAATAAGATATTATGATTAATCAAATCAAAGGCCTTTCTTAAATCAATAAAAATAACACCGACTGCCTTTCTGTTATTAATTTCACGCAGCCATGAATCAGTAATCCTGCATAGTGCTGTTTCACAGGAGTGGTGCTTTCTAAACCCCGACTGATGGGTATGCAAAAGGCCTTTGCATTCAATAAAAGATGATAAATGATGGTGGACATGCTGTTCAAGAGGTTTAGATATACTAGATAGAAGTGAAATGGGTCTATAATTATTTACATCTTCTATGTTCCCTTTTTTGTGCAAAGGGATTACTTTAGCGTATTTAAATGCTTTGGGATAGCACTGTTTAGATAAGCAAAGGTTATAAAGATAAGTGAGAGAGTCTGCAATGTAAAATGCAGATAGTTTCAGTATTTTAGGGCTAATATTATCAAAGCCACATGAATTTTTATTTTTTAAAGACTTTAATAGGACAAAACTTCATGAACAGACAATAAGGGAACAGAAAATTTTGTTATGTATCCTTTTCCTACGCAAAAGGCTTTTAAAATATTTGAATCAAAAGTTCTGGTGTTGTTATCAATGAGTTTACTTCCAACACTAGCAAAGTGATTATTGAGAACATCTACTGGAATACAACATTCGTCACGTGAAGTACCAGGTTTAGAGAGCTGGCGAATAGCAGACCAGATTAATCTTCCATTGCTTTTATCTTGAATTAAATTCTGGAAGAAACAACGTTTAGATTTTCTAATCATATACTTAACTGTGTTACGTTTTTTCTTGTATTCCTCATGAAGCCCGCGTTTCTTTAAGTCGTCTCTGTGGTTGATTGCTAGCAAAATTTCTTGGGTGAGCCAGCCAGGTAAAATTTTTGACTTTACACGTCTTTGAATTAAAGGAATATGCTTGTTGACAATGCTTAAGAAAACTGATGTCCAAAAGGAAAGGGCATCGTCTGCATCAGTGTAACTAAAAATATTTGAAAAGGGTGCAGAAGCGAGGTCAGAGGAAAATGCATGCAAATTGAAATTTTTAAATGAGCGAAATGTAATTTTCAGATGCTTCATTTTAGGCACTCTGAAGCCAGCTTTGCTCCAGGTGACACAAACAGCATTATGATCACTAATTCCGACAGTGGGTACACAAATTTATTTAAGAGATGTGACGTCAGAAGAATAAACGTGATCTAAAAGAGTACTAGATTTTGACGTCACACTGGCGGGGCATGTGATACATTGCAAAAGGTTAAAGGACGTGAAGATACTGTGCCACTGCGGGTGGGATTGAGATAGATCGATATTGAAATCACCTAGTAATAATATTTCTTTTCCTAAAAGCCAAACATTGTCCATCATTTCACAAAAGTCATCAAACCAGCTGGTGGTGCTCTTAGGATGTCTGTAAATGAAACCCACAAGAACTGAAGTAATCGATTTTTTAGAAGAACAAACTTCTATCCATACTGATTCCATGTTGAAATGACACAAATCTTCACGAAGTTTATAGGAGATATTATTTTGGATATACACGACAATACCAGTTTGCTGGGATCTTTTAGGGTCTCTCCGAATGATATGGTACCCTGGAATAGAAATTGAACTATCTGTTATACGACTGTTTGTCCATGTTTCTGAAACACCAAAAATATGGAATGGTTTGTTTTCATTGTTTATAATCTTTGACAGGTCAGATATTTTATTCATAAGATGACAAATATTAAGGTGACCTACTCGCAGTCCATCATTACAAGGCCAGTTTGGAACGTTGTTACGAATAGCCATTAACTAATTTAAAGAGATAATTCTACCTGGAATTAAGTACACAATATAACTAAGTAGATCTAAAAGCTAGGAGGCATTATTACATTGATATTTTCAAAACCTTTACAACAAAAGATACTTTACGATGGAAGGAATGTTATGGTTTTCCTATCAGAAAGTAAACAACAGTTTCACAAAAATACCAAATAATCAGAAAGAAAAGGGTTAGTTTACAAGTGAGTGAACAAGGGGACGAGGTTTAAGAGGGGGGAAACTGTCTGTCGATAAAGGAGGAGGGCGTGTGTGAAAAAACGCTGGTTCTCTTGTGAACAGATTTGCATTGATATTTTGATAATTTTCTTTTGCATATCTGTGATGGTGATGTGGGTGGGGGTAATGTGGGAAGCTAGTAAAATGACTTTCCATTCCTCTGTTTGGTGAGTAAGAGGGGGGCTGCCAATGCTGGTGTGGGTGAGCAGGGATGTAGGATGGAAAATGATGAGTTTCTGTGGGACGATACATGCTGTCCCTGTGGTTAGCGAAGTTAGGGAAGACAGAGGCTGAAGGAAGGTAGGGATATGCGTGTTGACGAGAACGTTTGGTAAAGTCAAATCTGTGGCTGTAGATATTCCTATGATGCTGAAAGTGGTCATGATTTAGATGGCCAGACAGATCAGAAGTGTTCCGACGCTTGTCATGAAAATTAACTTTTTGGTTTTTAAACTTATTTTCTCTTTTGGGGGTAAACAAGGGTTTCTCCTTATGCTGCTCAATGCCCACAGACGTCTTCAAGTTGGTAGCCAGCTGAGTGGTCCCCCGTTTGTTCAGATGGATGTGGTCTGTGTACAGACTCCATCCAAATCGGGACACAAAGGATGCCTCGTGGCTGATGAAGTCGACTTTCAGGCGGGAGGAGGCTGCAGACAGACTACGGTTTGAAGGCAGGATGACGTTGTTCAGGTGACGGGTTCCTCTGGCAGGAACAATGCCACTCATAGTGATGTGGGCGTCAGGGAACACACGTCTGGCACTTGCGATTAGGCTGGTCCAAGTTGCCTCAGTGATGGCACCTGCTGAACAGTCATTCAGACCTACATGGACTGTGACTCTTTGCACTGTGGTGTTGACTGCACTCTGTTGTAACCAGTTCACAAGGTCAGACACTGTCATTCCAGGAACACAAATTTTTTGTAGAAATGTACCTGGTGTCGTCAGTCGCCTTGGATTGATGTATCGAATAATGGAGTCCCCCAGCAGCACAGCTTTTGCCTTGTCTAAGATAGACAGGCGGGAAAGGACAGCGGCAGGTGAGACTGAAGACTTTGAAGAATTGTTACTGTCAACTGAAGAAGATGATTTTGCTGAATTGACAGGTGCTGAAACTGAGTCGTATTTCACTTTAGAATTTTTTTTTGCATTGTGAACAAAATGAGAAGAGGTAACTTCTTTCAAGTGTGTTTCATCCACAGAGAAGCGATTTGCCGTGGGTATTGAGATCTCAAAAGGTCCATCTGCAGAAAAGTCTGTCTGGGTTGAAGATGAGGATGTTTTGGTTTTAATCTTTAGAGTGTCAATTTCAGATTGAAGAGATGACATCTGAGATTTCATCTGATAGTTTTCCTTCTGAATGGCAGCCAGCTGTTCTTCCAAATGACGCATTTGTTCTTGGATGCTACAGATGTCTGAATGACGGGGAGCATTTGGCGAAAACCAGCTGTCCAGAATTGCGAAGAGGAGATGGAGTCAGCACTGATGCTAACTTCAGGGGGGTGGGGGGGGGGGGGGTACACCTCTTCTTGAACGGGATTCGTACCCGGGTCAGCAGATCACGAGGGCAATGCGCAAGGCTCTAGGCTATCCCGTTTCCCTCTGGACTTCCGAACCACCTTCAGTGGAGGGTGAGAGATTGGGAGGGGGGGGGGGGGGTTAGGGGGTAATGGTGAGGAAGACAGGGGGAGGGAGGGGGGAGGGGGGTGATAAAGGAGCAATGCTGTGCTGATGAAAGGAAAGTGAAGGGAAGATCTCCTTGGCAAACTGACAAGCTCTCAGCTCTGTCTGTCTGTCTGAAGAAGAAGAAGAAGAAGAAGAAGGAGGAGGAGGAGGAGGAGGAGGAGGAGGAGAAGGGAAGAAGAAGTATGCAAATAAGAATGCAAAGAAGAATGCAAAGAGAAGAAGAAGAAGAATGCAAAGCGGAGGAAGAAGAAGAATGCAAAGATGAAGAAGAATTGCGAAGAAGAAGAAGAAGAATGGCGAAGAAGAAGAATTGCGAAGAAGAAGAATTGCGAAGAAGAAGAATTGCAAGAAGAAGAATTGCGAAGAAGAATGCGAAAGAAGAAGAAGAAGAAGAAGAAGAAAGGAAAGAAGAAGAAGAGGAAGAAGAAGAAAAAGAAGAGTTGCGAAGAATTGCGAAGAAGACGAAGAAGAAGAAGAAGAATTGGAGAAGAAGAAAGAAAGAAAGAAAAGAAAGAAAGAAGAGAGAAGAAGAAAGAAGAAGAAGGAGAATGAAATAGAGAAGAATGCAATGAAGAATGCAAAAAAAATGCAAAGAAAAAGAAGAAAAAAAAACCTGCAAAGAATTGCAAAGAAAAGGGAAGAAGGAAAAGAAAAAGAAGGAGGAGGGAGACAAAAGAATTCAAAGAATTCAAGGAAGAAGGCAAAGGAAGGGAAGACTGCAAAGAAGAAGACTGCAAAGAAGAAGACTGCAAAGAAGAAGATGAATTTCGAAGAAGAAAACAGGAAGCAGCCTTGGTTTATTTTGACATGTGGTTGCTTTCCTCGCCTGACGTATCCCAGAGGCCAGTGACGTACAGCAAGTCTAGAGGCAGACACGAGGTCGCATGTGTGCTGTGACAGCTGATTGTCAATGACGTATACCTGTGCTACACTCGGGGTGCATGACGCATGTCCGTCACGCTGTTTGTGATGGAAGGAGAGTGAGGCCATGCTTCCTTGACGTATCTGCGACTTGCTCTGAAAACCTGCACAAAGGTCAACTGATAGTTCTGCGGAGAAAACAGTTTTTCCCGAGTAGGCTTTCTCTTTGTGTGTGTGTCAGATCTGTCCTGTTTACTTTCCGGAAGAGAAGGAGAGAGAGCAGGGAGAGATGGAGAGCTGAAAGAGAAGAGAGAAGAAGGAGCGGAGAAGAGAAGAGAGAGGCCAGAGCAGACGAGTACCGAGAGAGAGAGCAGAGAGACAGACAGAGACAGAGCAGTACAGAGAGATACACGAGACAGACAGAAGAGACACAGAGACAGACAGAGAGAGACAGCAGACAGACAGATACACAGAGATACAGAAGATACATTGAGACAGACAGACAGACAGAAACACAGACAGACAGACAGAAACACACAGACAGACAGACAGATACACACAGACAGATAGACTATTGTGTGCGGTGGAACATGACAAAATTTACAAAACCGCATACACAACGGCAGACTGAGTAAAAAAAGCACATGAGTGCTTATTCAATATCCTCGATATAAAAAAAATAAATAAAAAATAAGATGACAGATACACAGAGACAGATAGATACCACGGCGCGTCGCGTCGCGCGCACAGAGAGAGAGATATAGACATGATTAGAAGGTACTAAAGAGAGAGAGAGAGAGAGAGAGAGATGGAGAGAGAGAGGAGAGAGAGAGAGAGAGAGAGAGAGAGAGAGAGAGAGAGGAGAGAGAGAGGAGAGAGAGAGAGAACAAAGACAGACAGACAGACATGAAAGAAAATATTTAATCACAAAGCCTATGGCCCCATACAAATAACACAACAATTATGTGATGTATATGTGGTGGTATTTTGTTACTCAGGTACTTCTCCTTTTAAATGCTTTATACATATATACTGCCCAGTTGTTTTACAATACACTCATTCGTCGAAGCTAATAACAAAGTTAACCTGAATAAGCAATGATCACTACAGATCTGTTGTGGTATGAACTGCTCTCGTATATCTGTTAATCCTGGGCAAAAAAGCACAAAATAGACTTATCTTCTACTGAATATTTACAAATTATCATAATAATGAATGGAATTTATAGAGCGTTTTATCATGCAAAGACAAACCAAAGGGCTTACATTCAACTCACTATTACATAGTCATGCAAGCAATAATAATTAATAGTTCTAACAAGTCAAAATGTGTGCGCGCACACACACACATACGCATGCACGCACACACATATACACACTCATAAAGTTTATACATTTTGGCAGGGTGATGGGATTTCAGCTGTTGAAGGCAGGGACAGTAATAAGATGAAACAGGAGATGAAAATCTCAGGTTTGAAACAAGTATGTCTTGAGCCGGATTTAAAAGTGGCATAAGACGGCTTTTGGCTAAGACGCAAACGCAAACGCAATTTTATTTCACGAAGGTAATAGATTAAGTAACGAGACATGTTTTCATCCAGCCCTCAAGAGAGAGAGGGGGTCATTCCAGATCGATGGACAGGCGACGGCAAACGGAGGATTGGTTGAATCTAGGTATTGGTAAGGACAAGGTATCTGCAGCAGAGCGGAGGGATCGAGAAGGAGTGTACAAGTGGAGACATTCACAGAGGTAGGCGGGTGCTGTTTTGTGGAGTCATTTGTAACAGAGGGAACTGCTTTTATAGCTTATTCTTTGTGGCACAGGCAGCCCGTGGAGAGATCGCAATAGCAGGTAAAATGCTCAGATTTTTTTCTTTCTGAGGACTAGTTGAGCTGCAGAGTTTTGAATACATTGAAGGGAGTGGATAGATAATGCTGGCAGACCAGCCAAAAAGAGAATTGCAATAGTCCAGACGTGAAAGAATGAGAGACGCGACGAGTTTGGATGTTGCATCTGTGGACAAGTACTTTCGAATTGCACTAATACGCCGTAATTTATAGTCACACGACTGGAAGGTCTGGGTGATGAATTTTTGCATAGAGATTGTGTTGTCCATAATGACTCCTACATACTTCACAGTAGTAGATAGAGGGACTGGTGTATTGTCGAATTCTACTGAAGTTTTGTAATAGAAAAGAGTTTGTGTTTGGTCCCTACAAGCATGGTTTCGGTTTTATCTACGTTTAGCTGTAACTTGTTCGGTATCATCCAGTCTTGGATATCTTGAAAGCAGCAGGCCATATTTTGTCAAGAGAGAAGACATCACATGATCTATCATACCGTGTGTAACAAATTCGTTTCACACAGATGGTAGCTTCGTGTTACTACTACTACTACTACTACTACTACTACTACTACTACTACTACTACATGGAATTGACATAGCGCTATATCTTGCGAAAACAAATCAAAGCGCTTGTATTCATCGTACTCTAATGTATAGTTGTCCTTTTTAAAAATTGTTTTACAATAATTATTCTCTCTGTCTCTCTCTGTCTCTCTCTGCGTGCTGTGTGTGTGCGTGCGTGCGTGTGTGTGTGTGTTGTGTGTGTGTGTGTGTGTGTGTGTGTGTGTGTGTGTGTGTGTGTGTGAAACAGAGAAAGAGAGAGAGAGAGTGTGTGTATGTGAAAGAGTGTGTACATGTTAAGGTGCACGCGCTTGCTCGCGCGCGCGCGCGCACAAACACACACACACTGACACACACTCTCTCTCTCTTTCACACACACTCACAACACACACACACTCTCACACTCTATCTCTCTCTCTTTCACACACACACGCGCGCGCGCACAGACACACACATGCGGAGAATGTGTGTGTGTGTGTGTGTGTGTGTGTGTGTATGTGTGTGTGCATATTCAACAGTTATTTGACGCAATAGCGACAACTGACAGACACTTAGATGTGTCGTCATATTAATATCTCTGCGACGTCGCAGGGCCAAAAGCTGCCTCTGGTGAAGGCCTATACTCCACCGCTCAGCACGACTTCCCTTGTGGGGCATGGAAGCTTGTGGAACGAATAGGTGTTTACCCCACAACTACCTGGATTAAAAGAGGAGAGAATTATTCAGCCAAAGACATAATCCACACACACACACAGAGTTAAAACCAGACAGACAAGGCTAGAAGGTGCGGCAGACAAAGCAGACTGCACTGCACTGCTGGTAGCACGAATTAGAATACACACTTGCTAGCACGAAGAAGCTAACACACAGACGACATGCAGCCCTGGCAGTTTTACAAGGCAGAGGACAGCGACAGGATGGACAGCAGTGTCACTACCAGAGCTCCTAGCTTGTCTTTACTGCACACTGCAGGCAGGCTTGGCGCCCGTGGTCTGTGCATCGCTCCCCTACAGTAAATCCGTCATCATTTATTTTAGTACAGCAGTCTTTCATACCGCTTAGCTTTCAATCGTTATGCAGTCGTAGTTCATTGCCGTGATTCCTGTTGAAATGTTCATTCTTGGCTACTTTGTTGTTGTTGCTGCTGTTACTGATGCCTTTGTTGTTGTTGCTGCTGTTTTTGCCGCTTTTATTTTTGCTGCTGCTTTTGTTGCTGCTGCTTTTGTTGTTCTTGCTGCCGTTGCTGCTTTTGTTGTTGTTGCTGTCGATGCTGCTGCTGCTGTTCTTGGTGCTGCTGCTGCTGTTCTTGGTGCTGCTGCTGCTGTTGTTATTACTGCTGTTACTGCTGTTGTTGTTGTTGCTGCTGCTGCTTTTGTTGTTTCTGCTGCGTTTGTTTTTGCTTCCTTTCGTGCCTTTGCCATTATAGATATTTCTGGTATTAGAATATGTTGTGTTGATGAATTCATTGTTTTCTGATTTTGAAATCCTTAGTTGTCTTCATACTTACTCCCTTACTTGCATTCTTTCTGTGTATTGAGTAGACGATCCAGGAAAAAAGTAAATGCACCTTTAATGTTGTCCCTAGAGAAGGTGAGTTCTTACAGCAGACGTTTTACAAGTTTGTTTCATGCCACAAGTTTTCCACGTAAAAAACATGTGAAGCTCCATGTGTCAGAGGAACAGGAGGAAGACAATTAATGACACTTTATGATGAGGGTGGTCCCATTGTAGAGGTAGAGGGCTGGGGAGAGGTGAAGTAAACATCAATAGCGGCACAAAGAGGCATTGTTCTGTCCACAAGTTCAGCCTTACTTACCTCTGTCCTTCCATGGGAAGGCTTCCCCCAATGTCATTAACGCGCGCGCGCACGCGCGAGCGTGTGTGTGTGTGTGATAAATATGTTTATGTGTATCTATGGTATGTGTGTGTGTGGTGTTGTGTGTGTGTGGTGTGTGTGTATGTGTGTGGCGTGTGTATGTATGTGTTGATGTGTGCTGTGGTATCGAGCTGTGTATGTATGTTGTGTTGTATGTGTTGCCTGTGGTATTCTTGTGTGCCTGTGGTATGTCTGTGTGTGTGTGCCTGTGTATGTCTGTGTGTGCCTGTGGTATGTTGTGTGTGTCCTGTGGTATGTATGTGTGCTGTGTATGTCTGTGTGTGTGTGCCTGTGTCATGTCTGTGTGTGTCTGTGGTATGTCTGTGTGTGTCTGTGGTATGTCTGTGTGTGCCTGTGGTATATCTGTGTGTGCCTGTGGTATGTCTGTGTGTGTGTGCTTGTGTCATGTCTGTGTGTCTGTGGTATGTCTGTGTGTGCCTATGGTATGTCTGTGTGTGCCTGTGGTATGTCTGTGTGTGTGTGTGTGCCTGTGTGTGTCTGTGGTATGTCTGTGTGTGTCTGTGGTATGTCTGTGTGTGTCTGTAGCATGTCTGTGTGTGTCTGTGGTATGTCTAGGTGTGTGTGTGCCTGTGTGTGTCTGTGGTATGTGTGTGTGTGCCTGTGGTATGTCTGTGTGTGCCTGTGGCATGTCTGTGTGTGTCTGTGGTATGTGTGTGTGTGTGCATGTGGTATTGTGTGTGTGTCTGTGGTATGTGTGTGTGTGTGTTTGTGTTTGTGTGTGTGTGTGTGGTATTTCTGTGGTATGTCTGTGTGCCTGTGGTATGTCTGTGCGTGCGTGTGGTTACTTCTTTTGTTTGTTGATCTACCGATTTGCTCTTCTTGCTTTTTAAATAAAAATGTTTTTTTGGAAAACATTTTGTGTTTTTAAACACACGCACATACACGCGTATGCCTGCGCGTGCGCACACACGCACGAATTCAAAGTAAACACATGAAAATTATAGTCGTTGACCATCACACCTTTCAGGGGCACATCCGTTCTGTAATTGTGAGGATGTTTTTACACTGCATGGGGAACATCAACAATGTCATTTTTCTACTCCCCCTGAGAGAAACAACACCTTATTTTTTCCAGGGCAGTTCCAAAAAAGGGCTAGCTAGGCCGGCCCGTGTTGTGGTGTTGTGTCATCCCTCCCTGGTGACGGCAGGTTAGACATGATCTACAGCGTGCAGAAAAGAGCAGGCTTGCCAGCTAGCTAGCTGCCTTGTGTGCTTGGCTACCTTCAGGGCATGCACAGCAGTGTGAAACCAGTAGGTCAAAGCATGCACGTATACATTTGCTACTGTGTAAATTTTTGTGTAGATTATTTTTTGTTTTAGACTCTTGATATGTTTTTTATATCTCAGTGCATACGTTTTGGTGTTTTTAAAAATCTATCACATCACATCAAACACACACATGCATATAATATAATAATAATAATAATAATAATAATAAATGGAACTGATATAGCGCTATATCTTGCAAAGACAAATCAAAGCGCATGCATTCAATCTTATCTTACACAGTCATGCAATCAATGATAAATAATCAATAGTTTAAACAAACAGATATTACAAACATGGTGCGCTACAGACAAAATCTATTAAATACAATTTCAATAGTCAAATGTTTTTCAAAAGCACACACACACTTACACTCACACAAGTCGCATAATTTAGCAGGGTGTTAGGACATGGGTTAGTGAAGGTGGAATAGTTCTGATAGGAAAAAGGAGGGGGGAAATCTTAGGTTTGAAATACATATGTCTTGAGGCTGGATTTAAAAGTGTCGTAACTAGGTTTCTGGCGAAGAGAGAGAGGGAGCTCATTCCAGGTCGATGGACCCGAAATAGAGAAAGAGCGGCGGCCAACGGTGGATTGGTTGAATCTAGGTATTCGTAGGCACAAGGTATCTGCAGAAGAGCGGAGGGAACGTGAAGGAGTGTACAGGTTAAGACATTCACAGAGGTAGGAGGGTGCAGTTTTGTGGAGACATTTGGAAGAGAGGGTACTGATCTTATAATTTACTCTCTGTGGCACAGGCAGCCAGTGCATATCAAACATAGCTTTTCTTTGTGTTGTTATAATCATGCTTATTAATGTATGTGCTGGTCATTGTTGTAATTGCCTTCCATGAGATAATTTTAAAGTATCGTGCGCGCGCACATACACATACACAGACTGGCTTTCCCCAGTTTAATGTTTTGTTGTTATCTTGTTGTTGCTGTTGTTTGCTGCGTCATTCTCTGTGACGTTCCTACATTGCTGTCGTCACGCCGTTCATAGTCAATCTCTCAGCCCCAGCCATACCCAGATTCAACATGTCGCTCCCTTCAGGTCAGAGGTCCATTGGAAGCCTATCAAGTCAGGCCGTTGTTGGGTCATCAGCAAGAGATGTCCTGCACTGCTGCTGGGTCGCTTTAGTGGTGTTCAGTGGTGCATGTTTTGAGCTAACATACACAGGACACCACCTACTAAGTCCTCTCCTAACGACATTAATACCTCAGTCGCGCAGCCAGATTGAATGAGTCGTCTATCCGGAATGGCGACCATCATGGCATCCCTTCTTCCATTACCCTCCAACCCCAAAGGCTTTGAAAGAAACGCACCACAGGCACAGAAGTGTGTTAGCAATCAACACCTAGGTCATTGTGAGACCAGAACAACCGAGACACTGAATCAGAGACTAATTGTTACTGCATGATAATCAGCGTAGATGCGGATGACGATAACGATGCTGTTATGTAACTGCATGTGCCTTTTCACTACTTGACACAGCTGAACTCTGCACTTTCTGTCATAATATTTCCCGGCGTCAACAGAGCCTGTCGGGTAATTTGAGCAACACCCTCAAAACTGCATCCGTAAAGTGGATGAAGCTTGACTGTGTGGTCCCAGTCTTCCCACTGAACCTACAGCACATACTCACTCTGGTTGGAGCCATCCGAAGTAAAAAAACAACCCCGTCACTCTTACGGTGCTCGAATCCTCGACCTTCCAGTTCGTATCCCAAGGCGCTAACCACTGCGCCATGGCGGCTTGCTTCCGAGCATCATTTGTTCAGGTCAGGATTTTGAAAATATTCTTTGCTCCTGATACAGATCATACAGACCTATGGTAAGAGCAGATGTCAACCAGCGCCCAGTGTTATGATATCTTTACAGGGGCATAGGCTTTGTTCATCATTGAGACTAAATGATCATTCCATTCAGTCATCTCTGATGGGCTCCTGTATAAAGAACAGAAGAAATAGTTTATCACAGTTCATCTTCTTCAGTAACAAAAGACGACTATAAACAATAATTTAGGGATCCTTTCTCTCAAAGCGAGACAATACATAAGGCATTTTTGTCCAGAATCACTCTTAGTGAACAGACGTTAAAGTGAAGAAGAAGGAGGAGGAGGAGGAGAAGAAAAGAAGAAGAAAAGCAGCAGCAGCAACAACAACAACTCGCGCGCGCGCGCGCGCGCGCAGCACACACACACACACACACACACACCACACACACACACACACACACACACACACCACACACATATATACACTCACACATCACGTCACATATTGGGTAACGCCTTGGTGGAATCTCTACTGTTTTAATATCAGCTAATTCTAAAACTACCTCTTTGCCCCATAAATCAGAAAGGTATGAGCCGTAGATGGTGGGTTTTTCTTTTATAACAGTGACATCTCCTTGAAAAAGAGAACAATTTGATAATCTGGTGTCCCAAGTATGCCATGCCTTTAGGTGCATGGGAAAGATTTCATGGCAACAAGATGTTTGTCTATGGCAAGTTTCTACTGGAAATAAAATACTGTCGAAGAAGAGAGACAAATAAAAATGGTGACGCGTTTTTCTCTGGAGGACAACACCATCGAATTTTATGCAGACAGAGCCACAGTGATTGAAACACTCAACTTTACTCTGCTCCACTCCACTCTACTCCACCTTAATATTCAATCCACTCCACCCTACTCCACCCAACACCCTACTATACTCTATCACACCCCATACAGTATTCAATTCCATCCACTCCACCCCCCCCAACCCCACTCCCCCCCACACTCCACCCACCCCCCCTACCCCATTCCCCCATAATCAATACACCCCACCCACCCTACTCCACCCCACCCCCCCCACCCCTATCCCCCACCCCCCCCCCATACTCCACTCCACCCCACCCTTTCCCCACCCCACCCCCCCCCTATCCCTCCACCCCCCCCCTACCCCACTCCCCCCCACACTCCACCCCCCCCCCACCCCATACCCCCTCCCCCCCCCCACCCCCTACTCCACCCCACCCCACCCTACTCCACCCCACCCCCCCATACTCACCCCACCCACCCATACTCACTCACTCACCCCACCCCATACTCCACTCACCCCACACCATACTCCATCACCCCCCCCCATAACGTCACTCCACCCACCGCTTAGTCAGCTCACCACCCCACTGCCACCCCCCCCACCCATACTCCGATGCACCCACCCCACGACTCACAAACACCGCATCATCACTCCAACCCCACGTCGCCCCGCCCCATACTCCACTACCACCACAACCCCACATTCTCCACTAACCACACCCACACTTCCAACCCACCCATACTCCACTCACACACACTCCATATTCACTCCAGCCACCCCATCCATACCATAATCCACTCACCCATACTCTACTCCACCACTCCATACTCCACTCACCCCACCCACTCCATCTCCACTCCACCACACCACCCCATTCTCCACTGCACCCACACATCACCAGCCCATCTACTCATCCACCCATTTTTCACTCACCCATCCCATTCTCCACTCCAACCACACACTTCTACCAACCCAACCCCAATTACTTCTCCACCCACACAAACATCCACTCATCCACCCCACTAAATACTCACTCTACCCCACCCGCCCCATACTCCACTCCACACCACCCATTCTCACTCCACACCACTACTTCACCACCCCACTACCACCCCTACTCCACTCCACCCCACCCACACCTCCCATCACCACCACCCCAACTCACTCTACTCCCACCCCACCCCATTCTCCACTCCACCCCACCCCATTACTCCACTCACCATTACCCCCAAGTTCTCCACCCCCTCTCTACCCTCCTCACATCCCTACCCACATGTCCACTCTACTCTACTCAACGCCCTCCTTTATCTCAGGTGACGTCGAGGTCATGAAAGGAACTGCTGTCGGCCCTTTACTGTCGTGTTGATAGACACTGGCAACACTTCCTGTATTTCAATGAGGCAGGAATGAAGTCGGAGGGAACACTTACAGCTCTAATTAACCAAATAACAAGACACAGTTATGCAATCCGCGTAGAGAACGAAACAAGGGCACAAATAAACACACACACACACATGCGCCCGCGCGCGCGCGTAAGGTCGTTGCTGAATGCGCACGCGTGTGTATACATACACACACACTGCTTTGTAGATTTTCAGGAGCATTTCATAGTGTGTGGCACGAGGGTTTTCTTGTGAAGTAAAACGACATAGGAGTAACAGGCAAAACTTTTCACGTCATCCAAAACGTGTAGTCCAATGCAACATGTAGTGCAATGTGTTTACAAGGTAAACACACAAATGAAATCATAGAAAAAGGGGGATTCGTCATGTACTACACATTATTGATGCGGTTCTCAATGATTATTGATGTGGATCTCAATGTTCAGAAGATTGACGAGAAAGATTCTCCATAATAATTATATAACCGCAAGGGACATAATTCCTTGCTTACTCTATGCTGATGGCCTAGCATTACTATGAACAGCCAAAACAGCCTTCAAACTAAACTGAAAAAACTGCAAGAAAACTGTTGGAAATGGGGGTTAAAGATAAACAAAACAAAAACAAAGGTAATAGTCTTTACGATATGACCTCCCAAAACACCAGGTTATTTTAAATATGGCGTGCATATAATTGAAACGGTAGGAACTTACAAATATCTAGGTGTGAATTTTTAATGGGAACGGTAAGTTTCAAGCAACACAAGGACGTTTAGTAAAACAAAGCCACAAAGCAAGTCACGCCTTCCAAAGAGCAAGTCACAGAAAAAATAAAGACTGCTATAACAATGCGTTTATTTGACTCATTATAACACCTGTTTTAACTTATGGAACAGAAGTTTGGTTTGCTTGTTGTTTTCACGGAAAGACAGAATTTCATACTGATGAACTGTTCAAGACATACTTATCAAATCAGTTTCTCTACCAAAGTTTTCTTGTAAAATTGTGTAAACAAATATTAGTTCATAAAAAGCATTAGTACTACCCACTCTGGATGATTTAGGAAGATTTTCACTGACCCTTATGCATATGTCAGAGGATAGCATTTTGGATTCATTTGATAAAACTTTAACCCAATTCTTATAATATTAGAATAGTATACGATTATTTGTATCAGATGAATGCAAAATTGTGATAAATGGGTCATAACAGATAAAAAGCAATCTTTACACAATTGAATTCAAGCATGTCTGGAAAAAAACAGAGCAGTCTTGATGGTCATCGGTTGAGTTAACTACTGTTAAACGAAAGCTCGAAGCCATGCCTAACACATTTGGGTGTACCAGTTTCCCAAAGTCCAACCCCTCGTCCACGTCGTGGGAAATGGAAACAGGTCAAGCTGGCTAACGGGGCTCTGGTGAAGCTGTGACTGGCCTAGCAAGCCGACAGTGGATTTATCAACCGCTAAGAAAACTGAAAAGAGACACAAACGGACGGATACCAACGGAAAACGACCTCGCAATGGAAACGGACATCGAGATAGGAACAGTGACTACATTGGAACATGGAACATCTGCGGCCTAACAAACAAGGAACCAGAAATTGTGGAATTCATGACCAAAAGAAAGATCTCCATCATGGGCATTTCAGACACTAGGAAGAAAGGAGAAGGATCGAAAGAAATCCATTCAAACTTTGTTCTCATCTGGAGTGGAGTCAGGAAAGACCAGAGAGCAATGCATGGTGTGGGATTCATCCTACACCCAGACATAGCAAAGAATCTCATGAGTACAGAACACATATCAGAAAGACTGATTAAAATCGGTGTAAGAAAGTCCAACAAAATCGTCCACTATATCCAAGCATATGCACCATGTAACGATTCGTACTCAGAAGAGGAGAAAGACTCATTCTAGCAAGAGCTCTCCGACCACATCAACAGCACCCCTGACAAAGAGGACCTGTATGTCATGGGTGATTTCAACGGCAGAGTTGGTGAGAGAAGAAACCCGTGGACAAAACATCTTGGACCCCACAGTGACCACAGAACACCTTGCAATTACAACGGGAACCACGTGCTGGAACTATGTGCAGAGCATGATCTGATCATCACCAACACCTTTTTCCAACACCGAGCCTCCCAAATTTACACCTGGTACAAATGGAACGATCTCAACATCTCGTCTCAAATCGACTTTATACTTGCAAGATCTAGAACACGTTACGCCATCAAAGACTCAAAAGCCATCCCCAATGCCAACCTTGACTCTGACCACAGGCCTGTCATTCTAGCCACCAGTACTCAGAAGAAGAAAATAACAACTGCTAGGAAGAACCAGCCTGAAAAGATCAACCTCCTCAAACTGGAAGAGAAAGAAGTGCAAAGACAGATTCACAGTGCTATTAAGGTAAAACTTGACTCCATTGATACAACACCTCTCAACATGGAGCAAGTCTGGGACACCTTCAAGCCAGCTCTCTTGAACACCTTAAGGGAAGTTTGCGGGACAAAGAAATGTGGAGGTAAAAACAGGAAAGCTACAGCTTGGTGGAACCAAGAGGTGAAGGAAGCCATCAAAGAAAAAAAGCAGCTATATAAAGCTTGGGCCAAGACCAAGACAGAAGAGGACTACGCCAAGTACAGAATCGCAAGAAGACATAGTAATCGTGTTGTGAAAGCCTCCAAAGAAAAATCTTGGGCGACTTATGGAGAGAAGTTAAGTGAAATTTAAAAGAACTCCCCAAGAGAATTTTTCAAAAGTGTGAAGATGATGAGAGTAAGAGATGAGCCATTCAATCCAACAACAGTAGTGAATGATGCAAATGGAGAGGCACTGCACAAAGAAGAGGAAATTCTGAAACGATGGTAAGATTACTTTAAAGATCTTTTAAACCCATCTGGAGTACAAGCTTCCAGCTCTCAGTTCTCACCACGCTATAAAGACCAGTTAGAGCCCCAAATCCTTGAAGCTGAAACAAGAAAAGCAATTAAGACCAGCCCAAAGGGCAAAGCGGCAGGTGATGACGGCATAACAACTGAAGCCATCCTTGCATGCGGAGAAACGGGAGTTAAGTGGCTCACCATCATCTTCCAGAAAGCATGGGAAGAGAGGAAAGTACCAATGGACCGGCAAAATGCAATAGTGGTGCCAATTTGGAAGAAGGGCAGCAAGAGAGACTGCAGCACCTACAGAGGCATTTCACTTCTCAGCCATGTAGGGAAAATGTATGCAAAGATTCTGGAACAGCACACAAGAGCCAAAGCAGAACACCTACTGAGCAATGCCCAGTTTGGCTTTCGGAAAGGAAGAGGGTGCACAGATGCCATTTTCGCACTCCGACAGCTGTGTGAAAGAACCATCGAATACAACCAAGACCTGCATACAGTATTCGTTGATCAAGAAAAAGCTTTCGACCGAGTCAACAGAGACAAGCTCTGGAAGATCCTGGAGCAGTACGACGTGAAGGGGCAGTTGCTTGATAACATCAGAGCAATCTATGCCAACAGTATGAGCGCAGTCCGAACATCCAGTGGAACATCCGACTGGTTCCCGGTTACATCAGGGGTCAGGCAAGGCTGCGTACTCTCTCCCCTTCTCTTCGTGATCTACATGGACCAGATCACAAAGGAAGCCAACCCAGATCTTGAGGCCCTGAACGAACTATTATTTGCTGACGACCAGTCCCTGATGAATCAGAACAAAGCAGCTCTTCAAGATCACACAGACCAACTCAACACAAGCTGCGAGAGGTATGACATGAAGATCAGTATCACCAAAACAGAAGTTATGTCTGTCAGCAGAAATCCAGGAAAGCTGGACATCAACATCAACGGCACCCAGCTGAAACAGACCAAAGAATTTAAATACCTGGGCAGCCTCTTCACTGAAGATGGAAAATTGGACAGAGAGATAAAAACAAGATGCCAGAAAGCGAACGCAGTCAGTTACCAACTCGCCCCCCTTCTAAAACATTCCAGCATCCCAATGAGCACCAAGGCAAAACTCATCAACGCCATCTTCGTTCCAACACTCACATACCAGTGTCAGACATGGGCCCTAACAAAAGCCTTAGAGAGAAAATTGGTCACATGTGAAATGCGCTGCCTGAGAAAAGCTGTCAACAAGACCAGACGCGACAAGATCAAGAATGAGGTGATCAGAGATATGGTCGGACTAACACCAATTCTCCACCATATCGAACAACAAAGGATCAGGTGGTTTGGTCACCTCACTAGAATGCCGCCCAACCAACCAGCCCTACGGGCATACACCACCAAATACAATGGCTGGAAAGCCAGAGGTAGACCAAGGAGACGATGGAGCGACTCCGTGGCTGACACCCTGCGAGCCCATGACCTGTCACTACATCAAGCCTCCCGCCTAGCTGCAGACAGACGTCTGTGTCTCCCCGCGACGCGAAAGGGCACCAGCGGGAGATGAAAGAAGAAGACCAGAAGAAAGATTTGCAAAAATAAGATTTTATGATTTTGCAACCAAAGAATATAGACTGGAACCGTATCTAATAAGCTATGAAAACAAAATCCACAGGAAGTCTTTTTTGGGTAAAGTTTGCATAAGCTGTCACGACTTAACGAGAAAGGCAGACACCAAAATATATCCAGGGAGGACAGGTAGTGTAAGAACTGTAGCAACATATCAGATCAATTTCTATAAATAGATGAATGTGTCTTGTATGATGAACTCAGAAACTGTTTGTTATCAAAAATAAAACCAGAGACAAAGAACGATATACATATATAGATATAAATATATATAGATAGATAGATATAGATATAGATATATATGTATACATACATATATATATATATATATATATATATATATATATATATATATATATATATATATATATATATATACTGATAAATTATGTAGGATAATATCAGTTAATATCTATCAAGAAGATATCATTAGATATGACTGGGTATGAATGTGTTGAGAAAAAAAGTTGTATGCAACGTGTGTTTAGTGTACATCATTTTTCAGTCAATAGATGATTATAACTAATGTTTGTTTTGTTATGTCAAATAAGTCTACAAGACTTTTATGCAATAAAATTTTCTGAATCTGAATCAGAATCAATCCCCGCCACCCCACACCCCTATCCCCACCCCCGACACACACACACACACACACACACACACACACACACACACACACACACACACACACACACACACGCGCGCGCGCACACACACACACACACAAAACACCACACACACACACACACACACACACACACACACACACACACAACAACACACACACACACACACACACTGTCCCCCAATGAAAAGACAGGATTGCTTTGCACAAGTAAACATGAAGTACCATAAGCTACGCTTAATCAACTGAACTTTATAATAATAATAATAATAATGTATGGAATTTATATAGCGCTGAATCTTGTAAAGCAACAAATCAAAGCGCTCAGATTTTATTTCATACCACTTTAAGTCATGGCAGATTTCTCTCCGTGAAATTCGGGCTGCTCTCCCCGGGGAGAGCGGGCGAACGCGTCGCCACTAAGCGCTGCGCCACCCTTTCACCCTTTCACCCTTTTTTTTTTTTTTTTTTTTTTCTGCAGCTGTATTTGTTTCCCTATCAGAGTGGCTTTTTTCTAAGAATTTTGCCAGGGACAACTCTCTTGTTGCCGTGGGTTTTTTTACGTGCGCTAAATAATTACGTGTAACACACGGGACCTCGGTTTATCGTCTCATCCGAAAGACTAGCGCCCAGACCACCACTCATGGTCTAATGGATGGGGGAAAAATTTCCGGTCCAAACGGGGTACGAACCGCCGCACACTTCAGACCCGGACTTTTCGCTTTCTAGACAGGCGCGTTACCTCTAGACCAGCAGTGTAGAATCGTACATTTGTAACACTGAGCTAATTCATCCCCCCACTGAAGCGCAGGACTGACAAACAATAGCCATTTCAAAATAGCACCATGTACAAAAATAGATGTATAGATGTCAACATGCAAAGACTGGCTGCCAACAGCTCTGACTTATGGTCTGTTCTGACTGTCGATCACCTCCGTCTCTCTGTCAATCTCTTCTTCACATCAGTCACTGTCAGTCTTTCTGCCTGTGTGCTTCATTGTTCACATTCCAGTTATCAAGGTAAAAGACATCCCTGTCCTCTGTTTCCGGCCAATGTTTTCCTATCACAGTAGTTAAGCCTTTCTTCCCTATCACAGTAGTTAACCCTTTCTTTACAGTAGTTAACCATTTCTTTCCTATCACAGTAGTTAACCCTTTCTTTCCTATCACAGTAGTTAAGCCTTTCTTCCCTATCACAGTAGTTAAGCTTTTCTTCCCTATCACAGTAGTTAACTCTTTCTTTCCTATCACAGTAGTTAAGCCTTTCTTCCCTATCACAGTAGTTAACCCTTTCTTTCCTATCGCAGTAGTTATTCTTTTCTTCCCTATCACAGTAGTTAACCCTTTCTTTCCTATCACAGTAGTTAAGCCTTTCTTCCCTATCACAGTAGTTAAGCCTTTCTTCCCTATCACAGTAATTAAGCTTTTCTTCCCTATCACAGTAGTTAAGCCTTTCTTCCCTATCACAGTAGTTAAGCCTTTCTTCCCTATCACAGTAGTTAAGCCTTTCTTTCCTATCGTAGTAGTTAAGCCTTTCTTCCCTATCACAGTAGTTAAGCCTTTCTTTCCTATCACAGTAGTTAAGGCTTTATTTCCTATCATAGTAGTTAACCCTTTCCTAGCAGTACAGTAATTAACCCTTTCTTTCCTATCACAGTAGTTAATCCTTTCTTTCCTATCACAGTAGTTAAGCCTTTCTTTCCTATCACAGTAGTTAAGCCTTTCTTTCCTATTACAGTAGTTAAGCCTTTCTTTTCTATCACAGTAGTTAAGCCTTTCTTTCCTATCATAGTAGTTAAGCCTTTCTTTCCTATCACAGTAGTTAAGCCTTTCTTTCCTATCACAGTAGTTAAGCCTTTCTTTCCTATCACAGTAGTTAAGCCTTTCTTTCCTATCACAGTAGTTAAGCCTTTCTTTCCTATCAAGTAGTTAGCTCTTTTCTAGCAGCACGGTAGTTAACCCTTTCTTTTCCCGGTGTGGGTTGTAGCCGACAGCTGACTGATCTTCAGGGTCAGGAGGTTTGGCATTCCAGTTCTGAACCCTGGCCTACAGGCCATCAGTCACTGATGTCAGTCAGCGTAGCTTCAGGGGTCAATGCCAAAGTGTTGATAAATCAAACTTTGAACTAATGTGTTGAGACTGTAGTCATCCACGACAAGATCCTAGCATAAACAACCCGCACTTGTACATAACAAGAGAATAATTGATGAAGATGGAGTAGGGCTGGAGAATGAATTGATAATATCCACGCACACACACTTGTCATCTAGCGTGTACATTGATCACCAGTGTGCAGTGTGGATCACACAGAGAGGACATTGTGGATGATCCCCGGGGTGTTGAGGTGACTACATAACAACAATGATGACAGCAACAGCGTGAAATCAGTTTTCAATCGCGGCAGCGCATACACGGATTATGAGAGAGCATTTTGACGACCACTGAAGGTGGATTGGTGTGCAGGCCTACCATACCAGTGCCTTTCTCTCTTCCAAACATAGAATAAGCAGTGCAGGTCAAGGTCTCCTGATTCATGCCACGCATGGGAGAGTACTGAGACACAAACACAGTCATCCTGTGTGAACCCGAGGATTGAGCAACGCACCAGAAGCAGCAGTTGCAGGTGAAAGAGGTGAGAAAGGCCTGTCCTGTCCTGTCCTCTCCTGTCCTGTCCCTGTCCTGTCCTGTCCTGTCCTGTCCTGTCCTGTCCTGTCCTGTCCAGGCAGCTGTGTAGAGTGCTCCACACGCCGCCATCCTCCGTTGACAAAATGGAACAATTAACATTTCAAACAGATTTAGTCTGTCTGTCTTCCTGTGTCTGTCTCTGTCTGCTTCTCTTTGTTTCTGTCTGTCTCTGCCTGTCTCTCAGTCAGTCAGTGTGTGTGTGTGTGTGCGTGCGTGCGTGAAAATGACAGAGGTAGAGACAGAGAGACAGACACTGATACCAAAAGCAATTTTTGCCCTTGGCATTACAGAGGTATTGGCAAGGAACACATAATTAACTCTTGTATTCGCGACAATACATGCCACTGAAGAAAATGCAAACAAAATTCCATTTGCTTGAAAATAATTGTACACAAAGAGAAAAAAAACAATCACAAAATCAAGCGAAAAATTAATAGTTTAAATATCGTAAACATCACTTTGAAATATTCATTTGGCTAAACTTTCTTAATAAACAGTTGTAAATCATAAACATGACTTTTCGGTACTTCAACACACTCTATTTGGGAGTTCACGTCTGACATAAAGGTGTCGGTAGTTATGTCCAAATGAAAACGAAGTGAAAGTTGCTCCACCCCCTGACATTATGATGATGGAGTCTCCCGTCGGATCGACGGATGAGTAGGCAGGCAGGCTTATCTGTCAGAATGTATCATCATATGGGAGAAGAAGCCGATTCTGGATGCACAGCACTTCCCACAAGTGTTGCAAGGGAAAACGTCTCCAGAAGCTGAGCCCTGCTTCCTTCGCTCACGCTTCTCCTTAATGGCCAGCGTTCTCTTGTTTTCAAACGTCTTTATGCCACTGGAGCACAGCATCCTCCAGCGAGAACGATCAAGGGCATCAGTTTCCCAGGTAGCAATGTCTATGTCACAGGCTTTTTAAGGTTTGTCTTCAAAGTGTCCTTGAAGCGCTTGTAGGGTCTTCCAAGTTTTCGGAGGCCTTCTTCGCTGGCCATACAATGCATCCTTGGGATCCTGCTGTCTGCATTCGGACAAGTGTCCTGTCCAGCGTAGCTGGTACTTGATCAGTAGGCTTTCGATGCTGGGCAGGCTGCTCTTCTCTATGGACCTGGAGGTTGGAGAACCCTGTCTTGCCACTTTATTCCGAGGATATTTCGTAGGCATCTCTGGTGAAACTGCTCAAGCTGTTGAATGTGACGGCAGTACGTCGTCCATTTTTTCACAGCAGTACAACAGGTGGTCAGCACGACAGCTCTGTAAGTTTTGATTTTGGTGCTGAGCCTGATGCCTTTGTTGTTCCACAGCTGTTGTTGAGTCTGCCGAGGCAGAACTGGCCTTGGCGATGCGCACTGTAAATTCTGGGATCAAGGGTTCCATTGCTGCAGAGGGAGCTGCCCAGGTAGCAACTTGTCGACTGACCTGATCTCTGTGTCATCGATCTTAACTGCAGGTGGTGGAAAGGCACTGGCGTTCTGTGAAATAGCTGGTTGGTACAATGGACTCGGTTTGCTGAAGCTGATGGTGAGTCCAAAGCGCCTGCAGGAGGTAGAGAACCGGTTCATAATGAACTGTATGTCCTCATGGGTGTGTGCGGCAAGCGCGCAATCATCAGCGAAGAGGAACTCTCTCAACAGTGCCTCAGACACTCTGGATCTAGCATGGAGTCGTCGCAAGTTGAAAAGTTTGCCATTATAAGTAACAACTATCAACCACTTCATCTCAGTTCAAATGTTAATAAAAACAGTTAAATGACGGAACATGATATCAGTCATCTTGAAAGCACCATGAGAGAGAGACAGAGACAAAGATAGAGAGAGAAACAGAGACAGAAATAGGGAGACAGACAGAAAGAGAGAGAAACAGAGACAGACAACAGTCAGACAGACAGACAGGCATACAGACAAAGCCAGAAGCAGACAAGCAAAAACACTGAAAGAAAGAGAAAGAGTACGCCCTGATCCCCCCTCTCCCCGAAGAAGAAGAGAAAAAAGCAACAAAAAAAGAAAAACAAAACAAAGAGATAGAGAAGACATTCTTGACTTCTGGCAAGTACATTCCGAAGTTACCACTTCTTCATAATTGCCCCCTCCACTTAAACCTTGACTCCCCCCCCCCCTCCCTGCCTCCTTCCAGCCTTGCTGCCACGTGAGCATCATACCCAAGCAGCCGATGTTATGAAGACACCCTCCTCTCACTTTGTTTTCCCCCTGAACCAGAAGACATGTCTGGTTGAATCACTTTGTATGGGGGAGGGCGATGCGGATGAAAGTTGTGAAAAGCTGACAGAAATGTCCCACAGGGCAATTCACGGCTGGTGAAGGATGTGGCACACATACATCTCCCCTGCCCCAGACAATGAAGCCTTTGTTGAAGAGAAGTCGGCAGGTAAAATACTTAACGGAGTGTGTGTGTGTGTGTGTGTGTGTGTGTGTGTGTGTGTGTGTGTGTGTGTGTGTGTGTGTCTCGTTCTCTGAGTGTATGAGTATTGGGTTTATTATTAAGATGTATTCCTAACGGGAGGGGACTGGGTGTAAAAAAAGCACATGTGTGCTTATTCGTTATCCTCGAAATAAAAGTATTTGTCTTTGTCATTGTCTCTCTTTGTTTCTGTCAGTCTCTGTCTTCTTCTCTCTATCCTTGTCTATCTCTGTCTCTCTTCGATTCTCTGTTTATGTTTCTCCCCTCCCACCCACTTAATAATAATAAATAATAATAAATGGAATGTATATAGCGCTGTATCTTGCACAGACAAATCAAAGCGCTTGCACTCAACTTCTTACACATACAACCAATAGCAGGTAATAGTTCAAACAAATCCAAATGCACACTCACACACACACACACACACACACAACACACACACACACACACACACACACACACACACACACACACACACACACACACACACAACCAACACACACACACACACACACACACACACACACACACACACCACACACCACACACACACACACACACGAGGTTATACGCTTTGGCAGGGTGATGGAGTTCCCTCTCTGCAGTTACTTCTGAGCTCTGGATTTTTTCCTTACTGGTTTAATAAAACAGTTTTCGTCATGAATGATGTCAAAAGCACAGGAAAGAGACAGCACTGCAGGGAAGAACATCCAGCCATGGCTTTTCTTAGTTCCATCTGAGTTTTAAACCAGCACCACTTTTTGAGTTGTAAAAAGACGCCAAGCATGCTCACAATGTTGTAAACATTGTACAGCTTTTACATATGTATTCATTTGTTTAAATTTGTTTATTCCTAGAGTAATGATTAAACGCTCATGTGATTTTTAGACCCATTCCCCGTGTGCATAAGGTTGTGCACACAATGGCCTATCTTCCGAAAGGTGGAACAGAATTTTGTGTCTCACTATGTGTCATCAAATGACATCAAGATGTAGATCATGTTCATATTTTTGTACGCATGCGAAATGTGGACCATAACAGCAGACATTGAAAGAAGGGTACTCCTTACCCTCGAAATAAACGATTTTAAACAAGGTCCTTCGGATGAGACTATAAACCGAGGTCCCCTGTGCGAGCGCACGCTTAACATCTTGTGCACGTTAAAACCTGTCCCGTTTTTCGTAAGAGTAGGCCGTTGTGCCGGTTAGAACGGATGACAAAATTTACAATACTGCATACATACGGGGAATGGATGTAAGAAATCACACGAGTGCTTATTCCATAATCCTCGAAATAGAAGAAAAGAATATGTAAATAAAGATATGAACACTTCTTCTTCTTCAAGTGTCCGGTCTGGTCCTGCAGACATCGACGATCATGGCTCTCCATTCTTCCCTGTTCTCGGTCCCTCTCATGAGCTCATTGTTGGTGCCCTCTTTATTCGTTGCGAATTTGTTTAAGCTGTCTGTGAATTTTGTGCGTTGTCTTCCTCTGCTCTTGTTTCCACAGATTTTGCCACTCCATAACAGTTTCTCTAGTCCGTCAGCCCTGATTATATGGCCGAAAAATTTGAGCTGTCTTTCTCTGATGGTGTTGAGAAGGGATCTCTTGTACCCAGCCATTTCCATTACTTCTGCATTAGTTTTTCTTTTTGTCCATGAGATTTTCATGATTCTCTGGATGAACCACATTTCCACTGCTTCTAGTCGCTGTTCTGTGTCCCTGGCTAGGGTCCAGCACTCACATCCGTACAGAAGAATGGATCTTTGTCTTGAGGCTTATCTTACTGTTGGTAAAATTGCATTTCATGTTGTTAAAAGTTGCCTTAGATTGACCGATTCTCTTCTTGATTTCTGTGCTGCCGTCCGGGGTGATATGAACACTAAAGCTATCTAATATATACAACTATCTAATTGATAACAAAATGAAAGTCAAAGAGCGAACCTTTTTTTCCAAGAGAATGAAAAAGGGAGAGGAAAAAGATGCACGGTTATAGGAACACTTGCATGGGGGAGGATAACCGCCACGTCAAAGGGAGAGAATGACTGACGGCCAATGATGTAGATCATGTCCATATTTTTGTACGCATGCGAAACGTGGACCGTAACTGCCACCGTTGAAAGAAGGATACAGGCAATGGAGATGAGGTGCTTTCGCAAACTCCTTGGTATCTCATACACAGATCACATCACTAATGAGGAAGTGAAAACCAGAATCAAATAGACCCTCGGACCATATGAAAAGCAGCTGACTTCAGTGAAAAAATGCAAACTAAAGTGGTTCGGGCACGTCACACGAACATCTGGACTGGCCAAGTCTGTCCTACAGGGAACAGTACAAGGAGGGAGACGAAGAGGCAGACAGAGAAAACGTTGGGAAGACAACATCAGAGAGTGAACTGGCTTTGGGTGGAACGATTTGCTACGGAAGGCAGAGGACAGTGAGGAGTGGAGGAAGTTGGTTGCAAAATCTTTATTGGTGTCCCCCACGGTCCACGGAACTACGGGATAAGCGAAGGTGAAGGTGAAGTGAATGATGCAGACCAGAAATACAGCCAACTGTGATAGTCGGCATAACATTACACACAATTAGTATAGCAATCCATTGCATGTCTTTGGTTTGGGATGATGAATTGTTTTTTTTTAACATTCTAATGCCAGCCAGGCTTGATACATACAGCGACCCACAGTGTTGAGTGAACAACTGAATGTATGACTTACAGAGCGGCCACAAATCTTCACACCCACAGGCATGATCACAGCAGTGTTGCTTTAGCCAACATGAAATGGCACTCTCAAATTCACTCCGAAACAAAGGCGAACTTGTTAACATTTTTTTCTAATTATTCAGCAGACCATTTATTTGGTTTTTGGTTCTTGTTTTGTTTGTTTGTTTGCTTGCTTGTTTTTTTGGGAGAGGGGGGCATTTGCTTTTGTTTTCTGCAAGGCTGTGTATGTTATTTAGTCAACAGGAACAATGTCAAGGGCATGTTTAATTGTGTGCCTTTTTTGGTAAACAGTATATAGGACAGGCGTCTATTTCATTTAGTTATATTACCTTTGATGTCAAAACATCTGTTTTCACCAAAAATATCGGTATAGACGTTTCGCCATCTACTTTCCCGCTTGGGGCAGTTGTCTGTGGGATGCTAGGGCCTTTTAGTGTGCAGGACCTCCTCCCCATCCTCTAGAAACCCACAACAAGAAGTTTCCTCTTCCGTAGCACTTTCTGTGTCTGTCTTTTTTCTGTCATCTATTTCGTTTTTTGTAATTGTTTTGGAGGGGGGGGGGGGGGGGGGGGGGCGGTGTCTACAGTACCAAGCAAACGATGTGCAGCTAATCCTCCTGAAATCCGGTATAGGTGTAACGTCACTGGCAAATGCACATTTCTTTTACTAAAGAATCACTCTCCTCTTCTCCACTGAAAAAGCCAGCACACATAAATCATCTCTTTACTTTAACCCCACTGATGGTCTGTTTGTGAAGGGGGACGTGTGGACAGTGCTGGTGACGTCACACCTTACCTGACTATAGAAGGATCAAACACATGGCATGGTGAAACCATTGGTCACGTATACACAACAAGCAGGGCATGTGACAACACGAGTTCACGGAAGAAAGCGCCTTTTGCAGCCATCATCGTGACCCTGTCATTGCTACAGCTTCACTGCTGGGGACACTGGAACTCCATGGTCTGCACAGCCATTGTGTTGTGGGAGGCAGGCCTGGTTCCTGTCTGCCTGCCTGGTCACATGTCATGCCTGCTATGTCCACGTCACTCACTGCTTCACCACACAACGTGCTGACCCATCCCCCTTTACCTGCCTCTTTTCAGCCAAGTCTTTGGTCTTTGCACCCAACCCTTCCTTTTTTCTCTGTGGTGTGCATTGTTTTGTTGAGTGTTTAGTGCTGGCTGCCAGTCCAGCGAAGGTGGCAACACTGATGTAGGCATGGTTGTTCAGAGCTTTGCCTCTGTCCATTTGCCTAGTGTCCCCTCCTGTCTCCGCTTTTCATGTAGACGTGCACATGCACATGGGCATGCACACCACACGCACCTTTACACATACATGAACACACACATACACACATATATACACATCTATCCATCTGTACATCCATCCATCCATCCATCTATCTATCTATCTATCTATCTATCTATCTATCTATCTATCTATCTATCTATCTATCTGTGTCTGTCTGTCTGTCTCTCTCTCTCTGTCTCTGTCTCTGTCTCTCTCTCTCTCTATATATATATATATAATATCTATATTTTTCATCTTTTGCTGGCAGCGGTGGCAGGCCACAAGAATATCTATTTATTCTTAGGGCGGCAATAGACACTTCTAAATTTTGGAGGGTGTCTTGCTGTTAGCTACGACAAAGGATGAGTGAAGTTTCAAACACTGTCGGGATCTCTGAAGAGTGCTCAACCAGGAGCCGAAACTCGAATCAGGTCAGGCCAAAGGCATGGTCCTTACTCAATTATTCCCCAAATGCTGCCTTCAAAGTTTTATCCTGTAGTGAACATTAAAAAAAAGTCTTTTTCGAATCTTGGACAAAAATAATTTTTATGATGGGAATTAAGTTGTAACTGGTTACCTGCACTTGTTTTTCCTCACTATATTTTCTCAATTATATATATATATAATCCCATGTGCAAACGCACGCAAACTTCTTGTGCAGACGTTAAAACCTGTTCCGCTTTTCGGAAGATTAAGCTGTGGGGATAAGTGCTGGTGGGAACGGATGACAACATTTACAAAACTGCATACACACGGGAAGTAGATGAACAGAAGCATTGAGTGCTTATTCCATTATCCTCGAAAAAAAAATATTCGCGCTCGTATACACACACATCAATCAATCAATCAATCAGTGAATCGATCGATAAATCAAGTTATCAGTCAATCAAAAAATCTGTCCGTAAGTGTCTGTCTGTCTGTGAGTCTATTTATGTGAATGTATCTATCTTCCATACATATACAAACAAATTCGTGGTTAATAACTGCCAAACAAAAACAAACAAACAAACAAACAAACAAAAAACAGATCAACTATTAAAGACTGTCCTAACTAAAAATAAAAACATACTGTGGCTCACAGAGTGGTCACAGCGTCCCTGGACTCAGCATTGGTCATCAGCATCAGCTGTCACTTGACCATGATGGTCTTTGAGGGGCAATAGTGATGCTGTAAAGATTATAGGGTGCCATTGGTAATAACCCGCTATGTTAAAAGCACGTAGAAAGCAGGTCCAGCCATACTTCAGTGGGAGAGAAGAAAAGCAAAGCTAATAGTATAGTGAAGATAACAACTGTAACAAAAAAAGGAAAGGGGTCGTTTGGGGTGAGGTGGGGGCTGCTGATGGACAGGTGTCAAATGACGCGTACAGTAAAGCAAGGGAAGTAACTTCATACTCTACTTGTAGTTAGTTTTGTCAGGATTAACTACCTTTATAGGCTTGCGTATTTAGCACGAACAATAGCAAACAGTGATGCTAACACTAACAGCTATAAAGCAATCCCTGTAAACTTTACATGTTTCCTGCTAATTTCAGTGTAGCTATCTTCTATCAGGCGTGTGTCAAGCATTGCATACGTTTTTCTCGGCACCGGCGTGTAGTGAATTAAGCGTGGGAATTTTTACCGTCTCCCAAGGCAGCAAGGGAGTTCTTTCTGTATGTGCGCCTGCAGATAATTGGATATTCTTGTATGTCTTGTAATGCACGTCAGCGTTAAGTGGATTATGGAAACACAAGCATACCCAGCATGCACATGTACTTGGAGAGATGAGCGCCACCAGGGTCAACTTGTGCAAGAGACAGGGCCAGACAAATGAAGTGCTGTGCCATAACAACTCCGCCAATAGTCAGGGGAGAGAAGAGAAGGATAAATAGTTAGACGTGCTTCAGCCATCCACTTTTGCCAGTCGTGTTCACGTCTTTCTCGTCCTTTTCACTCTCATTTCTGCTTCCTTTCATCTGTCTCGCCCTCATTATGTCTTCCCTCTTTCTATCATGGTTGTATTATTTTCGTTCTCTCTCCTTTTTCTGTCACGTTGACACATTGTCTTTATCTCCAGCTCTTTCCACATTCCTGTTTGCACTTCTTGTCTTGATTCTCCTCCTCTTTCTCCGTTCCCATCTTTACCCTGTCTCTGTCTTGATCATTTTCTCTCGCTGCTTTTCGTGCTCACACTTTTCTCTTTATCTTCTCTTCTTTCTTGCTCTTCATTTCTCTTTTGCTTCTTTACATTTTTAATTTTTGCCTACTTTCTTTTTTCTGGCTTCTTTTCATTGTCACTATTTTATCTGTCTCTTTATTTCTTTCTGCCTCCTGTTTATATGTCTACTTATCTATGTCCACCTTTCTCTTGACCATTTCCGTGTATATGCTGAAAGATGCCGGGACGATTAAGTAACCCTGAGGGACGCCATTTTATTTCAAAGAACTTACAGTACTGCTTTCAATGTGGTCTTAAGCAATGAATGCGAGAGAAAATAAATTATACGATACTTCAGATCTTATTTACCAGTCATTTTTACGTTCGGTGTTCAGTAAACATCTGCCAATGTATTTGCTGTGTGTTTTTTCTTTCTCAAAGCACTTTAAAAGTGCACAGCAGTGTTGTGAAAATAATGAGGTGTAACTTTCAAACTGTATCGTCCTTCGTGGGGATGCCGGAGGTCTGTCAGTATAACTAGCATCCCCACCTTCTAGAAATGTTATGATGAGCGTTCCTTTTTTCTATTCCTCTCTTTGTTTCTGCCTTGTTCCTTTTCCTTCTGCTCACCTCCTTCTCGTCTATTTTCTGCCTATTTGGTCCATTCTCCTGCCTTTTACCAGATTGACTTGAATGATAACAATTCTCTCCTACACTGAATTCATATGCACTGGGCCTGACTTGTGAGGTGTTTGATGGCAGTGCAACTCATTGTCGCTCACAGGACATACACAAATAGCTGGTGTCTGAGCGTTCGACGACGAAGAAGAAACTTTAGCACATGTCATAGATGAAAAGGCTGTTTTGCCTGATTTAACATTACTAACAATATCTTCTTAAGGCGGACTTTCAAGAGTCCCCCTTAGTGATCCTTTTTATGTCCATGACCTGAAAGCCACAGGAGATTCTCAAAATCCTGTCAGTGTAGGCAATGAGTGTTTTGTTTTGAAACGTACAGGAGGTTCTTTCATGTAAACAAAACAAACCTAATGTGTGTGAACATAGTTAGATCCCTGTCTAACTTAGTGATATCTTGTGCATATCTGGGTGTATGCATGTGTATCAGTGATTATCTTTAACGTTGCTGCTTTATCAGAAATTACTTCATAAACAAACAACCAAACAAAAAAACCCCGAAAAATCAAAATCAAAACATCACACCAACACCACCACCAAAGCCCCCAAACATGAACATCTTCTTTCATAGTGATGGTCTTCGAAACCAATTCGCAAAAAGGAATAGATACAGTACGCAGCAGTTAGTGGAGACAAGCTCTCCGGAAATGGCCCTGGACCTAAGGCTCAGCCAGTTATTAGTGGGATCGAAGTGCCACAGCCTGCCTTAATTAACCAGCTGCTGGCTCTGAAATGGCATAGCAAGGTCTTGACACGGCATCCTATATACTCTCCATTAAAGGAAAACATCCCCTGAAATCGGCGTCAGACTGCCTATATCACGCGGTGTTTCAGAAGAGCCATGCAGGGCATTTCTCATGCAGTGTGTACTTACGGCTTTGCAGCAGTGGTGCTTCACAGAGGGCAGCTGCAGGGCTACCATCTCTGGCCCCATTAGTGCATGATGGGGTCATCAACCTGTGCTGACGGTGACACAGAGCTGTGTCTGAAAGAAGAAGCACCTGTGAACGTCATGAAGGATTTGCTTCCACTGAGTGTACGCACTGTGGTGGCTGTGTGTCGGAGTGTACACGTTTTTCTGTGTTTGAGGGTTTAATTTTGGCACAGGCACTTTACATTTGTGTCAGTGCCGTGAATAACTTTTAGAAATAAAATATTTTTACTCTGCCTATTGCCGATCGTATGATATTCCTCTGCTGAAAGTTCCTGACTCACTGTGTTTTGTACTGGGTCATTTTGGCCCTGTGACGTAATGATGTATTCTGTACCTGCTTTTAAGCAATACCTCATTTGTTTTTCGTGTCCAAACCAAATTTTACATAAGTGTTTTGGTAACATGTTTAGCCTATTATAAAATCTATTGCACTTCCGCCCTTTGGTACATCAAATCACAGCATGGCCTACCTCATGCCTGCATACAAACCCGAAATGAAAACAGACCCTGTTGTAAAAAAGAGAGAAAGTGTGAACACATTTGTGCATGGACGAGTTGAAAGGCGGCTTCCAGTTTACAGACTGGAATGTGTTTCCTGTTGCAAGTGAAGGTATAGATGAAGTGACTAATGTGCAAGCTTACATTTCTTTTTGTGATGATATTATTGTTCCTCAAAAACTGAGAAGGTATTCTCCAACAATGAACCCTGGGTGACAACATCGTTACAACCTATCTTAATGAACAGAACGTAGCGTTTCAAAGCGGCAATAGAATGGTTTACAAAACAGTACAGAAAACATCAAACTTCAAAAAAGAAATTCGCGAGTGTCATACAAACAATCAAACGTAAAAACCAGTTTCCAATGGGTAACATGGAAGACGCACTAGGGAGATGAAGACATTTACAAGGCAAACATGTGGAAAAGAAAAAAATAGCTTTGTCAATGGCAACAGAACAATAGATAGTTTTTAGACAAACTTAAGTCACTCTCTTGCCGCTTTGAGCGTGACAATCTTGGACATGAGCTCGAGAATGCTGTATCTAATCTGCATAAACAAGTTTGTGATGATATTCAAGATAACGACAACTTTCCCTTCGATGATCATTGATGTGGATGTGGTGTTTGAGAAATTGCATGTGAAGACAGCTGTGGGTGTGGATGGTGCTGGTGGACGATTGTTGAAGGCGTGTGCTGAGCAGCTGTGTCCTGGTTTGTGCTCTGTTCTCTCTGTCTCTGAAAACACGCCGTGTACCCAGCCTCTGAAAGAAGTCAATCATTTGTCTCGTATCTAAACATATCCCCCTAAGTCTCTGAATAATTACAGACCTGTCACACACTCACTCCAATAGTTATCACATGCTCTGAGCGCATCATTCTAAAACGTCTTTTCCTGTGCACATCTTCCTATCTAGATCCTCTCCAATGTGCGTACGAAGCAAACAGGAGCTCAAATGATGCTACTACTACCTTGCGTGTTGCACAATGCCTACTCTCATTAATTTTGGGAAGAAAACTGGCTCTTGTGTTCGATTTATCTTTGTTGACGTTTCCTCTGCCTTCAATACCACCCAGTCCCTACTCCTAGCACCCATTTTGCTTCCACTAAATGTCTGTCCTCGGCTTGTTCTTTAGCTTATGAACTTTATGGTCAATCGAACACAGTGTGTCTGATCTCAAAAAGTGATATCAGCTGAAAAGTCAACGACCACGGGTTCTCCTGAAGGCACTGGTCTGTCTCCCCCCTTTCACTCTATACGCTAGTGCGGCCCTGGTTCTGCTGTTCTGACTTCTGTGATTCTGCATTGGACGATCTGTCCAATTCTCCTTCCATGTATTCTGAACAAGTCGAAGCATTTTCCTCCTGGTGTAAAAGAAACTACCCTGACTTGAATGTAAAAAATAACAACTTAAGAGCTAATTGATTTTCGTAAAACCAGAAGCATGTACCAGATCTGTACATTGATGGTATAAAAGTTTCACGTATTCATGAATATAAATACTGATATTCTGTCATTGATGAGAATCTAAATTTTACTGCTTATACAAATGTATTTAGATTTTACCTCTGATACAAATCTTATTAATAAGAAATGCCATTCTCGTATTTCTTTTCCCTCAAAAGCTCAGGAGTCTCCTGGTAAATGTTAAACTTTTGCAACATTTCCAATAAATGCTATATGGAGTATGTCATTCCTTTTTCCTTGATGTGTTGGTATAAAACGTAAAATCTTGAAAGCAAAAACGCATTGAACAAATTGTAACACGATGTAGAAAACATTCTGGTTGTGCGCGTCGGACGTTGGACCTCCGTTTATTGTCTCATCCTGAAGACTTTCGTGTGGGTGTGTGTGTGTATGTGTGTGTGTGTGTGTGCGTGTGTGCGTGTGTGTGTGTGGTGTGTGCGTGTGTGCGTGTGTGTGTGTGTGTGTGTGTGTGTGTGTGTGTGTGTGTGTGTGTGTGTGTGTGTGTGCGTGCTATTCTTTTATTTCGAGGACTATGGAATAAGCACTCATGGGTTTTTTTAAAATCCAGACCTATGTATATCCAATTTTGTAGATTTTGCCATCCGTTCTCAATGGCACACAATGGCCTACTCTTTCGAAAAGCGGACCGGGTTTTAACGAATGCACAAGATGTTCTTCGTGTGCGTGTATTGTGTGTGTATGTGTGTATGTGTGTGTGCGTTTGTGCTTGTGTGCGTGCTTGCATGTATGTGTATGTGAACACATCAGTCTGTGTGTGTGTGTGTGTGTGTTTATTTATTTTTATTTTCTTCTTCCATTCCGAAAATAATGGAATGCCACTCGTGAGCTTTTCTTTTACATCCAGTCTCATAAATTTCTTCTTTTATTTCGAGAATAATGGAATACCAACTCGTGAGCTTTTCTTTAATACAGTCCCCGTGTGTATGCAGTTTGGTAAATTTTGTCATCCGTTCCCACCGGCACACAAGATCTAGTCTTTCGGAAAGCGGAACGGGTTTAAAGTGGACGCAGGATGTTCTGTGTGTGTGTGTGTGTGTGTGTGTGTGTGTGTGTGTGTGTGTGTGTGTGTGTGTGTGTGTGTGTGTGGTGTGTGTGTTAGGAGGGGGAGTGTATGTGTTGCAGGATGTTAAAGTGCCTGCCAGTTTTTGCTTTTTTTTGCTGATGCATGGCTAGGTATTATAAATGGCGTTCAAATTATGTTGTGATTTCTTAGTGTGTGTGCGTGTTGATTTCTTTACTTTTGCTTGTACTTGAATAGATGGGCCTTTACATGATTAAACAATCTCTCTCTCTGTGCAATTATGTGGTTATCGATTTTTTTGGTCGTAAAAGGTGTATAACCTCATTTTTCTTATTTATTGGGTTTTTTTTGGCACGTTAATATTTAGGACCATGCACAGACACACTTCTTTGGCACCAGAGAGAGAGAGAGAGAGAGAGAGAGAGAGAGAGAGAGAGAGAGAGAGAGAGAGAGAGAGAGAGAGACAGACAGACAGACAGACAGACAGACAGACAGACAGAGACAGAGAGAGAGAGAGGGATAGAGAAAGAGAGAGAAAGAGACAGAGAGAGGCCAGACAGACAGAGAGACAGACAGACAGAGAGACAGACAGACAGAGAGACAGACAGACAGAGAAAGAGAGAGAGAGGAGGGAGGGAGGGAGGGAGAGAGGGACGGACGAAGGGACGGACGGGGCGGACGGACAGACAGACAGACCTACAGACAGAACCACAGACACAGGCGGAAGTTAATAAAACAACACAGAGACAAAGGAGACAGGTATCATTGCATACCATTAAAACCCAAACCTTCACAAAATGACCGATTTCAGTTCATTCCTCTGCTGAAGTTCTGTTCCTATTTGCAGCTGCGGCACATTGAAGCAGAAAGCAAGGGCTCACACACATGACCATCTCTCCTACCTATGACCACTTCTCCTACCTCTGACTGACCACTTCTCCTACCTCTGACTGACCACTTCTCCTACCTCTGACTGACCACTTCTCCTATCTCTGACTGACCACTTCTCCTACCTCTGACTGACCACTTCTCCTATCTCTGACTGACCACTTCTCCTATCTCTGACTGACCACTCCTCCTCACACCTCTGACTGACCACTCCTCCTCACACCTCTGACTGACCACTCCTCCTCACACCTCTGACTGACCACTTCTCCTATCTCTGACTGACCACTGACTCCTCCTCACACCTCTGACTGACCACTCCTCCTCACACCTCTGACTGACCACTTCTCACACCTCTGACTGACCACTTCTCACACCTCTGACTGACCACTTCTCACACCTCTGACTGACCACACCTCCTCACACCTCTGACTGATCACACCTCCTCACACCTCTGACTGACCACTTCTCACACCTCCGACTGACCACTTTTCACACCTCTGACTGACCACTTTTCACACCTCTGACTGACCACTTCTCACACCTCTGACCACCCCTCACAGGGCGCAGCAGGTGGATGGTGGTCTCTAGAACAAGAGCAATCACGGGCTTGATCCCGCTTTTAACCCCCCAACTTCTCCTATTCCCTAGATCTTGCATGGTGGTCTGGGTGCTAGTCTTTCGGATGAGTCGTGAAATCGAGGAGCAACACACACTCTGATTGCAAGGAAAGAGCCTACAGCTATAAGAATGTTGTCCCTTGGGAAAACGTGTTCAAAAAAGGCATTTTGAGCTTCTTTTTCATGTGAGGTTTTTCTCTGGACGAGTCAGTCACTCAGCCCTGTAAGCGGCAAGCAAATGGCTTTGACATGACATGACATGACATGCCCACAGAATGTCACAGCTCCCTGTGCAGACTGACAAGGCTCACTAGATAGGATGAAGAGAGTGAAGCATTCCAAGAGGACTGCCGTTCTTTGACTGTTATTGTCGTCCTTTGTTCCTTATTGTCATTCCAAGAGGACTGCCGTACTTTGTTATTGTCATCGTTTAGTTCCTTATTGTCATTTTAAGAGGACTGCCGTACTTTGTTATTGTCGTCCTTTAGTTCCTTATTGTCATTCCAAGAGGACTGCCGTACTTTGTTATTGTCATCGTTTAGGTCCTTATTGTCATTTTAAGAGGACTGCCGTATTTTGTTATTGTCATCGATTAGTTCCTTATTGTCATTTTAAGAGGACTGCCGTACTTTGTTATTGTCATCGATTAGTTCCTTATTGTTATTCCAAGAGGACTGCCGTACTTTGTTATTGTCATCGTTTAGTTCCTTATTGTCATTCCAAGAGGACTGCCGTACTTTGTTATTGTCGTCCTTTAGTTCCTTATTGTCATTCCAAGAGGACTGCCCTACTTTGTTATTGTCGTCCTTTAGTTCCTTATTGTCATTCCAAGAGGACTGCCGTTCTTTGACTGTTATTGTCGTCCTTTAGTTCCTTATTGTCATTCCAAGAGGACTGCCGTATTTTGACTGTTAGTTCCCTTCTTGGTGGACGCCTTCACGCGCGGATGCCAAAGATGGCAGCATAAACAACCAGTTCTGCTTTGGAAAACTCATTTGTAGCAGAAAGTGTATGTCAAAGAGAAATCAGAAGTAGCTGACATTTCTTCTAAATCTTGTTGGATGGTAAATCACCTAATGAAACGAGACGTCACGCATGTTAACGAAGAAAACAGCAATACAAAAACAACAAAACACACAACAAATCCTGCCCAAAAGATATCAACAAAGATAAGTAAACAAGACTTAGCGAACAAAGCTAACATGAAACAAAACCCAAAACAAAACACTGAAACAAAGCAACAGACAGACAGACAAGCAAACACATTTTATTAAAAAAACAAAGCAAAACAAAGGCACAGGCACACATGTTTTCATAACGTGTTTCCATGAAACAAAACAGAACAAGATAAACCCAACCAAAGAGAGGGGAAAGCAGGAGAAGAAGAACAACCAATCAGCAAAAAACACCCACCAAAATTCAGTCACACACGTACGATATTTTTCCGTTACATTTTCTGCTCTTTCATTCCCTAGGACAGATTGAGAGTAGGGCCTTTATACCGCTCCAGAGAGTGGCTATGTGGAGCACACAGTTCTTTATAACCGCTCCAGAGATTGGATATATGGAGCATGCTGTTCTTCCTCTGCTGCAGAAGCGTTTTTCAGTGTGTCATTTCATAACTTCAGTGAATAAGTGATCTTCACCCAAGGAGGTTGGTCTAACAAATATCCACCTGAAGAACAGATCACCAGCTCCCTGCCCTTTGTCTATACTAAAGGCATGCCCCCAGAACCGCCCGCAGGGGAAGTAACTGCATTAGGGTCAGCGGCCGCTCCTGGCTGGGTGAGCTGCGCGTTGGCCAGTTTGATGGCCAGCATCTTCATGGTCATCGCCGGGCTCTTCTTCAGCAGCAGAGGCAGCCAGGGCTCGTTCCTGAATATCATCATCAACTCCCGGAAGTTGGCGGCGATGGGGGCGATGTACTGCACCATGTGAGCTTGTTTCATCTGCTGAACGAGGAAGAGCGCTAAGGGGTTGGCCATCTCGGCGGGGTACTCGATCATGAGGTACTGCATCAGGTTCTGCTCATTCAAGACTCGCGCCAGGAGATATTCCCTGAAATTGGGGTTTTGCATGAGCTGGGGGTACATGGCCATGATGGCATACTTCATCTGGCCGACCGCCTCGCCAAGCGCTCCGTTCATGATGCCCGTCATCACCACAGGGTTCACTCGAGCGAAACCTGCACACACACACACACACACACACACGCGCGCCACACACACACACACCACACACACACACCACACACACACACACACACACACACACACACACACACACACACACACACACACACACCTCTGTCAGTGTCAGCGGTACCATGACATGCCTATCCCTTGTTTACGTTCATGCTCTCTTTCATTGTCAGCTGTACTATACACTGGTCCCATTGATATCGTGGACATAATGTTTTAATATTTACCATAAACTAAGCTTTATTTCACGGTTTTTTTTACGTGTCTTGTCTCTTTCAATCAACTATAATAAAATAATTACACTTAAGATCATATATATATAAATATGTGTGTGTGTGTGTGTGTGTGTGTGTGTGTGTGTTGGTGTGTTGTCATCTACCTCATGCTGGCAAGAAGTCATCATCATCATCATCATCATCATCATCATCATCATCAATCATCATCATCATCATCATCAGTCCCGTGACCTTGGCGGTCGTGGGGGAAACACGAAAGACGATGCCGTGGTAAGCCTCCTCCATCCATCTCGGTCCTCGGCTCTGCGCAGTAGTGCCGAGTCATTCATCCTGGTCCATTCTCTGATGTTGTCCATCCATGACTTGTTCTGTCTTCCCCTCTTTCTGCCACCTTCGAGTGTTCCCTGCAGTACTGTTTTTGGCGGAGTGTTGTGGCGGGTGACGTGGCCGAACCATGTCAGCTTTTTCTTCTTGACGATGGTGAGAAGGGGTTCCTGTGGACCTGCCAGCCGTGTTATTTGGCTCTTGACAAATTCATTGGTCTTTCGTTCTCTCCAGGATATGCCCAGCAGTTTTCTATGGCATTTTGTTTCAAATGACTGGATTCGCAAGAAGTACGGCATCTTTAAAGAGCAAGGTTTATCTTCATGTGTACATTCACGAAGGAAGTGACAGGTCAGCACCCAGGAAATCGTAATATTCCCTCTCCTTAATTCATCACACTGAGATTCAACCCCCGACTTCAGGGATCTAGGTTTTGAAGCAGCCAAACACGGTATGCCCTCAGCTGCAGCGTCTGGCAATGGAGTGGAGCTGTGCACTGACAGCAGTGGTGGTCCCAACAAGTAGGGCGTGTAAATTTAGTGTCGGCTTTCCAACACAAACGGGAAGCTTTGTAGGGCCTGGTGTTTTCCACCTTGCTAGTGAGAAAGTAAGTTGATGTATTCATTCATTCATTCATTCATTCATTCATTCATTCATTCATTCATTTATATTTATTTATTTATTTATTTACTTATTCATTTATTTATTTATTTATGCATTTATTTATGCATTTATTTATGCATTTATTAATTAATTCATTCATTTATTCATCCATTCATTCATTCATTCATTTAACTTAATCACCTACCCATTGTGCTACTTGTCAGGCACAAGAGGATGATACACGTCACTGTGGTCTTCATTGTTTCAATCTGCACAGAGCATATTTACACAGTTAGTATGCCATTAAGAAGAAGAAAAAGATGATGATGATGACGACGAAGACGATGAAGATGATAATGATGATGAACATGAAAACGATGAATAACAAGATCAACAACAAGAAGAGTAAGGAAAAGAACAGGAAGGCGATGTCAGAAGTTACCAGACATCAACAAGAACAAGAACAACAACAAGAAGAGTAAGGAAAAGAACAAGAAGGCGATGTCAGAAGTTACCAGACATCAACAACAACAAGAACAACAACAAGAAGAGTAAGGAAAAGAACAAGAAGGCGATGTCAGAAGTTACCATACTTCACAATCCCAAAGTCGGAATGGAGGCACCCAAAGCGATCCAGCATCGCCCTCTGCTGATGCTGACATGTCGGCCACTTGGGCGTCAGCTGGATGCAGTTTAGCCTAACCTGACCCATTCTAGGGCAACCTCGAAACACAGGCCAAAACTTCCCCTCGCAACTAAACTAAACCTGTGCATTTAGTGAAAAGGAAAAAAAGACCCGAGCTATTCCTGCTGAGTGAAGCAATCTGTGAGTACTCAAGAAAATCATTCTCTTGTCAATGAAATATCATGAAATAAAAGGGTGTTACAATGGGGAATACATTCCAGACATGGGCACTACAGAGCCGTTGGTGAGAAGAGGTCTGTGCTCTGCTTCCAGAGCGTCTGTCTGGGGTGGGTCTCTGCAGCTACCACTGGACAAGTAGTAGTTCTTCAGTTTAACGTCCTTCCACTAAATAGTGATATCAGACTGGAAAGTGTGTGTATGTGTGTGTGTGTGCGCGTGTGCATGCGTGCGTGTGTGTGTGTGCGCGCGGACACGTGCTTGTGTGTGAGTAGGGGGGAGGGGTATGCACATAACTAATCAATCGCAATAAACAACTATTATGAAAAAAGCATAAATAAAAAACAAAACAAAAAAACAACAACAAAAAACACCCAAAAACAACAACAAAAAACCAACCAACCCCAAAAACATCAAACAGCAAAAATACTAACTTTCCAATTCATATAACTTGAAGCTATCCTTATATCAGAGGAGTCTGAAAATAGGAGTATGGCTTAATGACAATACAATTTCTTTCAGTAATGGAATGTCTTTAAGAACTTGCTGTAAGCTACGGACTGGGAAGGCAGGTAAAATGTTTTTCAGATCTCTGCATCGTAATAGAATATGATCATTGGTAAGATTTTCACCACAGATACATGTTGCTTAAAAATTGTTTTTGTTCTAAAAGCATTGAGCTTAAGCCTGTATATAAGAGATACAACATTTCTATATTCATGTAAATTACGATATTTGATCTTATCAAAAGATAATACATGGGCTACATCCACACTCCAGGAATAACCGGTACTTTGTAGTTTCTTTTTAAAGTGTTTCCAACATGCATTTTGTAACATGCTATAGCCCTCATGGATGGATAGAGGAACACTTATGCTGCAAGACCCATCGATATGCTAAGCTCCACATTTTGCTTTTCTGTCAACTTTTTCATTAAAGTAGATACCACAGTGCGAGGGTATCCAGCAAAAGGTAACACCAGTGCCTCGTATCATCAGCACTGGACAATGACTATGCCAGGTGAGATATCCAGCTGTCTGTTGTTTGACCTGAGGTAAACCATCATCTTCATCATCATTACTATTATTGTTGTAATCATTTAAAATCATCATCATCATCATCATCATCATCATCATCATCATCATCATCATCATCATCATCATCATCACCATCATCATCATCATCATCATCACCACTATTGTTATTGTTGTTGTTGTTGTTGTTGTTGTTGTTGTTGTTGTTGTTGTTGTTCTTCTTCTTCTTCTTCTTCTTCTTCTTCTTCTTCTTCTTCTTATCGTTATTGTTATTGTTATTGTTATTACTATCGTCATTACTTACTTAATTTGTTGAAGATTCATTCACTAGGTAAAGGGGTCACTCTCTTAATTTTACTATACAAGTATAGTTGTTGACATTGATATCCCTGTGGACTTCTGAGCCGAACACTGCGACATAACGAATTTAGGTAGGACTGAGGGCGGAGACATTGAAATGAGTGGCGTGGGGACAGCAGGACATGAAGGTCACAGAAGACGAGGCAGTAAATAAAAAATCCATCCACAAAATTTGGCTCTGCCGGAAAAAAACAACAAAAAAACCACCTGTCAGTTGCTGTTTCCGGAGTTGAAGGAGAGATGCTAAAAATGGAAGCAGTGTTCCTGGCTAGGCATGGGCACGTCAGCCACGTGACTGCTGACACCTCCCTCATAAATCTCTTTCCTGATTTGGATACAGGGTTTTGGCAGGCTTTTCCTTTTCTTTGGTTGTCAGTTAGTTTGCTTTTCATGTAAAAAAAAAGTTTTATTTATTTTCGTTTTGGATGTAAATAGCAATTGCACCTGAACGTTATGCAAGCCACTCCTTTTTGTGTTAATCTTTATATTTCCGGCTTGTTGTTGTTGTTGTTGATGTGCATCAGTAGTCTGTGACCCTGTCAGTGCATCAGTGGTCTAAAGCTAATGACCTGTCCACAAAGCAAGACATTGCAGGAAATATCCCATTTTGAACCCGAATATTCCCCTATCTTTTAGACCACGAGTGGTGGTTTGGATGCTAGTCTTTTGGTTGAGACGTTAAACAGGTCCTGCATGCGATATGCATTTACCATACGTACGGGAACCCACAGCAGCACATCAGAGACTGAATCAGCTCTGATAGACCTATGTTGAGAACAGCCACTCTGGTAGAGACATGAATACGCATGTAGACAGACAACAACTAGTGGTGCTGCTTTCATGGCGACGCGTTATCAGCTGGCCAAGGGATGCGAGTATCTTGAATCAGTGATGCTACGTGTCAGTCCCAGCTCCAGGATCCATTTTCCTCACACAGATATTACATGTCTGACTCATGCAGGGCCTGTGCCACTTGCTCTCTGCAGTGGTGTTGCAGCCAGTGGTGCGTTAAAAGCCTGACTGTCAGATCCTAAGAACACACTGGGCGAGAGTTGGGGTGTATAGCTGTTTCCAAGTACTTTGACGGATAGACGTTGTACTCTGACCTCAGAAAATGCTTTCCTCTCTGAATGGAGAGTACAGGTTGAGAACAGGTGTGATGGCTGCAGACAATCTGACTACAACAGTTTAAAGCAGAAGACAATGTCCATGCAGACTGAGCGCTCTCCTGGGTCATTACAGCTTAGGATAACAAACAAATACATGTTGACTTCCACACACCTGAGTGCATCCAGATCGTTACTTTGAGATATTCCTAAGAATGCAATGTCTTACTCTGCTGATTCTTCCAGTAATACCCTCTCTCTCTCTCTCACACACACATACACACACACACACACACACACACACACACACAACACACACACACACCAACACACACACACACAACACACACACACACACACACACACACACACACACACACACACACGCTGAGTCAGTTTCGGATTTACAATTTCAATTAAAAAGGAATAGCAGGCATTGTTTACAATGCGACAGTGCCTCTGCTGAATCTGAATGAATATTAAAAAAAAGAAACAAAGCAAGAAATAAAGAGAGAGAGAGAGAGAGAGAGAGAGAGAGAGAGAGAGAGAGAGAGAGACAGACAGACAGACAGACAGACAGACAGGCAGGCAGACAGACAGACAGACAGACAGGCAGGCAGACGGACAGAGGGACAGACGGACAGACGGACAGACAGACAGACGGACAGAGAAACACTTGTCCTCCCAAATCCAGTAAACCAAAGATAGCTGTGTAAAAGTGGTGTGTTCAGGGTGATCTGCATGCCTTTGTACACGGAACCTTGGTCCAGAGTGGTATCATGACCCAGGCTAGTCCTCACTGGTGTCAGAAAGTGGCCAAGGCTAGTTGATTACATGGCGATATGCTATAGCATCTTGCGTTGACACTGTTGTCATCCATGACAGGCTCTGCCGTCAAGACCTGTGTCCTCCAGTAAGAACAAACACAAATCCCACGAAGTCAGAGTGTGGCTGCCTACACTGTGACATAATTCAAAATAGCCACACTGGCAAACTCCCCATCCAGACGAAGTGTCGCTGTGATTCTAGGGTGGGATGAGGGATAGGGAGTGCACAGTGTGGGTAGCCCTCCCCACCCCCTACCTCCGGGAACTGCTCAACAACAGAAGCAGCAGCAGCGAAAACAACAACAGCAACAACATTTCATCCAAAGAATTGAGGGGGAGGGGGGGATTCAACCAGTCCACCGTTGGCCGTCGCTCTTTCTCTGTTTCTGGTCCATCGATCTGGAATGACCTCCCTCTCTCCCTTTGCCAAAAGCCTTCTTATGACGCTTTTAAATCCGGCTTTAAGACACATTTATTTAAAACCTAAGATTCTCACCTCTAGTTCCATTTCATTTTTGTCCCTGCCCTCAACAGCCAAAACCCCCATCACCCTGCCAGAGTGTTCAACCTTTATGTGTGCGTAAGTGTGCGTGTGTATACGTGCGTGCGAGCGTTTGTGTGTACATATGAATTTGTAAAAAAACCCTATTCATTGTAACTGACTGCATGTGAATGAGTAGGATGAATCAAAGCGCTTTGATTTGTTTTCTGCAAGATATAGCGCTATATAAATTGCATGTATTGTTATTATTATAAGTGAGAAGCAAACTACAGAAGAAACATCTTCTGGACACACACCTCAGCGGAGACTGAAAGCTGTTGTGTGCTGTCAGGGAAGGTCAGTCCACCTCAGCCCTCATGAACCATGATGCACTGTTCAGAGTTTTCCAGAAAATCACAAAAGCTCACCTAGGCAGCCATATTTGATCGATGTCCCCGTTTGAAATGTGTGTTTTTTTGCTTTTGTTTGTTTGCCTTTATTTACAAAGACAGTGTTACAACCAGGCAAGAAACCATGAAGCCGGCTGACTACAATGTCTCTGGATCAAGCAATGTAACATATTTCATAAGTATGTGTCCTATTTTATGACGTCCTCTATGTTCCAACAGGGGTGATAGGCAAGTGAAGTCTTAAAGGCACGAACATACCTACCATGCGGTTACTGAGCTGGCTGGTCGTCAGCTCCTGGGCTTTATCAGTTCTTGATGAAACCATTGACGCTGGGGGCAACAGCAAGGTGAGAGGCTGATTGACCAGTGGCTTTCCCACTCATGGAATTCCACTTTACAGCTTAGTCTTTAGTGATCGACTATGACTCTCTGACTAGGAGGCTTGACTCGCACAGAACCTTATGTGCTGCAGCCCTGGGGCTGGATGGCCTTTGGAGAGCATCTCCAACGCTGACTGTCCTTATGCCCACTTGGCCGAGAGAGTGGGGATGTGCTGTGGGCAAGGCATCTCCACTATAATCAAATTTCTGCCCAGTTTCAAAAACAGCAGCTGCCTCCTCTGCTGTTTTGGAGGTCATCGTCGGACACGACGGACAAACATACATACTGAGCTGGTGAAGCACAACAATGTTAAAATCCGTTTGAACAATAGTATGCGTGCCTTGATGACTTTTTACAGAGTTCAGAGAAGCCAAGCCAAACCTAAAAAGACAAGAGCCATCAACACACTACTGACAACAGAAAGACCACCACGGGCACATGCCGTTGCTCTACACTCACCTTGAAGGTGCCGTAGGGGCCGAAAGCAGAGAGGGGAGAAAGAGAGCGGCGAAAGGAAAGCAAGCAGTCGGCAGGACGGAGGTGAGCAGGGAGCAGCCTCTGCTGCCCTTTATATGGATGACCTCTCTCTCTCTCTCTCTCTCTCTCTCTCTCTCTCTCTCTCTCTCTCTCTCTCTGTCTCCCTCTCTCTCTCCCTCCCTCCGTCACACCCACCCACACCCACCCACACACACAGGCACACGCACCCCCCTTTTCCCCAACCCACCCCCCTGTTGATCTCCCCTGGCGTGCAGAGGGTGGCTGGGTGTGCGCTGTCTGTCTTCTTCACCTGTCCTCCTCCTCTCCCTCTGTCTCAGCTGTCTCTTGTGGCGGATGATGACGTCACTACAGCAGGGGGATGAGGGGGGGGGGGGGGGGGCAGTGCAGTGCAGGCTTTCAATCAGTGTGGACAGGTGCAGCCCCCCCCTCCCCCTTCCCGCCCTGGTGCAGACTGCATGCCGGGAGTGGTGATGTCATCGTCAGGTCTTGTCATAGCCGCCCTCCCCTCTGACATACAATGTGCTGCGATTTGATTTGGTTGATCTACAAGATTCAGCGCTATACAAATGCCATATATTGTTGTTGTTGTTATTATTATTGTTATTGTTGTTATCATCATCATCATCATCATCATCATCATCATCATCATCATCATCATCATCATCATCATCATCATCATCATCATAGTAGTAGTAGTAGTAGTAGTAGAGTAGTAGTAGTAGTAGTAGTAGTAGTAGTAGTAGTAGTATTAGGAGTAGTAGTAGTGGTAGTAGAAGAAGTAGTAGTAGTAGTTGTAGTATCAATTATTACTAGCTTCATTATGATTATAATTATTAAATCATTATTAATATTATCATTGCTGTATTGTTTAGTAGTATTGTAGTTTTTGTATTACTGTATTGTATCGTACTGTGTTGTAATATTGGATTGCATTGTACTGTGTCGTACCGTATTGTGTTGTACTGTACTGTATTGTATCGTACTATATTGTAGTATTATACTGTATCGATTTATAGTAGCGTATGGTATGACATTGCATTGTGTTTTAAAAAAAAATCGCATTGCATTATAGTATTGTATAATTATAGTAATGTACTGTAGTGGTATAGTATATTGCAGTATCGTATATTGTATTGTATCGTATTCTATTGTATTGTATTGACGACCACTTTCACTCATGGCAGATTTCCTATAGGAAAATTGGGGCTCCTTTCTCATCAGGCCATTGTGTGCCGGTAGGAGTGGATGACAAAGTAAAAAAACAACCCAGCATGCACATAGGTGTCGTGTTTAGACACCAGCCCGGAGGTCGGAACGCGGCTACCTATATGGTGGGAGAAAAAACGATGGGGTAGGCATGGGTCTCACTATTGGTGAGCCTCGGGGCTCTTGTGGTGGAACGAAAGAAACAGCGACACCCAGGGCCTGTCTTGTGATCTTCAGAGCTGTATACAGCATCGTTCTGGCAACTCCTGCCGCGGCACTGGAACCATGTGTATCGGCGACTGCCTGTCCAATGGACCATTCCAGCGAGGTGGAGAGGAGGTGGGGGGGGGGGGGGTCTGCTGCACAGGTAACTGCTTGCCCTCCATACTTACTCACCCAGGAGTATCACACCTACAGCGCAACTCCATAGTCTTAGGAGACTGACGGATGCCTGCCTCCTCAGGGAAGACTGCGTCACTGCAGCAGGGGTGTGCCACCCAGGAAGAAAGATGTCTTGCCATGCCTGCAGGCACATTTGTTTCTTTGTTACGGGTATTCTTCTGCCTCCTGAATGTTGCCTGGTCAACACTCTTCTTCTTGTCGACTTTGTCATGTACGCGAAACGTATGTTGCACACAGAACCTATGTTTATCTTTTGATCTCAGAGGGACTAGCACCCAGACCACCTTCATGGTCATGTTGAAAGGGGGCAGCACAGGTTTTTCTTCAAACATAGATGCGTGTGCAAAATGTTATGTGAGCAGTTGCATACGGGACGTGGGTTCATCGTGTGGTATGGTGGACTTGAGGGGGAATGCCGTCACCAGCCGTGATTCACGGTCTGCAGTACACCTCGCGTCACAGCGGCCACTCCAGCAGGCGGCCCTGCATTTGACGCCTTGCCCACACTGCCACTCCTGGTCTACTGCCGCACAGCACTATGCTGGCGTGACGTGTCATTGCCGCACAGCACTATGCTGGTGTGACGTGTCATTGCCGCACAGCACTATAGTACTGTGACGTGTATTGCCGCACAGCACTATGCTGGTATGACGTGTTATTGCTGCACAGCACTATGCTGGCGTGACGTGTCATTGCCGCACAGCACTATGCTGGCGTGACGTGTTATTGCTGCACAGCACTATGCTGGTGTGACGTGTCATTGCTGCACAGCACTATAGTACTGTGACGTGTTATTGCCACACAGCACTATACTAGTGTGACGTGTTATTGCTACACAGCATTAGTGTGACGTGTTATTGCTATACATCACTATGCTGGTGTGACGTGTTATTGCCACACAACACTATACTAGTGTGACGTGTCATTGCTACACAGCACTATACTAGTGTGACGTGTTATTGCCACACAACACTACACTAGTGTGACGTGTTATTGACGCACAGCACTATAGTAGTGTGACGTGTTATTGCTACACAGCACTATACTAGTGTGACGTGTTATTGCTACACAGCACTATATTAGTGTGACGTGTTATTGCTACACAACACTATACTGGTGTGACGTGTCATTGCTGCACAGCACTATGCTGGTGTGACGTGTCATTGCTACACATCACTATACTGGTGTGACGTGTTATTGCTACACATCACTATACTGGTGTGACGTGTTATTGCTACACAGCACTATACTAGTGTGACGTGTCATTGCTACACAGCACTATATTAGTGTGACGTGTTATTGCCGCACAGCACTATACAGGTGTGACGTGTCATTGCTACACATCACTATACTGGTGTGACGTGTCATTGCTACACATCACTATACTGGTGTGACGTGTTATTGCTACACATCACTATACTGGTGTGACGTGTCATTGCTGCACAGCACTATGCTGGTGTGACGTGTCATTGCTACACATCACTATACTCGTGTGACCTGTTATTGCTACACAGCACTATAGTAGTGTGACGTGTTATTAGTACACACCACTATACTGGTGTGACATATTCCTCTCTCCGCTACTCATGCCCTATCTGTCATGAACAAGTTGTTGCTTCTGTCATCAAGGAGAATTTGAACTAAAAACTTACGAGAGAGAGAGAGAGAGAGAGAGAGAGAGAGAGAGAGAGAGAGAGAGAGAGAGAGAGAGAGAGAGAGAGAGAGAGAGAGAGAGTTGGCTCCTGCTTCCTCTCTTTTGACTAAATGGTTTTTCCTGCACTGGATTTGCTGTTTCTATTTTCATCACCACCATTTGTCATACTTTCATGACGTACTACCTCTATTTTAAGGCCGCCTGTGTGGCTGTATCTGACCACTTCGGATTTCCTCAGGGTTATTTTATTAATTAATTAATTTATTCTATTTTATTCTTTTATATTGAGGAAAATGGAATAAGCACTTATGTACTTTTTTTACATCCAGTCCCCGTCTGTATGTGGTTTTGTAAAGTTGTCATCTGTTTCCACCGGCACACAATGGCCTAATCTTACGAACAGCGGACCAAGATTTAAAGTGTACGCAAGATGTTCTGCGTGCGTTCGCACACGGGACCTCGGTTTAGAGTCTCATCCGAAGGACTTTTTGGGGGGAGAGTGGAGGAGTCTGCAGTGATGTTAACTCCAGAGGAAAATATCCCCTTGAACGGGAATCGAACCCGGGTCGTCAGATTGCGAGCGCCATGTTCTAACCACTAGGTTATCCCGTCCCCCAGGACAGGAGATGTGC
>CM054139.1:17467579-17497579 GCA_028751875.1 Rapana venosa | reverse complement strand
CACTCCTCCACACACAACACACACAGGGCCCAAACTTCACTCCTCCACACACACACACACATGGCAACTTCACTCCTCCACACACATGGCCACTTCACTTCTCTACACACACAATGGCCACTTCACTCCTCCACACACAACACATGGCCACTTCACTCCTCACACACACACACATGGCACTTCATCTCACATCACACACACACACATGGCCACTTCACTCCTCCACACCACACACACTTTGGCCACTTCACCCCTCCACACACACACAACACAGGGCCCACTTCATCTCACACACACACACACATGGCCACTTCACTCCTCCACACACACCCCACATGGCCACTTCACTCCTCCCACACACATGGCCACTTCACTCCTCCAACACATGGCCCATTTCATCCTCCACACACATGGCCACTTCACTCCTCCACACACATGGCCACTTCACTCCTCCACACACATGGCCACTTCACTCCTCCACACACATGGCCACTTCACTCTCCACACACACATGGCCACTTCACTCCTCCACACACACATGGCCACTTCACTCCTCCACACACACACACACTGGCCACTTCACTCCTCCACAACATGGCCACTTCATCCCCCGCACAAAACATGGCCACTTCACTCCTCCACACACACACACACACACACACATGGCCACTTCACTCCTCCACACACACATGGCCACTTCACTCCTCCACACACACACATGGCCACTTCACTTCTCCACACACACATGGCCACTTCACTCCTCCACACACATGGCTACTTCACTCCTCCACACACATGGCGACTTCACTCCTCCGCACAAACACATGGCCACTTCACTCCTCCACACACACACATGGCCATTTCACTCCTCCACACACACATGGCCACTTCACTCCTCCACACACATGGCCACTTCACTCCTCCACCCACACATGGCCACTCACTCCTCCACAACACATGGCCACCACTCTCCACACACACACACATGGCCACTTCACTCCTCACACACACAGATGGCCACTACACTCCTCCACCACACACATGGCCACTTCACTCCTCCACACACATGGCCACTTCACTCCTCCACACAACACATGGCCACTTCACTCTCCACAAACATGGCACTTCACTCCTCCACCACACACATGGCCACTTCACTCCTCCACACACATGGCCACTTCACTCCTTTACACACACACAGGGCCCACTTCACTTCTCCACACACCACACATGGCCACTTCACTCCTCCACACACACACATGACCACTTCACTCCTCCACCACACATGGCACTTCACTCCTCCACACACACAGGGCCCACTTCATTTCTCCACACACACAACACATGGCAACTTCACTCCTCCACACACAGGGCCCATTTCCCACTTCTCTACACACACATGGCACTTCACTCCTCACACACACATGGCCACTTCACTCTCCACACACACACACACACACATGGCCACTTCACCCTCCACACACACACACACTGGCCACTTCACTCCTCCACACACACACCACACATGGCCACTTAAATCCACCACACACACACACATGGCCACTTCACTCCTCCACACACACCACAACACATGGCACTTCACTCCTCACACACATGGCCACTTCATCCCCCAAAACACATGGCCATTTCACTCCTCCCACACATGGCCACTTCACTCCTCCACACACACACATGGCACTTCACTCCTCCACACACACACACACACACACATGGCCACTTCACTCCTCCACACACATGGCCACTTCACCCCTCCACACACATGGCCACTTCACTCCTCCACAAACATGGCCACTTCACTCCTCCACACACACACACACACACCACACCACACACATGGCCACTTCACTCCCCCACACACACACATGGCCACTTCACCCCTCCACACACACACATGGCCACTTTACTCCTCCACACACAGGGGCTACTTCACTCCTCCACACACATGGCGACTTCACTCCTCCACACACATGGCCACTTCACTCCTCCACACACATGGCCACTTCACTCCTCCACACACATGGCCACTTCACTCCTCCACACACATGGCCACTTCACTCCTCCACACACACACACATGGCCACTTCACTCCTCCACACACATGGCCGCTTCACTCCTCCACACACACACATGGCCATTTCACTCCTCCACACACACATGACCACTTCCCCTTTCCCTCCACAACATGGCCACTCACTCCTCCACACACACACATGGCCACTTCACTCCTCCACACACATGGCACTTCACTCCTCCACACACAGGGCCCACTTGATCCTCCACACACATGGCCACTTCACTCCTCCACACACACACATGGCTACTTCACCCCTCCACACACACATGGCCACTTCACTCCTCCACCCCACACACATGGCCACTTCACTCCCACACACACACATGGCCACTTCACTCCTCACACAACATGGCCACTTCACTCCTCTACACACATGGCACTTCACTCCTCCAACACACATGGCCACTTCACTCCCCCACACCCACAACTGGCCACTTCACTCCTCACACACATGGCCACTTCACTCCTCCACACACATGGCCACTTCACTCCCCCACACACACATGGCCACTTCACTCCTCCACACACATGGCCACTGCACTCCTCCACACACATGGCCACTTCACTCCTCCACACACCCATGGCCACTGCACTCCTCCACACACACACATGGCCACTTCACTCCTCCACACACATGGCCACTTCACTCCTCCACACACATGGCCACTCCACTCTTCCACAGACCCGCAGTGGCAAATTAATCAGGAATAGCAACTACAAAGCTGAGCTTATTAAAACAGATACATATCCATCTGAATACACATCAAATTCACCAACCTCTTCATCTTTCCATTTCCATTTTCTTTTTCATGTCATTGTTTCCTTCCCTCCCCCCCCCCCCTTTCTCTCTCTCTCTCTCTCCCCTCTCTCTTTTATGTATGTATGTAAAGCAGCGAAGGAGAGGAGATGGGCGCCGCCCTCAATATGCTGGCCCTAGAGAAGTGAGGTCTCTGACGCCTCGCTCCCCTACGACCTTATAGGTTATGGGACTCCTTTACCTTTACCTTTTTTATGTATGTATGTATGTATGTATGTATGTATGTATGTATGTATGTATGTATGTATTATGTATGTGTGTATGTATGTATGTATGTAAGTTACGTATGTATGTATTCATGCATGCCAGGATTTTCTCTCTCCCCTCTCCCCTCTCTTCCTCTACCCGACTTCACTCTCTTCCTCTCTCCATCTCTCTCTCCAGCTCTGTCTCTCTCCATCTCTCTCTCCAGCACTGTCTCTCTCCATCTCTCTCTCCACTCTTTCCCACACTCTCACTCACATCCTTTCTATCTGTTTCAATAAAAGAATGTTGTACACACAGAGAGAGAGAGAGAGTGAGAGAGAGAGGAGAGAGAGAGAGAGAGAGAGAGGAGAGAGAGAGGAGAGAGAGAGAGAGAGGAGAGAGAGAGAGCGAGCGCACCTCATTCTTGAGGTACACTACAGGAGAAGGGCCTCTCCCCAAATGATTTTGTTCTGACTCTTGAAACTAATAGGGAATCTTTCTAGAGGGGCTGTAGACAGTCAGAAGTTCTTGCATAGTGGCAGGGCATGAGCCGGCTAACAAGCTGAAACGTAGTACAGCAGTCTTGTTCTGGATTTATGCCTGCACAGGAAGCCAGTGAAGTGTTTTGAGGAGAGGCTGAGCAGAGCGGTGTAAATGCTCGGTGAACAACAATTCTGGCAGCTGAATTTTGAACTTTCTGCAGTGTTAGTAGGATGTACTGTGGACAATTAGTAGAAAGAGAATGACAGTAGTCACATTTGATAGAACAAAAGCACAAGTAAAGGTTTTAGCTGTTTAAATAGTAATTTATTTTGCTAAAAGAACTTATATGATGAACTTCTATATAAGCAGAGGGGCAGATACTTGATTGTCTATAGGCGTGCTATTGGAAATCATATATCCGAAATTTCGATTAGAGGGTACAGAGGAGATATCTGAAAGTCTAATCTGAGTGTATGTTACTTTTGGTTTCTGGGAGTGCATGTTCTTTGACTTTATAAGAAGGATTTCAATTTTTATATCATTGAGTTTTAACTTTTCAACAATCATCCAGGTCTTGACATCTTAGATAGAGGTCTCAATGTTAGCAAAAGTAGACTGGATTTGACAAAGAGGACATGGGTAAAATAAAAAAGGTGTGCATCATTGACATAGGATTGTGTGGAAACAGAATGGACAAGATAAAAGAGGTAAGAGGTTGAACATAAAGAGATAAAAGAGTACTGACACGTGGGATACATCAGAGGTAAGAAGATCTGGTTTCGATCTGATGCTGTTTGTTGCAACAGTCTGGGACCTCTCAGAAAGACATGTTTACAGCCATGATGGTGCACGTTCTGTAATACCACAGAGAGACTAAAGACAGTTTAGAAGGATGGAATGGTCAGTCGTGTCAAAAGCAGCTGAAAGATCAAGGAGGGTTGAAGCAGACATATCTCCACGATCTAGAGCAGGAAGACTGTCATTCGTCACTGTCAGTAATATTGTTTCTGTGCTGTGGTAGGGACGCAGGCAGGTGGAAATAGGCACAGAAGGTTGTTAGCATTGAGATAAGGAAGGAATTGCTGAAGAAGAACTCTAAGATTTTAGACATTTTAATTATTTTAATTAATTAATTTTAGTTTATTTTACTCTCTTCTTTTATATCAAGGATAATGGAATAAGCACTTACGTGCCTTTTTACATCCAGTCCCCGTGTGTATACGGTTTTCTCAATTGTGTCATCTGTTCTCAGCGGCACACAATGGCCTTCTCTTACGAAAAGCGGAACAGGATTTAACTGATTTAACATAGGTGATGGATAAGTGATATGACTGGTCTGTAGATGGATGTGAAGTAAAGTAGGCTTCTTCAGAAAGAGCTTCACAACTGTCCTTTGATCCTGGACGGAAATGTTCAATGAAGGAGAATGTCATTTACAATGTAGGTCAGAGTGGGGAGGAATTCATCAACAAACTCAACACAGTGAAACCTTGGTGGAGGGTCAAGAGAGCAAGCTGTGGGTTTGGACTGAGAGAGAGAGAGAGAGAGAGAGAGAGAGAGTGTGTGTGTGTGTGTTAATGAATGTAGGGAACTAGTTTCATGACTAACTACACTTTAAGGAAAAGGCTGAAATCTACTTCAGGCAAAGTTCATTATCGTTTTTCCATATTTTCTTGCAGCAATTTAGCATACATTTTTCGTGTCGCCAGTTCCGTGTTTGAGATGCTGAAATCTAGAAATCTCTAAACTGAATGAATACAATTTTTGCTTTACAGCAATGGGACCATAGAGGTCAATGAACTGTCGAGCTGCAAATCTTAGATATAAAAATGTGAATGCTACTCTCGTAACCTGATCATCAAGTATACACTGACTTTGTGGACGACTACAGACACAAGCAGGAAACACTCCCAAACTGTGGTAATGAATTCATGTAGTACGAAAAAAGAAGTAAAGGGCAAGGGCGTTACAAGTGTAAATTCAAAAGCAGACACAAAGACGCAGAGAGACAGTCAGCAGGTAGATATGCAGGCAGGCCTGGGCATGGAGGTACACCAGCATACACACTCGCTCAGGTACACCGTCACAGACGAACGTACTCCCGAACAGCACACTCAGCACTGAGTCACATGTACTGGACATTGACAGTTTCTTTGCTGACTGGGTTTTCAGAACGGGGAGGGGGGGGGGGGGAGCATAGGAGTGGGGTTGGGGGTGGTGGGGTGGGGGGTGATGCCTGAAAATGACGTCACTTCATTTACAGAACTGTGTGGAGCACAGCCATGGTCTCAAACAGGAGAGGGACTGTAACACCCCATTGTCACTGCTCGTCAGCAACTGCTGCATGACGGTTACACTAGGTTTTGCTTCGCTAGGCCAGCAGCTGCTTTTTTCCACTAGGCTATAGAATACGTAACAATACGTGCAATGCGTTGCGACATTATTGCAGTTGCATACTGTATGCTACCTAGCTTCAGTACAAATCCTCTGGTCATATAGGTAGCCATGTTCAAACCACAGGCCGTCATTTTTCAACGAAGAAAGCTTCACATAAATAATGTCGAAAGTGCCAATACAAAAGAAAAAAAAGGTTATATGAATTTTAAACACGATCTTACTGACAGCCTTGTTCAAAGGCAAGAGGCAAGCTTGTGTGATGATGACTGATCTGTGACGTGACAGTGATGTCAGCAGTGACACTGACGTCCTGTGTAACAAAGACAAACAACCAGGGCACAGCGGCTGTGACAACTGTGACATGGAAGCCAAAAGGGGGACAACAACACGAGGGCCTTCCCCACATGCCAAGTGCAGTCTCATCGGCAATGTCCATGTTTGTGTTGTGAAGCTGACCTCTCCTCTCTGCCCTCTCTGCCTCAGCCTACACTCTGTCACGGCACGAATTTTACCCCAATGCCAATCCCAATCTAGCTCAAACCAGGCATTTTTCATACATACAGAGTGTTGTATATATTATTGTTTTCTTTTGTTTGATTTGTATGGCTTATCATTGTTTAGGTTTTTTATTCAATGTATGCACATATTATGTTATCATTATTCTCATCTTTTTAGATAGATGATTTAATGACCAGGATATTCTGAACAGATGGACAGAATACTGCTCAGACCTGTAAAACTATAGACCCGCAGGAGATCCAGAAGTCCTTAATGTACCCGCAAGCAAAGACACAGACAGTCACCCTATCCTCCGAGACGAAGTGGAAACAGCAGTTAGATCGCTGAAAAAGGGGAAGTCAGCAGGGGCTGACAGCATTCCAGCTGAGTTGGTTCAAGCTGGAGGGGAAGCCATGATCAGCGCCCTACTAAGAATCTGCAACAAGATCTGGCAGACAGAAAAATGGCCAACACCATGGACACAGTCACTCATCATCACCCTCCCCAAGAAAGGAAATCTACAACAATGCCATAATTACCGCACAATCAGCCTCATATGCCACCCAAGCAAGGTCATGCTGCAGATAATATTGAATAGACTGAAGCCACAAGCAGAGACCATCATTGCTGAGGAACAAGCAGGTTTCAGAGCAGGGCGCAGCACAACAGAACAGATATTCAACCTCAGAATACTATGTGAGCGGTACCTTCAACATCAACAAGACCTTTACCACGTATTTATCGATTTTAAGAAGGCATTTGACAGGGTGTGGCATGCAGCTTTGTGGGCAACCATGAATTTGTACAGCATCAATGCAAACCTGATCAGAGTCATCAAACAGCTGTACAGCGAGGCCACCAGTGCAGTGTACTACAACAACAACATTGGAGAATGGTTTCGAACAACAGTTGGAGTAAGGCAGGGCTATCTTCTCTCACCCACTCTTTTCAACATCTTCCTTGAGAGAATCATGGCTGATGCACTGGAACATCATGAAGGATCAGTCAGCATTGGTGGCAGAACGATCACAAACCTCCGCTTCGCATATGACATTGATGGAATAGCAGGATCAGAAATAGAGCTTGCCAGCCTAACAGAACACTTGAATAAGGCCTCCAAAACATACGGCATGGAAATCAGTGCAGAGAAGAACAAACTGATGACTAATAACACCAACGGCATTAGCACTGATATCAGGGTTAATGACCAGAAGCTGGAAACAGTTCAAAGCTTCAAGTACCTGGGAGCCATTGTATCAGACCAGGGATCCAAGCCAGAAGTAGTATGCAGAACTGCACAGACAATAACAGCTTTGTCAAAACTAAACACCATCTGGAGAGATAAAAATATCTCACTTATCTCCAAGATCAGACTAATGCGCTCCCTTGTCATATCCATATTTCTGTATGTCTGTGAATCATGGACCCTGACTGCAGATTTGGAGAGAAGAGTACAGGCGGTGGAGATGAGATGCTCTCGGAGACTCCTTGGCATCTCCTACAAAGACCACATAAGCAACGATAGCGTGCATAACAGAATCCAGCAAACCATTGGACCCTATGAGAACCTTCTAACGATTGTGAAAAAGCGTAAACTTAAATGGTATGGGCATGTCACAAGATCCAAAGGACTTGCAAAGACAGTTTTACAAGGCACTGTCCAAGGAGGAAAAAGAGGCAGACCAAGGAAGAGCTGGGAGGATAACATCAGCGAATGGACAGGCCTAGAACTCAACAAAACCCTGAGAAAGGCAGAACAGAGAGAGGAATGGAGGGAACTGGTTGTTGAGTCTTTGAGGGTGCCCCCACGGTCGTCAGACTACGGGACAGATAGATAGATAGATAGATAGATAGATAGATAGATAGATCAGCGCCCTACTAATGAAAAAGCAACTGCTCTGCTTATTCAATGTACTATCTGAAAATAAAAGCTTGACTTTGACTTTGAAATGTAGCATGTTTATTTGCCGAAAATAGAACATTGAGAAGAACAACCCCTTTTTTCCTGTTTAATGTGTTGATACATTTTGAAACACATATTCAGCACTAAAACATTCAAGTGTGCAGGCCAGACAAATATGAAAATGTGATGAACAAATATTTCCACAAAATCGTATAGTTTTAAAAGTCTTCTGAGACTTACGTAGCAGGCTTGAGAGTCACTTCTCTGGTAGAGCTTTAGGATCTTTATCAGCAGCCTTCTTGACGTGGCAGTACAGGTGTACTTACGATACTCAGTCCCTCCCTGGTCCTGCCCAAAGCTTTGTTAGGCGTTCCTGGAGCAAAGTATCATGTCCTAACAATCAAATGATGCAAACTCCTCATCCAGTGTGTACTGACGGTCTGTCTCACAGTCATTCTCAGCTGTAGTGAGTGAAACGCTACATTTTCTGGATGACCCGGCATGTTAAGCTTAGAAACACCCAACAACAGCACTACCAACTGTTGTCTCAGGTAAGGCAGGTCAGACATAACGGATCTACACTTCCACTGGGTAATGACGATGGCAAGTAGTATTTAAATGCGATTTCTGGTTAAAAAAGAGACCTACTAATTAATCAGTCAGTAAAGTAACTAAATAATGAACGAATAAGAAGAAAATTGATAGATTATGATAAAGATTAATTTAAAAAAACCCAGTAATAAGACAAGTAATGAGGTAAGCGAATAATGATAAAAAGGGCGCGGAAGAAACTTGCATGGCATTTGAATTTTTAGGCTTAAAAAGTACAACAGTAACTACTACAGCGGATGACTGTTATGATGATGATGATGATGATGATAATAATAATAATAATAATAATAATAATAATAATAATAAATGGAATTTATAGAGCGCTATATCTTGCAATTGCAAATCAGAGCGCTTCATTCAATCCGTGAGTGATTCATTATAGTGAGCAGCTTTACGGTACGGCCATTACTGATGGGTGATTTGTTGCTCCTTAGAACCAGTCACCCAGCCCTGGAGGATCTTCAAGATGGTGCACGTGTTGCTGGAGCTGCTGGGAACTCCTGGATGAGCGTGGCCGGGTCCTTCTTGAGGTCTTCCTTGGTTTCTCCCAGAACAGTCCCCACACGCGTCTCCCCGTGCTTCCTGCTAAGACTCTGGCTCCTGTTGCTGTTAGGTGAAGATCACCCCAAAGTGTCCTAGAGTGGGTTTAAAAAAATAAATTGTTATAAGTGATCAAGAAAATGGGTTTTTTTTCGACCAGATGTGATGTTGTGGGAGCGTTAAAGCAACCTCTCTTCTCTTGCTGAGCCTGGCACCTTTCACTGGAGCAATCTTGCTGATGGCAACTTTCTGTTTGGAACGCGCGTTGGCAATGTCTTTGACAGATTCTGCAAAACTGCTACAAACCCTACGTCTATTTTCCGGACATCGTTGATTCCACAGTGGGTTACTACAGGGTCCAATGGCTCTTCAGCACATAGCTGTACTTCCTGAAAAGCTTGACGAACATGCTTCCCAGTGAATTTGTGAGATAAGGCATCGAAACCGTGAGACCGACCCCGTCTTTTGGCCTTGACCTCGTTGATCACCGGGTCCTGATGTATAAAAATAGCTACAGGAAGAATATCATGTGGTTCTTTTTCTTCTAGGGAACAACAACTTTGGAAAGGGGTTGATATTGACATCAGTTAATTTGTTGACGTCACTGGCTTTTAGACACTGCCGTTCTGTTCATGTTGTCATGTAATGTTGTTTTGGCAATGCCAGTCACTGGCTTGGCTGAGCTGCAGGTCTCCTGCTGGCTAGCTGACTAGGCACAGCAGCGGAAGATGGGCAGACTTCAGCGTTGGTGATAAGCGAAGAAGTGTCGTCAGGGTCCCGCACGCATACATACACACACACACACACACACACACACACACACACACAACACACACACACACACACACACACACACACACACATAAGCACGTACAAACGGACAAAATCAGAAACCAGATTTGGAATTTTCACCAATCAGTTTAATTAAAGGCACTTCACAGTTTTTTGGGAACCAACTGACACTTAACACGTCGCTTCAAGTTTGTGATAAGGAACTTTTCAAATAGGATGACTCACGCACTCACACACACATACATACATACACAACACACAGACACCCTCACACAGACAATCACACACACACACACACACACTCACACACACATACACACACACACACACACATACACACACACATACACACACGCGCGCGCGCGCGGAGGTACCCCACCTATACATGACTCTGATCGATGTTCCATTGTGGAAAAAAAGGCAGTATTAAACATAAGTCAAGCATTGCACAAAATTTTTCTAGGGCATGGCAAATTAATATAGAATGAAGAAACATTTTCACACTAAAGCTGTCTTGAAAAAATAAAGAAAAGTGAATAGAATTTTTAAATTAAAAAAAATTTTTAATTTTGGTGGTGGATGTGTTTGGGGGGGCGGCGTGCGTGCGTGCGTGCGCGCCCGGGCGTGCACGTGAGAATGGTGAGTGGTGTCTTTATCTTTGTCTTTTTTTACTGTTTGGTTTTGGTGATACTGTGCTTTATTGTGGTTGCAAAAAGGGGGTTGAAAAATTTTTTGAAAACAAAATGCTAAAATCAAGCAATGTAATGCAGGCAAAAAGATATTGAAAGAAAAAATGAAAATTTCCCTTTTATCTCAACAAAACACCCCTTCCCTTTTTCCCCCTTTTTCCTTGTCCGTAAAAACAGGGGGAGCAAAAATAAAACTTTCAACATGTAGACTGACATTTTTTGTAAACCCACGTGGAAGCCAGCCCTGTAACTTTAGGGAGAAAGGAAGCCGTCCCCCGCCCAAAACCCCCGTGCTTCGAATGCAGCCCGCGTGTGTCCTCCTCCTCCCCATGTGCACTGCACACACCGACAACCTTCTCCGCACGGAAAGGGCAATGGCACGCTACACTGACAACCTTCTCCTGCACGGCAAGGGGGAAAGTGCAGCTGGGAACCCCAAAAAAACAATTTTCCCCGCCCTGGCAATGGCAAAATCACGTACCACCGACAACCTTTTTCCTTCACTGGGGAATGGGGAAAGTCACTGCTAAAACCGACAACCTTCTCCGCCTGGCAAGGGGGAATGTGCACTGCAAAACATGCAACCTTTCCCCGCACTGGGAAGGGGGAAAGTGCAAACACCAGACAACCTTTTCCCCACTGGCAATGGGCAATATGATTGCAACCTTCTCCGCACTGGCAATGGCAATGTGCACTGCTACACCTGACAACCTTCTTCCTGCACTGGCAATGGGCAATGGCAGCTGGTACACCGGACAACTCTCCTTTGGCACTGGCAATTGGGGCAATGTCACTGCTACACCTGACACCTCCTGCGGGCATGGGCAATGTGCACTGTACACACTGACAACCTCTCCTGACTGGCATGGGCAATGGGCAGCGGTACACACTGACAACTTCCCCCTGCACTGGCAATGGGCAATGTGCACTGCTACACACCGACAACCTTCTCCTGAAATTGGCAATGGCAATGTGCACTGCTACACACGAAAAACCTTCTCCGGGCAGGCATGGGCAATATGCACGTGCCCAACCTTCTCCTGCACGGGCCCAATGCAAGTGCCTGCTACACACTGACAACCTCTCCGGCCTGGCAAGGGCATGTGCAGCTGCTACACCGACAACCTTCTCCGCACTGGCATTGCAATGTGCACCCGGGTACACACAGCCCTATTGGGGGGACTTGTTAAAAGGTTTTCAGAAAAGATAAAAACAAAGGGCAAAAACAAATAATTTTTCAATAAAGGTTAAAAACAGTTTTTTAAAGCTTCAAACATTAAAAAAGAGAGGAAGGGGACAAAGAAAATAAGAAAAAGGGGAAAGGAAAGAAAAAGAAAAAGAAGAAACCAATATTACCAAAACGGCCTTTTCCCGAATGAAAGTTTTTAAGATAAACAAAACACCAAAAACATGTAACATAAAATAAAAGGAGAAAAAAAGGGGGAGGGGAGGGAAAGGAGAAGGGAGAGGAGGGGGGGGAGAAAAGGAACCAAACTACAATTTTGTAAAAGGGTTTTGGGAAAGGTTTTATTAATTTACTTTTTTTTAAGAAACACCAATCCCCAAAGAAAACCAAATACCGTTTCAAAGGGCAAATGCAAGAGGTTTCGCCCTTTAAAATACTTTCTTTTTTTACAATTTTAGAGTTTAAAACCAGGGTTCGCAACCCGCGAACGGCCCCCAAACAAGGTCATTCTTCCATTCACTTCCGTAACAGCGAGCAAAACAGGCAATTCCCACAGGGGAAGGGTTGAAAAAAACCCAGTAAGCTAAAAGGGTAATGATTGTTTAAAAAAAAACAACCCTGCCCCCCCCCCCCCCCCCCTCTCCAAAAAAATTTTTTTTAAAAAGTTTTTAAAAAAACCCCACAAAAGTCATAAAGGTTTTATAATTTTCCACTTACCCCCTCCCCCCCCCTCCCGAAAACAAACAACAATCATACTTTAAAACAACACGCCTTTGCTTTTTTTACAGAGGGATAACACTGTAAGATCATTTCTAGAAAGGGCCGCGGGGAATTTTATCCCTAAAAAGGGGCTTGCTTTTTGGAAAGGATATTGGGTTTTTTTCCTTCAAATTACAGATTTTCAACAACAAACATGAGACAATTAAAAAAAAAACATCCCTTTCACATTTTTTTACTCCTTCGACATATTGTTGATGATTCACAGAACAACATCTTTTGTAAAGTGTCGATACTCTTCAGTGAAATAAAGACTAAACGAATGTTTGGGGGTAAAAAAAAATACAACAGCAATAAAGAATTTTCTTCTGCTTTTAAATCCCTCTTCACTTTGATAAATCTAACTGAATTTTTTAAATAAGATTTTGTAAGATAAAATCAAGAAAAAAAAACCCCAATAAAACACCAATCAGAGACCAACAGCATGAAAGCAAAAATGAAAGCACCTAACTGTCAAACACATGAACTCAAACACCATTCTAGTCAAAATTTACACAAGAATAAGACCCCCCCCTTCTAATCACAAAAACCCCTCATCCATCCATCATCCACAAAAACCCACAACAAACAGGAATGCCCAAACCATCATGAAAATTCATCTTTCTTCTAGGCTCAGAGCGGAGCACTCCACAGCGGGTTTCCCAGCCACTGCCAATTGTCGTCGGGCCAGTGCAGCCATCAGGTCAGCTTCTTTCCCTCGCGGGCCTTTTGCACACTCTTGGTGTTTTGGGATGGAACACGTGTTTCCGCACACACCGCCGACACTCACCGCTTCAGTCCGTCACTACTTCATTCACTCACAAATTCAGTCACTCACCCCTTTACTCCATAACCCTTTACACGGGCCCCCCTTTACTGTCACGTCACACTTCATAACTACTTTAGTACACACACTTTTATCAGCACCACTTTAGTCCCTATCATCATCATCACAAACTTCTTCAGTCACATCACACCAGTCACACCACCACTTCCAAATTTACTACTCATCACATCCCACCATCACATCACCACTTCAGTCACATCACAAATCATCACATAACTACTTCAGTCACAACACAACCATCCATCACCCCTCAGTCCATACCCCTTCAGTCACATCCCTACTTCATCCCATCACCACTTCACACACCACCCACTTCAATGACCATTACTTTAGGGCACATCACCACTTCGCACATCACTTTATCCCCATCACTATTCACACATCACCCTTTAGTCACATCACTTTTTCGTCTATCACCCCTTTTAGCACATCACCCTTTATCACACCATTACTTTATCCATCACCACTTCATCCCCACCAACATCAGTCACACCACTATTTAGTCACATCACTACTCATCACATCATTACTTCATCACACGCCCCCTCACATCAAAACTTTACTCACACTATTTTAGCACATCACCACCCCAGTCACATACTATTCAGTCATCACCACACTTTAGCAATCTTACTTCATCACATCCTTTTTTAGTCACATCCCTATTTCATCAATCCCTATTTCAGTCAATAACCCCATCACATAACCACTTCATCCATCACTATTCATCACATCACACTTCAGCCTCACTATTTTATCACATCACCACTTCACACATCACCACTTCGCCACAAAACACTTTAGTCACACACTACAGTTTCATCACCATTCAGCACATAACCATTTCATCACATCACTCTTCATCCACACGCTTTAGTCACACACCGCTCAGCACATCCCACTTCATTCACTCACACTTCAGTCACATCACTACTTCATCACTCACACTCAGTCACGTCACTACTTCAGTCACATCACTACTTCAGTCACATCACTGCTTCAGTCACATCATTACTTTAGTCACATCGCCACCAGTCACATCAACACTTGAGGTTGTCTCCCCATAGAGGAGAAGAGCCTAGTGCTGCTGCTGTGACTCCTGCTCTATTTAGAGTCTGTCCTGCTTCTTTGGACATGTCTTCAGTCCTTGCGCTTCCCTGTCGTTTAATCTGCTCATGCACGAAACACAAACTTTAAATACAGCCATTTGAGTCTCACCATACTGCAAAATTCGGGTGTTTGTGGTACTTAATCCGTGTAGCACACACACACTCACACACACAACACACGCACACTCACACACACAATAACACACAAATACACACAAACACACTCACACACAAACACACACAAATACACACAAACACACACACAAACACACAACACACTCACACACAAACACACACAAATACACACAAACACACACACAAACACACAACACACACACACAAACACACACACACACACACAAACCAACCCACACAGACACCCTACCTCACGATACTGCCATTCCTGGTTGCCCTTTTGCCCGTGGCAGGGGAAGACGATGACGTCAGCGCCGCCGTTATAATCCAGACAGCCCTCATCCCGGCGGATCTCTCCCGCTTTGGACAGCATCCAGTACTGGTGGCCGCCCTGGCCGTGACACGGCCACATGGTCACCGGCTTGTGGAAGCTGTTGTGGTCTGCAGGGCTGTCCACACACATCGGCTTGGCCTTGCTGCGTATCTGGCCACACACACACACACATGCATATACATACACACACAAACACACATAGACATAGACACATACACACACACATACATGCACACATACATACACACACACATAGACATACACACATACACACATATACACACACATACATACATACACACATATACACATACACACACATATACATACATGCACACACATACACGCACACACACGCATACATACACACACATACATACATACACATACACACATACATACATACACACACATACATACACACACATACACACATACATACATACATACACACACATACACACATACATACATACACACACACATACATACATACATACATACATACATACATACATACATACATACATACATACATACCATACATACACACATACATACACACACATACACACATACACACATACACATACCACACCATATACACACATACACACACATAAACGCACACATACACACACATACACATACATATCACATACACACATATACACACATATACACACATACACGCACACATACACACACATACATACACACATACACATACACACATACATACATACACACATACACATACACATACACACACACACAACACATACGCACATACATGCACACACATACACGCGACACACGCATACTACACATACACACATACACACGCACACCACCACACACATACACAAAACGATAAGACAATAGACCAACACACAACATCAACAACAGCACCAACAACACACAGCACACACCAACGAACAATATCACACAACGCACCAACACACAGAACAGTATCGGTGCAACAGCAGCAAGTAACCACAAACCAACACAGCAACAACAACAACACACACAACAACAACAACAACACAGCAAATAACAGTGATGGGGTATGTGGCAACTAGCAGAGAAAGATAGCAACAGCAGAACAACGACAACAATCAAGAACAACAATCAGTCAAGATCGCATTGTGTGCTGCGTATGCGTGGCACTTAGCTTGAGGGAAGAGCAATGTCTGTGTAAGAGGAGAATACAAGGGGAAGAGAAACATTTCATTGCTGTGTGTGTTCGTGGTGCTGTGGTGTGCGTGGTGTGTGTGTGTGTGGTGTGTGTGTGTGTGTGTGTGTGTGGGGTTTTCTGTTTGTGTGTGTGTGTGTGTGTGTGTGTGTGTGGTTGGATGAGGAGAGAGTAGAGGAGAGAGAGAGAGAGAGAGAGAGAGAGAGAGAGAGAGAGAGAGAGAGAGAGAGGAGAGAGAGAGAGAGAGAGAGAGAGAGAGAGAGAGAGATTTTTAGTTTCTGAGTAAATGCCTCACATTTTTTCACTCATTTATTCATTGATTTATTCGTTCATTTCTTCACTTGTTTATTTTCCTTTTTTTTGGGTCTCCATTATGGCCATAAATTACTTTAAGTACAGGTTCAGATGAAGGAAGACCTTGATGTCAAAGTTTCTAAATTCACACAGCTTTTTCTTTCCAGCATATTGTGTGCCCCGTACATCACCAAGCAACCCTCTCCTGCTATTTTCTTTGAGCTTTTGATAAGTGGGTTAGTTCAGATGTTTTTTCTCCTTCGTTTTTGTTGGGTTCACTTCTTTCTTGTTTTGTCTTTCTTTCTTTTCTTCTTTCTTGGGCTGTTTGCATGTTGATTCAGACGTCTGTTTTTCAGTCCCACCCCACCCCCACCCCTGTACTTTTTTTTCTGTTTGTTGCTTTGTTAGTTGGTTCTATCCTTTCTCTCTCCTCTCTCTCTCTCTCTCTCTTCTCTCTCTCTCCTCTCTCTCTCTCCTCTCTCTCTCTCTCTTCTCTCTGTTTCGTCTGTGTGTCTTCTTGTCTTTCTATCTACCTTGTCTCTCTCTGTCTCTCTGTCTTTCTGTCTCCTCTGTATCTGTTTGTCTATCTGTGTCTGTATCTGTATTTGTCTCTGTCTCTGTCTGTCTGTCTGTCTGTTTGTCTCTCTCTCTCTCTCTCTCTCTCTCTCTCTCTCTCTCTATCTCTCTCTCTCTCCCTCTCTCTCCCTGAGGAATATAAGCATCCCCCTGCTTATTTTTATCCATCTGTTTGTCTGCGCTTCTGTGCTTCTGTATATTTGTGTTTTGGTCTGTCTCTCTCTGTGTGTCTCTGTCTCTCTCTCTTTGTCTCTGCCCGTCTCTCTGTCTCTCTATCTCTGTCTACGTCTCTCTGTCTCTCTTCTTTGTCTGTGAAACTGTCTAGTGTATTAACTTTGTCCTTTTATCTTTGCGTGGATCTGAGAGTTTTAATTGTTTCATTTAGGGGTTTTTTCTCATTGCAACGGGCTTTTTGTCTGTTTTTGTTTTCTTCTTTGCTTTCTTCCCAAGCTTTTGATGTGTGTGTTTTTGGGATGAATTACAGACGTGTTTTGACACTTTCCCCCTTTCCCTGTTACCCTTGAGGAATAAAATCAGTTCTCTCTCTCTCTCTCTCTCTCTCTCTCTCTCTCTCTCTCCTCTCTCTCTCTTCTCTCTCTTTCTCTCTCTCTCTTTTCTCTTCTCGTCTTTCTTACTTGTTGTTACTTTTCCTCTCTGTCTCTCTTCGGTGATTTTTGTGGGGATTTTGTGTATAATTTTTTTCCCGTATACTGTTGAGTGTATTGCTATGGGCTTTATTTTATTTTATTATCATATATATCCCTTAAGGCGGGGACTGGATGTAAAAAAGCACATGGGTGTTTATTCATTATCCTCAAAATAAAAGAATCTCTCTCTCTCTCTCTCTCTCTCTCTCTCTCTCTCTCTCTCTCTCTCCTCTCTCTCTCTCTCTCTCTCCTCTCTCTCTCTCTCTCTCTCTCTCTCTCTCTCTCTCTGGCTCTCGCTAACTTTCTGTGTGTCTGTCAAACTTGCCTTTGTCTCTCCTCTTTCTTGTTTTTTTTGTATCTTTTCTTTTTTTTGTTTATTTTTTATATATATATATATATTTATATATATATATATATATATATATATATGCAAAACGTGAGAGCAAAAATTGATATCTATTTTCTCACACTTACTGGGGCGAGCTATTCCGAATTAGTCACGATAATGCAAATTACATCCGGCGTAGAAAGTGTGCATCTGTGTGGGGATCGTTTTATACCTATTCTTTATGCACACACACACACACACACACACACACACACACACACACACGCACGCGCACGAGTGCACGGACACACTTATTCTATCACCTTCTGCGTGCATGCAGATACTCACACCCACAACAGAGAGAGAGAGAGAGAGAGAGAGAGAGAGAGGGAGAGAGAGAGAGAGAGAGAATTACAATGACAATGACAAATTCTTTTATTTCGAGGATAATGAATAAGCACCCATGTACTTTTTTACATCCAGTCACCGCCCTTAAGGGTATATATGATAATAAAATAAAATAAAGCCCATAGCAATACACTTACACAGTATACGGAAAAAATATCTACACAAATATCCCCACATAAATCACCGAAGAGAGAGAGAGAGAAAAAAAGTAGCAACAAGTGAGAAAGAAAGCAAAACAGAAAACACAGAAACAACCGAAAAAATAGCAAGAACCAAGAGCAAAACAAAACGGCAACGACAACAAGGGGAGAGGGGACAACCGAATAGTCTCCCTAAAAAACAACCCAAACCCAAACCAAAACAGAACCAAACAAAGCAAAACCTCCATAAATAAGAGGAGAGAGAGAGAGAGAGAGAGGAGAGAGAGAGGAGAGAGAGAGAGAGAGAGAGATGCGAATGCGAATGCGAATGGTTTATTCAAAAGGCCTTGGCCACATTTGAAGGGGAAAAGAATATTAACAAAATTTAGATTTGGTATCTCAGAATTGAACACGCATCATTTCTATTATAGACATGTAAACGAGAGAGCTGTGATTTGTCCTCTTTGTGATAGTTCTATTGAAGACGAAATACATTTTCTATTCACTTGTTCACAACTTACGGAATTAAGAGAGCAGTTTATACCTCGAAAGTTCTTACGTCAACCATGTCTCCATAGGTTAATCATGCTCATTACGTCTGGAAATGAAGTTACTACAAAACAGCTCTTTTTCTATATAAAGCATTTAGACTGCGGGACACCCTTATTAATTCTTGAAAAAATTATCGTGTTTTGCTAATGTTTTGTGAATTGATTGTTTATGTGAATAGTACTTGTATGAGAGAGAGAGAGAGAGAGGAGAGAGAGAGAGAGAGGAGAGAGAGAGAGAGAGAGAGAGAGAGAGAGAGAGAGCGCCCAAGCGTTGAAGGGAGAGCAGTGCGACAGACACAATTGGGCATGGCTTACCTCTCCTGACGCCAAGGCCTCACTGGGAATGAAGAGGTCGGGGTAGATGTTGGAGATGTACCAGGAGAAGTCGTGACACTGCAGCTTCTCCCGCAGCCTCTTTCGCTCCGAGACATCGCCAAAGTCTCCCTGAACACACAGCACGCTCATCACCGACCCCGCAGCACGCTCAGAGCTTAGGCATTGGCAACATGGAGAGATGGTATCAAGTGTAGGCTATGTAACACATACATGGTTTTATATTCTGGTCGCTCCTTGAAATCTTCATCAGGAAAAAAATCGACATCTTCATCATCCTCTCCTCTGCCTACTCCTCCTCCTTCCTCTCATCATCGTCATCGTCCTCGTCCTTCTCCTCCTCCTCAACATCAACACCACTTTCACTTTTAATATAGTGTGACATTTTTCTCTTCACCTCTCTAGCTCTGTCTTCTTTGTGCATACATGATGTCATTTCCATTCTAATGCTATTTCCTTTTGGTGTTGAAGCAAATTTTCTTTCGTCTATACTTACGTTTTCTTAATCCTTCCTGCTCTTGATTCAGTGACTCAGACATGTCCCTGCTTTCCTGCATCACACACTCTGTTATCAATTTTGTTGACAGTTTTTTCTACTGGCTTGTTTGAATTGTGCTCCTTTTGTAATCAGCCATTAACTTACAGAAGCTTTCTTCTGTGCAATGGTAAGCATCACTTTAGTAGATACAGAAGATACAGTTACTCTAGCTGTGATACCAACAGCATCTCTATTTGTTCATTCTTAGTCATCATCATCATCATCATCATCATCATCAGCATCATCAGCAGCAGCAGCAGCAGCAGCAGCAGCAGCAGCAGCAGCAGCAGCAGCAGCAGCAGCGTCTTCATCATCATCATCAGCATCATCATCATCATCATCATCAGCATCAGCAGCAGCAGCAGCAGCAGCAGCAGCAGCAGAGCAGCAGCAGCGTCTTCATCAGCATCACAGTATCATCATCATCAGCAGTCACAGCAGCAGCAGCTGCAGAGCAGCAGCAGCAGTAGCAGCATCAGCATCAGCATCATCATCATAATCATCATCATCATCATCATCAGCAGCAGCAGCAGCAGCAGCAGCAGCAGCAGCAGCAGCAGCAGCAGCAGCAGCAGCAGCAGCAGCAGCAGTACATACACCCTTAGAGTTAGCACCACTGGTCGTTTAGCTATAGAAATGCCGACAGCATTGAAGTTGTCGTCCGCAACACTGATCACACAGTCTCCGCCTTTGCTGCCATCACCATTCATATCATCCGAAATCCACCTTTGGCAGAATCTTCTCCAGAAAGTTTCCATCAACACAGGCTATGGCAACAATAGTTTCATTAGTGTGGACCTTTCTAGTCACTGAAATTCAGTCATCAACTTTAGCATTATTACAATAATTTGGATAAATATCCTAATTAAATCATATTCACTCATCATTACTTACGACTACACAAATGTTTTATTATACAACCAAATTATTCATTATTCATCTGGTCAAATTATGCCGAGTCAAATCAAATCTGCAAAGTCAGGTCAACCCATACTTCAAATCATTCCACATCAATTCATGCCAAGTCAGGAGAAGGCGTGCCAAGGCAGGCCTAATCAGGGTCAGTCAAATCATGCCCAGTCAAGTCATGCTAAGGCAAGTCAAATATGTCAAGCCTGATCAAACCATACAAAGTCAAATCACGCCAAGCCAAATCAAAGTATGCCAAGCCGAGCCAAATAATGTCAAGCCATGTGAAAGCATGCCAAGTCAGGTAAAAGATGCCAAACCATGCCAAATCAGGTAAAATCGTGCTAAGTCAGATCAAATCATACAAACAAGTCAAATCAAGCTGTCAGGTCAAATCATGTCAAGAGAGGGCAAATCATGCCGAATCAGATCAAATCATGCCGTCAAGTCATATGCCATTAAATCAATCCAGAGTCAAAACATGCCCCAAAAAGTCATGTCAATTCAAGTAAAATCATCCAAGTCAAACCATGTAAAACTAATCAAAGGATGCAAAACCAGTCAAGTTATGTCAAATCAGCTCGATTCATGTCAGGTCAAATAATGGAGAGTCAAATTATGCCGAGTCCAGTTTTGCCAAATCAGGTCACATCAAGCCCCATCAAGTGGATTCATGCATGGCCGGTCAGCCATGCTGTGTGCAGTCAAGCAGCCTGCAGAGCACTGACCAGGTCGTTGTTGAAGCGCTCGTAGTAGTACTGCTTGAACTGGTCCATCCACACCTCCGCCAGCCGAATGGAGTTCTTCTTCACCACGTTCACCCCCGTCCGCCATTTGTAAGGGCTCCGCTTGCGGAAGATGTGGCCCACGTGAGAACAGGGGATGATTTCCAGCACTCCCCCACACATCCACACCTGCACATAAACGACACAAGGACTTCATTTAGTCCCCAAATGCGGTGTTTGTGTGTGTGTGTGTGTGTGTGTGTGTGTGTGTGTTGTAAGGTGACGGTGGTATATTGGGATCAGAATATGGAGAGAGAGAGAGGTGTGTGCGTGTGCATGTGTGTATGAGCAAGGTGATGGTGGTATATTGGGATGAGGATGGAGAGAGAGAGAGAGAGAGAGAGAGAGGAGAGAGAGAGATGTGATGTAGATGGAGTGATGTGGGGATGTGTTGTGTTTGTGTTGTGTGAACTGGAGAGTGTGCTGCAATATATGAGAACAAGGTAAAGGCGAAGTTGATATTTCAGCTATCTGCCGTACATGTACACGTGAGCCATCTCTGGCTGATATCTAGAGAGAGAGTGTTAGCTGTCCTGTGATTCCTGCCCTTACAGCAGTTAGCCTATCGCATTGCACATGGCCTCCTTAAAACCTATCATCAGTGGTTGCTTTTGTGGCAGTGCTCTCTCTCCTCTCTCCTCTCTCCTCTCTCTCTCTCCTCTTCTCTCTCTCTCTCTCTCTCTCTCTCCTCTCTCTCTCTCTCTCTCTCTCTCTTGCATTTCTAAAAAGATCACTTCAAATGTAAAAATCGCATTCCTAGCAGTACATGAAGTATATTTTTCTCTAATGTTGAGTGCAAGAGCTTTGATTTGTCTCTGCAAGATATAGCGCTATATAAATTCCATTTATTATTATTATTATTATTATTATTATTATTATTATTATTATTATTATTATTATTATTATTATTATTATTATTATTATTATTATTAATGCATCTCAAGCAGACGTCCACTCATGGTCTAGATGACTTAGATGGGAAAATCCTTAAGCTCAGTGCTCCTATAATATGTGATTCCTTAACATATTTGTATTACCTTTGTATCGATAAATGCTACTTCTCCAGCATTTTCGAACAAGCCAAAACAATTCCTTTGTACAAATCTGGTAATAAAACTGATCCTTCAAATTACAGACCTATTTCAATATTATCTGTACTTTCAAAGTCTCTGGAAAAGCATATATATCAGTGCCTCATGGCTCACATTTCAAAATATGACTTACTTCATCCAAATCAGTCTGGCTTTAGAAAAAATCATTCTTGTCATACAGCTCTGATAAGTCTTGTTGATGAATGGTTAAAAAACATCAATGATAGCAAATTTACTGGTGTGTTATTTATTGATTTTGCCAAAGCATTTGATGTCATAGATCATAACCTTTTAATCCGTAAATTGGTACCGTTTCTGACGATGCTTTGTCACTCATAAAATAATTTCTTAATAACCGAACCTACACATGCATAATGAGCATTCTGAATTTATGTCACAAAAATGTGGTGTTCCGCAAGGATCAGTATTAGGGCCTCTTTTTTCCACTATATATCAATAACCTTCCTTTATTCATTACTAAAGGCATAACTGAACTCTTTGCTGATGATACTACTATCTCCTCTTCTCATTCTGACTTGAAACAACTATCAAACTCTATGCAAGAAAACGCTGATCAATTGCTGGAATGGACCAGACTTAATCATGTGGCCCTAAATGAACCAAAAACTAAATTCATGATAATTACGTCTCGACAAAAACGACAAAACGTAACCTTTGCTCTGCCACACGTTTATCTCGGTAATACTACTATTAAAGAAGTAGATACTCATAGATAATGATCTTTCCTGGTCACCTTATATTGACTTCTTATACAAACGAATCTCTCAAAAGATATTTCAACTCTCTGAAATCAAACACTTTCTAGACCGAGATTCTCGTAAACAATTCTACTATGCATATATCCAATCATTTATTGATTACGCCTCAACATTATATGATGGGTGCATAATAGTTTAAAACCTCTTTCAAGAATCCATAAACGAGCTCTTAAAATGGTACTCCTTAAGTCTACGACTTTATTACCCCAAGACTATATTAAATTGGACATTCTCCCCCTAACTTTTATTTTGGAATATAATAAAGCAATAATAATATACCGCATAATGAACGGTCTGGCTCCATCTACACTGACTAATAAGTTTCCAATTAACCAGTCAAGGTACACAAATAACATAGTAATACCGAAACCAAGACTAGATCTTTACAAGACAAGCCTTCGTTACTCTGGAGGAACTGTTTGGAACTCATTACTAAAAAAATTTTAAAATAAAAATAGCATTACTTCTTTTAAGCATATTTATAAATCTTACTTGTTCCAGAAGATTAGTCAAACATGCTACTAAACTATTATACGTTTTATGCTTGTTAAATTGAGGCAACTGTTAGCACCACATAAAAAAATCCCTTTGAAGAGAGTACATGAAAGTATCATAGACATACTGTATACCTAATCTTTCATACTGTGTGCATTTGAAAATTTTCCATGTCAGTTGATTTTTTCTTGGTGGGGGTGGGGGGTGTTTTTTGGTTTGTTATTTTATTTTTTTGTGGGTTATTTTTTGGGGGGTGGGGGGGGGGGAGGGTGGTGGGGTTTTTTTTTTTTGGGGGGGGTTGATTTTGGTTGGTTTTGGGGCTTTTTTTTCATTGTTTGGTTTGGGTTGGGGGTTTTATTGTTGTTTTATTTGTTTTTTGTTTGGTTGGTTTTTTTGGGGGGATGAGGGTTGTTGTTTGGGGTTGTTGGGGGGGTTGGTTGTGGGGGGGAGGTAGGGGTTTTCTTTTTTATTGTTGCTTTTGGTTTTTGTTTATTTTTGGAAGTTTTTTTTGTTTGCTTATTTCTTTGGGAGGGGGGTAGTGGCAGGGGGGGGGGGGGGGGGGCAGCGTGATTTTTTTTCCGGAAGGGGTTGTTTTGTTTTTAATTGTTCTTTGTTTGTTTGTTTGTTTGTTTTTGCCGGAGGGCTGAATGTAAAAAAGCAACTACTGCTTATTCTATTACCCTCTTTGAGTAAAAAGCTTTCAAAGTTTTCAAAGTTTTCTCTCTCTCTTTGTTTCTATCTTGTTTCTGCCTGTGTTTTGTGAGGTTTCTTTTCTGTACTTTCTTTTCTCCTCTTCCTTTCTTTTTTTTGGTATCCTTTTTATGTTCTCTCTTTCTCTCTGTCTCTGTCTCTCTGTCTCTCTCTCATTGTTTGTGATTTTCGTTTTTTTCCCTTTTTGAGGTTTTTTTCTTCTTGACTTCCTTCTGTGCGTTTTTTGGGTTGTACAGCAACTATATCCAGTGGAGACTCTCTTAAAAGCAACGTCTGTGTCTGTTTTCCATGGCTGTTTTCTATGGCTGTTTTCTATGGATGTTTTCATGGCTGTTTTTCCATGGCTGTTTTCCTGGCTGTTTTCTATGGCCGCTTTCTATGGCCGCTCTCTATGGATGTTTTCCATGGCCACTCTCTATGAATGATTTCTATGGCCGCTCTCTATGGATGTTTTTCATGGCCGCTCTCTATGGATGTTTTCTATGGCCGCTCTCTATTGATGTTTTCTATGGCCGCTTTCTATGGCTGTTTTCTATGGCTGTTTGGATGGTTGTATTCTATGGCAGCTAGTCTTTCTATCTGTTTCTATTTCTCTCCTTTCTTTCCTGTTGGGTTGTTTTTTCGATATTATTTAACCTTTCCCTTTTCTGCTTGTTGTGCTCATTTCGTTACTATTTTCCTTTGTCGTTTTGACTTGTGCTTGTTTGCTGTTGTTTTCTTTCCTTTGTACACCAACTCTATGTAAATGGAAACAAACCTGAAAGACAACTCCCGTGGCTGCTTTCTATAATTGTCTTCTGTTGCTGAATTCTGTGGCTTTTCTCAGTGTTTGCTTTTTGGTTTCTGTTACCGGCTTTTCATTCTTTTGTCTTTTTTTAAATTTTCCCTTCCTGCCTTTTTTCGTTCTTCATCTGACTTCTAATTTCTGTATTATTCTGTTATTTTGCGTGTTTGTGTATTTTCACCCTCAATATACCAGCCACATGTGAATGCATACGGCCCTAAAAGGAAAAGCTGCTTTCTATGGATGGCATTTTCATGACTTTTTTCCTGTCTTTTTCCTTTTGTTTCTTCTTTCTTTCTTTCATTTATTTATTCTTTTTATCTTTTTATCCTGCTTTTTCTCTTTCTCTTTATCATTCTAGAAATGTTTCAATCTTTATTTTACTTTTTTAATGCAAGTATATATCAATGCGGACAGCCCTCAAAGAAATGTGATGGCTGCTCCACCTAGATGTGGTGGCATAAACACATTCTTCCTGCTGCACAAATGTGGAGATACCACAGACTGTAGCAGGTACAGAACAATGAGCAACAACAGAATGACAAATAAAGTGGAAAGTGGAAAGAGAGATACCTGAATGTCAGGCAGGAAACAGAGGTGAAAGAACACTACCAGACATGCCTATTGTGCTTCGGATACTGTTACATAACTATAGAAACACAGGAGATGAATTCACAAATTTCATAGACGTAAGGCGCCTGACAGTATCAAACATTGTCATCTCTTTATCATAGTTATTGCCAGAAATTGGCTTTCAAAAACACCTAGTCTCGCTCATAGCAAATGTGTATTCAGGTCAGAAGGCAGCCATCTGATGGAATGGTGAGCACTGTCAGTTCTTTGATATAAAAAGAGTTCATCAGAGTTGCATATTATCCACACATCTTTTCAGCGTACATACAGAAATGACCAGGAGAAAGGTGGACATAGATGACATGGGCATTAATACAGGAGGCAGAACCATCACTAATCTCAGATACGCTGATGATGCAGCACTCCTGGCCAATGATACCACGGGCTTGAGGAGAATTCTCTGCAGAGACCATGCAGAGGGGAACACTGCTGGCCATAAGATAAATGCCAATAAGATCAAAGTGATGCACACATAAATGGTACAGTCACACCTCAGAATATCAAAATCAAGGCAATGAAACAGGTCTGCAATATTTTCAAAAATTCACATATTTAGCTCCGTAAAAGAAAACAATGGCTTCTGTCTACAAACGTTAGGCTAGAATCAGTTTGGCCAAGCAAAAGAAGACTTGGTTAAACAACATTTGGAAAGACAGAGGTATACCTAAATATTTCAAAATCAGAATTGTCGAACCACTTATTTGGCAGTGTTGCTGTATGGGTCGAAAGCCTGAACATTACGGAAATTGGAAAGAGACAAAATCAATGGTGGGACAGGAAAACAAAGGAAAGCATAATTATTGATGAACTTTCAGTACAAATAAGAATGCTGGCTGAAATCGATATGGGCAGATTGAGATACATTGGTCATGTAAACATAAACAAGACAAGTTAATCTGATGATGCCAGTTCTTCATGGCTAGGATGAGGCAAGCTGGACAAGAGGCAGGCCATCAACCTCCTACATTGCCAACATCACCAAGATCAGTGGTCTAGGAGGAGGGCTACAGGAGATCGCAGAACCCAGCGGAGACAGAAAGATGGCGAACCCTGGTGGCATTGCGTGGAGCTCCTACCGACGACAGCGGCGATGGAGACAGTTGAGTGAAGTTGAGTTATCTATTGTTTTCTACAATTTCCACCTTTATTCTTTATTTCATCTTTCCTTCCAATCTTTCTTTCTTTTCTTCCATTTATTTGTTATTTTTGTTGTATTTTTTGTTCGAGTGTTTCGTTCTTTCTTCAATACACCAATTCAGCTGAATGCAGACCATGCTAAAGGCACCTCCGGCAGCTTCTGTCTATGGGTTTATTTTTCCCCAGCACCTTTGCTATGGCTGCTCTTTTCTTCTGCGCCATTCATGTTGCTTTGTTTCTGTCTGTCGGTCGGCCTGTCTTTTTTCTTCTTTCTTTCTTTTTTTCTTTCTTTCTTTTTTTCTTGCTTCTTTCTTCTTTATTTCTATCTTTATTTCTATCTTTTTTCTATTCTTTTTCTTTCTATCTATCTATCTATCTGTCTGTCTTCTGTCTGTCTATCTTTCTTTCTTTTCTTTCTTATCTTCTCATCATGCAAATGATCATTTATCACTGTCAGTTGACCATTTTTTCGGTGTCATTTGGAACTGTTCTGTCAATGGTCTGACTTGAAACCAGTTTCAGTTTGTTTCGTTGTTCCTGTGTTGACAGAGTGTTTGTGCTCTGTTCAATTCACCTAATTTCCATTTTTGTCTTTTATAAGCTATTTGGCTGGATCTGTCGCATCAAGATGACTGTAACAGTCGTTGCCATTTTTGTTTGCCTAAGAAGGTGTTGATGCTTTTGTCATATAAACAGACTGTTGCCTTTTTGTCAGACACTAAGCAAGGTGTGATCTTTTTGTCATATTAAACAAGGCGTGTCCTTTTTGTCACACTAAACAAGGTGTGATCTTTTTGTCATATTAAACAAGGCGTGTCCTTTTTGTCACACTAAACAAGGTGTGATCTTTTTGTCATATTAAACAAGGCTTGTCCTTTTTTATAACACTAAGCAAGGTGTGTCCTTTATGTAACACTAAACAAGATGTGTCCGTTTTGTAACACTAAATAAGGCGTGTCCTTTTTGTCACACTAAACAAGGTGTGATCTTTTTTGTCACAATAAACATGGTGTGTCCTTTTTGTACTCTAAATAAGGTGTGTCCTGTTTGTCATACTAAACAAGGCGTGTCCTTTTTGTCACACTAAGCAAGGTGTGACCTTTTTGTGACACTGAGCAAGGAAGTGCTATTCATATTGTGCAGCGTGGGTGTTTATTTCTTAGTCTGTATGTGCATGAGTTTTTCTCCCTTCTTTTTCTACCTTTCACTTTCCCTTTATTTCACCACTTCATTTCTCTCTGTCAAGAGGATATTTTCCCCTGGAGTTAACATCAGCGCCGACTCCAGTCTCCCCAAAAGTCTTTCGGATGAGACTAGAATCCGAGGTCCCGTGTGCAAACACACGCAGAGCATCTTGCGCACACGTTAAAATACGTTCCACTTTTCGGAAGAGTAGGCTATTGTGTCGGTGGGAACCGATGACAAAATTTACAAAACTGCATGCACACGGGGAATGAATAAACAAAGCACATGAGTTATATATAAAGAAAAAATAAATAATTAAAATGAAATGTGTCTTTCCTTTTTATTTTATTTTGCTTCTTTCTTTCGTTCTGATGTGAATGCAGACAACCCTAAAAGGCATCCTCTATGACTGTTTTTAATAGCTTTTTTCTTTCGATCTTTTTCTTTCTTTCTTTCTTTTATTTCTCCGTTTTCTTTCCTTCTTTCTTTTCTTGCCTTCCTTCCTTTTTCATGATTTTTCTGTTTCTTTCATTATTTATTTCCTGAGTACAACAGCTACATGCTAATAAAGACAGCCCTAACATGCATTTTCTATGGGTGCTTTATATGGAATTTTTTGACAGATTTATTTTGCCATCTTTCTTATTAATTGTTATTTCCTTCCTTTCTTCCTCCACTCTTTTCTTCCCTCCTTCCTTCTAACTTTCTTTACTTGTCTTTCTCTCCTTCCACGCTTGTTTCTAAGAAAAGTGTGTGTGTGTGTGTGTGTGTGTGTGTGTGTGTGTGTGTTGTGTGTGTGTGTGTGTGTGTGTGTGTGTGTGTGTGTTGTGTGTATGTTGTGTTGTGTTGTGTGGTGTGTGTTGTGCTGTGTTCTGTTGTGTATGTGCGCTGTGCTTTGTGTGTGCGTATGTGTGTGTGTGTGTGTCTGTGTGTGTGTGCGCGTGTGTGTGCGCGTTGTGTGTGTGTTTGTGTGTGTATGTGTGTGTTTTATGTGTAAATTTGAGATGTTAATCCTATTTGTGGACGGTTCATGTGTGTAAAGATTTGAATGTAAGCGCTTGGATTTGAATCAGCGCTATATAAATCCCATATACTGTTAATA
>CM054139.1:17435079-17462579 GCA_028751875.1 Rapana venosa | reverse complement strand
CTTAGGCTACTATACAAAACATGTTTCATGCAGGGGGTACGTATAGATCACAGCATGAAACGTTATATCCATTTCGCATTCCCACTTCTGCATGCATACAGAATCACACTTAATATCTTCTAGTTATCATCATACCCATCATCTTCTTCAGCATCTACATCATCATCGCTATCAGCATCTTCATTTTTCTATAGCAGCAACTGCAGCAAGAATATCAGCATAACCATCATTACTTTCATCATCTATGTCATCATCACAACCATCCTCCTCCTCGTTATCTACACTATCATCGTCTTCTTTGGCCTGTATAATTATCATCATCACGCTCATCATCTTCAATATCTCCATTATTGTCGTGATTGTTATCTGCATCATCCACACCACCGCTTCCATTGTCATTTTCAACATATACATTATTGTCATCATCGTCATCTTTAACATCTGTCATCCTAGTCACCATCACCACCATCATCCTCAACATCTACACTATCGTTACCATCGTCACCTTCAATATCCATATCATTATCACTATCATCACCATCATCTTTTTCAGTATATACATCAACACCCGCTTCAGCATTTCGATCATCATCGCCACCATCTTACTGAACATCTACATAATGATCATCAACATCACAGTTATCATCATCAATATTTGTAGATACTGAACCTGATAATAGCAAGGGTGATGGAGATGCTACAAGGTGGTGGACGGCGATACAGGACAGAGAGGAGAAGGAAGAGAAGAGAAAGAGATGAAGTTGAAAGATAGTAGACTATGAGCAGAGAGAGAGAATGAGAATGAGAAGAGAGAGAGAGAGAGAGAGAGAGAGAGAGAGAGAGAGAGAGAGAGAGAGAGAGAGAAAGAATGTTATTGAGAGAGAGAGAGCAGCAGCATACCTTAGTGGAGCAATGTCGCTGGTCCTTCTCTTTCTCTCGTGGTCCGGGATGCTGTGCCAGGAGAACTGCAGGTTCCAGTCAAAGCCTCCAATGCTGGTGGACTTGGCGCTGCTGTACTGGTAGTGCAGTGTGTCGTCATCGATGACGTCGATCACTGGACACACCACGTTCTTGTCACTCTCCGCTATCCTGTCCAGTAGCGGCTCCAACCAGCCTGCCGGACACAGAGAGAGGGAGAGGGGGGGGGGGGAGAGAGAGAGAGGTGGAGAGAGAGAGAGGGAGAGAGGGAGAGAGATGGAGAGAGAGAGGAGAGAGAGGGAGAGAGAGGGAGAGGGGAGAGAGAGGGGAGGGAGGGAGAGAGGGAGAGAGGGAGAGAGAGAGAGAGAGATGAGAGGGAGAGAGAGAGGGGGGAGAGGGAGAGAGAGAGAGAGGAGAGAGGAGAGGGAGAGAGGAGAGAGGGAGAGGAGAGAGAGAGAGAGGAGAGAGAGGAGAGAGAGAAGAGAGAGGAAGGAGAGAGAGGGAGAGAGAGGAGGAGAGAGAGAGAGGAGGAGAGAGGAGAGAGGGAGAGAGAGGATGAGAGAGAGGGAGAGAGGAAGAGAGGGAGAGAGGAGGAGAGAGGGAGGAGAGAGAGGAGAGGGAGAGAGAGAGGGGAGAGAGAAGGGAGAGAGAGACAGAGAGGGAGAGAGGAGAGAGGGAAGAGAGAGGGAGAGAGAGAAGAGGGTAAATGAGAACTCATCTGAAGGAAACACCAGCAGAACTTGAGAATAACAGACGGGAAAGATGCAGAAAGATCATCTCTTATGAAAGATCACACACGCAGCTTAGAAGATATCTTACTATGAACGGTGGTATAAATGCATACCTTCATTTTCAAAAGTCTAGTCAACACTGTGCCATAGTTTCTAGGCAGCTAAATCCTTACATCTAGGCACACATGGAATGATGTTTCAAGGAAAGCGAGATATTTCGATTCCATTCCTTTGAAAGTATCAGATTCAAACCTGCTGCCGCTCTGAGGTTATGGCGTCAGCGATCGACCTTGCACTAAAATCTCCCAGTACAACGTTCTAAGCGATAACTTGCGAATGCGCCTCTTGTTCAAGGCACAAACTCGATCGATTAGGCTTAAAGATCAGGTCAATTCCTGTCACGTTGGCGTCTGAAGACTTAAGGTAACAAATTCCGCCTTGATATCGCACAGAAAGAAGCGATGACTTGGTATGATATTGTCTATAGGGGTGATTTGGTGCAACGATTTGGAATGTACGCAGTAAAGATCGTCTTCATGCAACGTTAAGGAGAGCGAGAGTGAAACGATAAAATAAGCCACACAAGAGTGGACTGGCCTTGAGTGAACATAACTTGATTGGTGAAACTCATGCTAGAGGAGTGGTAGATGATGCAACGTTTGGTGTTGCCCAACGTCCTACAAGGAGAAGGAAGAGGAACAGGTGAATGAAAGGGCAAACGATGGGAAGACAACATCAGAGAGTGGACTGGCCTTGAGTGGAACGAATTGTTGGGGAAAGCTCACAGCTACGAGGAGTGGAGGAAGCTAGATGCAAACTCTTCAGTGGTGCCCCAACGCTCTACAAGACCAGAGAGGAAAAGAGTGAAAGGTGATATGAAAGGTCCAAACAGAGAGGCTCACCTTTGGCAAAGCTGAACACTTAACTGAAAAACAAACTGAAACTTTCAGCCTGGAAGCTTAATACTCAGGAAACGCACACTGCCACGCTCTGCTCCTCCCTCTCTTACTTGTTTTTCTTCCAAAATCCTCTTTACAGATTGATTTTTGTCTCATCTGCTCAGGCCATGAAAAGTGCATGAGCACCTCTTTCTAGCAACATAGTGTGTGAGTGTGTGTGTGAGTGTGTGTGTGTGTGTGTGTGTGTTTGCATTTAAGAACATGCAATCGCTGTGTATAGAAAATGCGTGCACTCGCTTGGGTGAACATTATATAGACCAATACTGGCTTTAGACCAATACTGGCTGTAAAAGTACTGAAAAGTGGTTTCTTTTACAGCCGCTGCATCTGCTTGCATGCACACACACACATACACACACACACACACAACACACACGCACACACACACACACACTCACACACACACACACACACACACACGCGCGCGCGCACACACACACACACACACACTCTCTCTCTCTCACACACACAAACACATACACACGCGCGCGCGCCACACACACACACAAACTCCATTATCTCTCAGAGGCTTTAGATTCCCAAATCGGATTAATCGCTTCGATTCAGACGGCTTTCAAAGGCCCGGGCACTGGATACAATGGCCTCACTGTCGACAGACTCAGTGTCACCGCCAGCACAGCAGACTTGCGTCCTGTGAAAGCTTGCCACACTAGTTGCCAAGCAACGTTATGAATCAACAAAAACACGATTTTCTTTTTCGTGTATAGGTATAACGCCCTTAATTTTGATAGACTTCGGGCTCATGGATTTCCTTAAGCAGTCAGTTAAAGGAGTCTGTAAACTGCAGTTATAAGAAGACCCATTTATCAGAGTGATTTCCTGCTGGCCCAGGCCAAAGCCTTTGTCGTGTTGATGTTAGCACACTACCAAGGCCTACATTGGAATGTTGTTATGTTATGTTTGATATACTGTTTAACCGTAACAACCTGCATTTCTGGTAATGGAGAAACACACATTTAAAGCCGGCGTACAGCTGCCTATATGGCCAGGCCCTTGAAGACAGCCATACAAGCAAACTTCTCATCCAGTGTGTGCTGTCTTATGATTCTTACTGTGATTGCTATGTGTGATGAGTGAGACGGTGCACACCCCAAGTAATCTCAGAGAACACTCAACAACAACAACAACAACAATAACAGCAATAACAATAACAACAACAATGCTGATTTCTGAAAGATTTTGAGCTCATTAATTTAGGAAAAGGGTTAACTGATTTGACAAATTCACATTACAAGATAAGAAAGTTTTCAATGAAGGAATTTTTAAGAGAAAGAAGGCTTTTGTGGGTATCAGTGATAAGCTACCATAAGGCCCCCACCCAGAAAAGACCCCGCACAAATGCCGAGTCACACAGTACACGATGTTTGGTGGCACCTGTTCTGATCCTGCTTATGCTGAACGTCGTCTGCTGAAGACAGTAACAGCCTACCAGGTCATTGCAGCTGATGTTGCTGCCAGCTATACAAAAGTAAGCTGGCGTGAGAGAAACCTAAACAATTACTTCTTATTTTTTCTTTTGTTTGTTATTTCCCTCTGTCTGTCTTTTGATAGGAGCGGAGTTTCAGTGACTGTGCTGTTTTCCCGTTCTGGCAGTGAATGGCTCTGTGTGGTGTGGCGGCAGGGCCCTCCTGTCCTGACCTCCGCCCTGCCCGCCACTGCCCTCCTGTCCTGACCTCCGCCCTGCCCGCCACTGCCCTCATGGCGCGCGGCACTGGCTGTCGGGGCTCCACGATCCACGAGTCTGTTGAGGTGCTGGTGATGATGCTTCACTGATATCTGGATGTGCTGGTGATGATGCTTCACTGATATCTGGATGTGCTGGTGATGCTTCACTGATATCTGGATGTGCTGGTGATGATGCTTCACTGATATCTGGATGTGCTGGTGATGATGCTTCACTGATATCTGGGATGTGCTGCTGGTGATGCTGGTTCACTGATATCTGGGATGTGCTGGTGATTCACTGATATCTGGGATGTGCTGGTGATGCTTCACTGATATCTGAGATGTGCTGGTGCTTCACTGATATCTAGGATGTGCTGGTGATGATGGTTCACTGATATCTGAGATGTGCTGGTGCTTCACTGACATCTGAGATGTGCTGGTGCTTCACTGATATCTGGGATGTGCTGGTGATGGTTCACTGATATCTGAGATGTGCTGGTGCTTCACTGACATCTGAGATGTGCTGGTGATGTTTCACTGATATCTGGGATGTGCTGGTGATGATGCTTCACTGATCTCTGGGATGTGCTGGTGATGCTTCACTGATATCTGGGATGTTCTGGTGATGATTCACTTACATATTTAGGATGTGCTGGTGATGATGCTTCACTGATATCTGGATGTGCTGGTGATGATGATTCACTGATATCTGGGATGTGCTGGTGATGGTTCACTGATATCTGGGATGTGCTGGTTCACTGATATCTGGGATGTGCTGGTGATGCTTCACTGATATCTGTGATGTGCTGGTGACGCTTCACTGATATCTGGGATGTGCTGGTGATGTTTCACTGATATCTGGAATGCTGGTGATTCACTGATATCTGAGATGTGCTGGTGATTCACTGATATCTGAGCTGTGCTGGTGATGATGCTTCACCGATATCTGGAATGCTGGTGATTCACTGATATCTGAGATGTGCTGGTGATTCACTGATATCTGAGCTGTGCTGGTGATGATGCTTCACTGATGTCTGGGATGTTCTGCTGGTGATTCACTGATATCTGGAATGCTGGTGATGGTTCACTGATATCTGGGATGTGCTGGTGATGGTTCACTGATATCTGGGATGTGCTGGTGATTCACTGATATCTTGGATGTGCTGGTGATGCTTCACTGATATCTGGGATGTGTTGGTGATGCTTCACTGATATCTGGGATGTGCTGGTGATGCTTCACTGATATGTTGGATGTGCTGGTGATGATGGTTCACTGATATCTGGGATGTGCTGGTGATTTACTGATATCTGGGATGTGCTGGTGATTTACTGATATCTGGGATATGCTGGCGATTCACTGATATCTGGGATGTGCTGGTAATTCACTGATATCTGGAATGCTGGTGATTCACTGATATCTGGGATGTGCTGGTGATTCACTGATATCTGGGATGTGCTGGTGATGCTTCACTGATATCTGGGATGCGCTGGTGATTCACTGATATCTGGGATGTGCTGGTGATTCACTGATATCTGGAATGTGCTGGGGATGCTTCACTGATATCTGGGATGTGCTGGTGATGATTCACTGATATCTGGGATGTGCTGGTGATGCTTCACTGATATCTGGGATGTGCTGGTGATGATGCTTCACTGATATCTGGGATGTGCTGCTGGTGATTCACTGATATTTGGGATATGCTGGTGATGGTTCACTGATATCTGGGATGTGCTGGTGATTCACTGATATCTGGGATATGCTGGTGATGGTTCACTGATATGTGGATGTGCTGGTGATGGTAGTAGGGAGGTGGTGGTGAAGAAGTGGGAAGAGGTGGTTGTTGGAGTGATGGGTTTTTTTAGTAGTTGATTATTTGGTGTAGTTTTGAGGAGGGGGAAGAGCCACGGTGGAAAGGGGAGGGATGGAGAACATGTATGTCTTTCTGCAAATGCTAGTAGACCACAACACAGAAGAAAGGAAGGCGTGGAGGGGTGCAGGAACAGCACACACTGTGTGTGTGTGTGTGTGCGCGCGCTTGTGCGTGTACGTGCGTGCGTGTGTGTGCGTGCGTGTGTGTGCGTGCGTGTGTGTATGTGTGGTGTGTGTGAGAGCGTGCGTTTATGTATGCGAGCCTGTGTGTACGTGTGCGCGTGTGCGTGCGGGCCTGCGCGCGCGCGCGTGTGTGTATGCATACACAAATGCGTACAGGCAAACCGGAGCGAGTGCCCTACAGCCCAAAGCCTCGGCTCACCTTGCGTACACTCGCAGTGGGAATCCAGGAAGGTGACGACAGAGGCGGTGGCGATGGAGAAGCCCAGCAGGCGAGCTCTGATCAGCCCCTCCCGCTCCTGGGTGCGCACCACCTTCACCTTGCCCAGCCGCTTCACGTAGTCCTCCAGGGGAGTCTTCAGGTGATCTGAACAGGGAAGGCAGGAAGCATCACCGCAGAGCTGAGCGCTAGAAAACAGGATTCTTTCTGTAGAGGTAGTAGTAGAATAGGAGTAAAAGTGGTAGTAGTAGGAGTAGGAGTAGGAACAGAAGTAGGAGGAGTAGTTTGAGTAGTAGTAGTAGTAGTAGTAGTAGTAGTAGTAGTAGTAGTAGTAGTAATAGTAGTAGTAGTAGTAGCAGCAGCAGCAGCAGCAGCAGCAGCAGCAGCAGCAGCAGCAGCAGCAGAAGCAGCAGCAGCAGTAGTAGTAGTAATAGAAGTAGTAGTAGTAGTAGCAGTAGTAGTAGTAAAAGAGAAAGGACAGAGAAAGAGAAGGCGTGTCACTGCGTGTTAAAGCAGCGCTGTGAGAAGACAGCATCAGGCTAGCACGGCAACACAACGCAGACAGGAGACTACTTGAAAGTTTCATTCCCTGTCTGTTGAACTCGGCATACTTGGGAGGACACAGTCACCAAACGTCACTCTGAACAGCAGACTCCTCAGCATGATCTTCTGCCTTGGCAATTGCCATTTCCTCTGGTTGTGTAATGTGCAACATGATGAAGGATTACCACATTCCCAACGAACTGTGCAGTGACCTGGCTGCAGCATAGACGCCCTGTTTCAGGCGTCCAGCACTGTGCCTCAAGGATGTGCGTGTCCACGTGGAACCCTGGGTGGCCTTCTCACTTAGTCTGGCTCCGCAACAGAGCTATAATGTCATCAGAAGGGTGATTTATAGGTATTAATCTGCGTATGTCATCATTGAGTACTACTAAAGTGACCCAGCGCAGTGCAGGGCCCCTCCGGTTGGTGGCCAAACTTCACTCTGACATTGACAAGATCTGTGTGAACTTTTGATCATGTGGACGTGGACGAGACATAAGGAATTTGGGTGTGGCTAGGGTAGAGATATCGAGATTAGCAGCGTGGAAACAGTAGACGGGCAGCAAAAAAATCCTAACTTAATTATGAATGAACTTGGAGAATTTAATCATTTTATATCATTGTGCAGATGAAGGTGCATCATCAACACCGTCATAGTCTATGTGGTCATTGCTGTCGCTTTCACACAAATCCATCCATCCATCCTTCATCCATTCACAGAGCCGTCTGTCCATTCATAGTGTCTTGCCTCTCCATTTAAAGCCCCTCCCATTCACAGGGGACAGGGTATCCTGGTGGTTAGAACTTCAGACAAGTCATCTGACGGTCATTGAAGGCCATTCTCTGCTGAGGTGACCGACCCTTCCAGAGGATTTGTATGCCGGAGTTCACAGCAGTGCTGACTCCACTCCCGGTCTTTCGGGTGAGATTTTAAACTAAACCCGAGTCCTTTGTGTAAAAGGCACCCACAACATCTTGCGCACAGTCATGTTGAAACTATTTGTGTTTTGTGGAAGAGTAGCACGAGAGTCAGCGGTATGGGGATGCTAACGTGAACATACCCAGCATGCACCCAGATGCCTGCATGCAGAAGGATGGGTTCTGCAAGGTTGGAGCTACTCACGACACACTGTCTGGAAAAGTCAGTGCTGCGCTCTAATGACCTATCAAGGAGTTCAGGAAAAAGTCAAGTCAAGTCACCTGACCATTTATCTACCCACTGCCCGTCCATCTCTCCACCTACCACCCACCAGCCCACAAGTTCACTTTATCTCATCATCCCACCCACCTCCCTACCCACTCATCCAACCTGCTTACCCTACCCATATCAGAGAAGTCGTCCACAAGGATGACCTCTTTCAGCAGGTGAGGGGGCGACCTGTCCAGGATGCTGTGGACGGTGCGGAGCAGCACGGACCAGGCCTCGTTATGGAAACACACCACCACGCTGGTGTCCGGCAGCAGCTGGCGGTACTGGACGTCCCGGCACCTGCACAGGCAGCAGCATCACCTCCATCCCTCCCTCCCTCCCGCTGCCCAGTGCAGCCTTACCTGACCACAAGCCGGGGGGGGGGGGGGGGGGGGGGGTAGAGGCAACTTACCTGCATCGACAGGGAGAAGTCGCAGAGGCTCCATCCCCGTTATCATTACCATCTACACCAATAGCAATAGCATACAATCATAACAACGATAAAAAAGTGAATGTGTTGCAATAACTTATAAGGTCGTTGGGGAATAAAGCGTCAGAGACCTCAGCTTTTCGAGGAGCGAGTATATTGAGGGCGGCGCCGATCTCCTCTTATTTGCTGCTTTACCTTTTCTGACCCTAAAGAGGGAAGGTACCCATTTACAGCTGAATGAACTGGGGAACTGTTCTGAAGCCAAGGCGCATGAACGGTCACCCATCGCCAGGCATCCACGCTCAACTCTGCTTAACCTTAGCTTGGGAGTGCTCTCACTAATGACCTGCCCCGTCCCTCTCCCCCAAATGCTGGAGCATAAAAAGAATCACTCAAGATGTGGATATTGTAGCAGCAGCAGCAACAGTGTCATCATCATTAGGAGTGAGGACAGTGACCACAGGGCCGAGTACTGAACACTCCGCCTATCCAGTTAACGTCGACCACGCAAAGCATGTGAGAAATGCAAACAGAGGTGAAAAGTACAGTTTGGTTTTCAGTTTTCTTTAAGTATCTAATAACTGAGCAGGAGAACGCCATAGCCTGCCTGGTGGTTAGAGCGCAAGGCTCACAATCTGACGACCTGGGATCAATCCGAGGTCTGACCTACCACTGAGACACCTGTTCAAGGAAATTCTCCCCAGGAGTTAGCACCACAGTCGACTCTACTGCCCCGAAAGTCCTTCAGGATGACACTAAACTGACTATGAACGTTGGTGTTTAAAAACATGGCTTTATAATCATGGCATGACAAGGTTAGAGTAGACCCCAAAAGACCACCTGCATCAATTTGACGTCTGCAGAAAGTGTTTAATTTTGATCGCAAGTGAACAAGCAAAAAGAGACTAATTATCAAAAACACCTGAGCATATTCCACACTTGAGCGTGCGAACCATCCCTAACACACATACAACGTGTGAATGTGTGTGTGTGTGGTGTGTGTGTGTGTGTGTATGTGTGTGAGTGTGTGTGTGTGTGTGTGTGTGTGTGTGTATGTATGTATGTGTGTGTGTGTGTGTGTGTGTGTGTATGTGTGTGTATGTGTGTGTGTGTATGTGTGTATGTATGTGTGTGTGTGTGTGTGTGTGTGTGTGTGTGTGTGTGTGTGTGTGTGTGTGTGTGTTTCTGGGCGAGAAATGCGCCAGGCTACAGGAAGAGCCAGGCATGAAGATTGAGGAGTTTATCAGCACGGCTTGGCGTTATCTTTCTTGGCATGATCAGTTAATTAGTTGAGGGGATGGGCAACACCTGGTGCCATAAAATACTGCAGGCCTGCTATGGCCACTGCTATGCTATCAATCTGCTGGCGGAGACAGACAGGAGAAAACAAATGGCTGAGTGTGTGTCATCAGTGTGTTTTCCATTCTTCTCTTTCTGTCTGTCGTCATTAAATATTTGATAGGATGAGGATTGGTTTTTAAGCGCTCTCTCTCTCTCTCTCTCTCTCTCTCTCTCTCTCTCTCTCTCTCTCTCTCTCTCTCTCTCTCTCTCTCTCTCTCTCTCTCTCTCTCTCTCTTGTGCCTGTCTGCTTTTCTGTCCCTGTCTCTCTGTCTGTCTGCCTGCCTGCCTACCTGCCTACCTCTCTGTCTCTGTGTCTCTGTCTCTGTCTGTCTGTCTCTCTGTCTCTGTCTCTCTCTCTCTCTCTCTCTCTCTCTCTCTCCCTCGTTGCGTGCGTTTCTCTCTCTCTCTGTCTCTGTCTGTCTGTCTGTCTGTCTGTCTGTCTGTCTGTCTGTCTGTCTGTCTGTCTGTCTCTCTCTCTCTCTCTCTCTCTCTCTCTCTCTCTCTCTCTCTCTCCCTCTCCCTCGTTGCGTGCGTTTCTCTCTTTGTCTCTCTCTCTCTGTCTCTCTGTCTCTGTCTCTCGGTCTCTGTCTCTCTCTCTGTCTCTGTCTCTCTGTCTCTCTCAATGTCTCTGTCTCTCTCTCTGTGACTCACAGCATCTTCTGGCTCCAGCAGCCTGGCCTGGTGGAAGGGCGACAACTGCTGTCACTCTGTGGGCCAAGGCAGGCAAACAAATGGCCATTTGTGTAATTACTTCGTCTCCATTTCTCTCCCGTCTGTCCCTTGTAAATGAACATTTCGCAGGTCAAGGCTTGTTTTGCTTTCTGTTTTGGCTAATCTATCTATCTGTCTGCCTGCCTGCCTGCCTGTCTGCCTGCCTGTGTGTGTGTGTGTGTGTCTGCCTGTGTGTCTGCCTGCCTGCCTGCCTGTCTGCCTGCCTGCCTGCCTGTCTGCCTGCCTGCCTGCCTACCTGTCTGTCTGCCTGTGTGTCTGCCTGTCTGCCTGCCTGCCTGCCTGCCTGCCTGCCTGCCTGTCTGTCTGTCTGCCTGTCTGTCTGCCTGCCTGCCTACCTGTCTGTCTGCCTGTGTGTCTGCCTGTCTGTCTGCCTGCCTGCCTGCCTGCCTGCCTGCCTGTCTGTCTGCCTGCCTGCCTACCTGTCTGTATGCCTGTGTGTTTGTCTTCCTGTTTGCCTGTGTGCCTGCCTGCGTGCCTGTATGGCTGCCTGTATGTCTGCCTGTGTGTCTGGAGTTCAGCCTCGGTCATGTCATTGTCCTTCCACTTTCTTGCTCTCATTGTGGTCACCTCTCTCTCTTCTCTTCTCTCTCTCTCTCTCTCTCTCTCTCTCTCTCTCTCTCTCTCTCTCTCTCTCTCTCTCTCTCTGTCTGTCTGTCTGTCTGTCTGTCTGTCTCTTTGCTTCTCCGAAATGATCTTTCTTTTCCATTGTACTGCCTACACAGATGTACCAAATAAGTGGGATAGGACAGACTTTCCTAAAGACCACCCCGACAGTAGTGATGTTGCCAATCTGTCGTCCGACCCCAATGAAATCCTCACCAGCAGCTTGGCTAAATTCATCACTGAGGCAATGAGCATATGGAAAATAGTAATAGAAACAAAAAGTATTATATTATATCAAGATGATTCTGTTTCAGTTCGAGTAAACGTGTGCGTATACATAAACGTGTGTAAAAGAAGTTCGCGCGCGCAAGCGCGTGTACGTGTGTGCTTGTCTGTGTGTGGTGTGTGAATGACTGAAGCAAGGAAAAGAGTCTATTGATTTTGGAAACAACACCTACTAATGTTTGTGATGTAGATGAATGAAACAGATAGTTGTGGATAATGTCTGTATATTATTGATAATGTTACCACATCCCTCTTGTCTACATGGCTCTAATGTTGAATCAATCTCTTTCTGTGTGCCTCTGTCTGCCTGTTTCTGTCTGTCTCTCTCTTTGTCTCTCTGTCTGTCTCTCTCTGCTTTCAAAAACTTTACCATATAGGCAACAATACACAGATCCAGTCCATACAAAACAAACACTATGTCCACATACATGGTGCATCTGGTTTAAAACTAGCAAGTGCAAGCCCAGTACCACAGAAAGAAAGCTGGAAGCCAGAAGAGAACAGAAGTGAGGGAAGAGGAAAAAAAGCAGCATCAACCAGGGTGGTGTGATCAAGCCTACCTATATAATAATAATAATAATAATGTATGGAATTTATATAGCGCTGAAAGCCTACCCTATATATGGTCAGGTGGCTGGTGTCATTCCTGCCCTGACTCTGAAAGTGGGGCGGAACACTGACCACTGGAACCTCGCCATGGAACATGCCACGGCTACACGTATCAGTCACACGCAAAGACCTTTAAAGATATTTCGCTTGTTGTCAGTGTTCTACTTCTCATCTCATCTGCTCCCATAACCCCCTTCAGTGTCGTAGGGGCACTGCAGTGATGAACGTTGTTCCAGCTGGCTCCATTTGCAGTGGTTGTGGGCAAGTGCCTGGGTTGTGGAGAAGCTCTTCCCGGTCCATTCAGTGATGTTGTCTGCCCATTTCTTCTTCGGCCTGCCTCGCCCTCTCTTCCCCTGCACTGTTCCTTGCAGTATGGTCATGGAGAGCCCTTCTGATCTTGTCACATGTCCATACCATCTGAGCTTCTTTTTCTTGACTGTGGTCAGCAGGTCTTGTATTCTGTAAGTATTCTACTTACAATGTGTTAATCTTGTGAAGATAGTCTCGGAACTGTGATGACTCAGACCTTCAAGGCAACAGCACTTTGACAGGAAAAAAATATGGAAAAATGACAAAAAGAACGACTTTCTTACGGCACTTAGAATCACTACTTCACAGAGTAAAGTCAAAAAGGTCAATAATTTACTAGACAGTGATATAGATGTTGCATTACAACTGCTCAGTCATTCTCTTAAAGAGGCCAGTAAATGTGTTCTCATTAATCTCCTGCCTCAAAAGTAAACCAAGGTAAGTGGCCTTATGTAGAATGTGGTAACGAAAATCAGGAAAGCAGAAGAATTATAAACCATGTCAGAAGAACAAGAAATGAATATGATAGGCTGGCTGCTATTACAGCACGAAAATTGTACAAGAATTTACTACAGACAAACACCCCGAATTTATAAAAACAAAATGCTGAATGTGTTGCAAGCGCTGTTTCTGTCCATTCTTTTTTCTGTCTATATTTTTTGGAAAAAAAAATCCTCGGAATATGTGATGTAACAACAAAATGCAGAAAAAGAGTAACATATTGGTTTTAGACTGGGTGAACCATTTTAATGGTCTGATTTTCAACGTGGGGAAGATAAATATATGTATAACAGATTGGAGAAATTTGATCTGCCACGACTCTGTACAACTTCTCGGCCATGGCGGTACAGTCAGAACAGGGAGGATGCGGCCTCTAACAAGAGGCTGCATAAACACTACATTTTACCGCGAAGGCAAAGTGGATGCAACGGATGGTTTTCAACTACCACCCAACGAATCAGAGCGCCGCACAATTTGCAGGTGTGTCCTAAAATAGGAACATACGTCGCTTTGAGCACATGGGAAGATCAGCAAATTACTGCCCCGTCACATAATTATTATGTAATAAATATGATACTTTTTAGGAAGATTTGTCCCACAAATTTGATCATAAACAAAAAAGAAAATAGTACAAGAAGAAGAGATAAACAAATTAAAGTATCAAAACCCTAGTACACTCATAGCAAAAATGTTAAAAAATGGTAGAAGTCAGATCAAACAGTTTATATTTAAGCTCTTTAATAAGATTTGCAATACAGATATTTACCCCAAAATGGTTTAAATTAATAATTGTTCCTATTTGTAATAAAGGAGATCCAGAAAATATAGAGAGTTACAGTGACATTTCCCAATTGAGTATCTTGTCAAAATGTAACACAGCTGTAATTAACACATGACTATACTAGTGGTTAGAAAGCAATCATATGATCAGAAAACCAAGCGGGAATAAGGAAAAATCTTCTACCAAATACCACAATTATATTAACCTATACACTGTTGTTCAAATATCTAAGAAAGTTATAAACTATATGCTGCAATTTTTGGATCTTAAAGAAGCTTTCAACTCTGTTAGACATGATGCACTTGTAGAACGCATAAAAGTCATGGTATGAAAGGAAAGCTTTTTGTTTCATTAACAGCAATGTATACATTCCTATTTTCATGTATACAGGTAAATTAATTGTCTGAAATCTTTGAATGTCCAGTTGGGGTAAGACAGGAGTAGGTGCTTGGTCCTATACTGTTTTTCTATTTATCATATCCGTTATCTGAAATCTTTGATTGTCCAACTGGGGTAAGACAGGATCTAGGAATAGGTGCTTAGTCCTACATTGTCTTATGTTTATCAATCAGTTGGTAGATTGTGAAAATAAGGGAGGTGGGCACGGTGTCCTGCAATTGCCAAATGTTATCAATATGTTTATTGTACTTTTTGTTGATGATGTTGCCTTACTTTCAACAACACAAAGTCGCTTGCAACATCAGTTGAACATATTTCAAAAACATGTGCTAATATGGAACTGAATATGAATATTGATAAAACTAAAGTAATGCTCTGTAGAAGAATCGGGATAAGGGGGGGGGGGGGGGGTTGAAAAACTCGAGCGATGGCTTTTACAGGGGTACAAAATTAGAAGTAGTCTATCGTTATTGCTATCTAGGTTTCCATTTTGCAACAAAGATTAGGGAAAAGTTACGAACAGAACAGCTAGTCATTAAGGGAAAGTGGGCAGTTGTTCATTTGAACAAAGCATATCAAAAGTACAATGAGATGAATGCTAACACTTTCCTCAAGATTTTAGATGATAAGATTCACCCAGTTTGTTGTATTTGTGAGAAATATGGGGTTTTCATAGACTAGATCAGGTTTAGACAAAGTACATGATAGCATGTTAAAGATTCCTAGGGGTACCAGTTATGACACTAAAGAAAATGATATATGGAGAGTTAGGTAGACACTCAATATGTATTAATTCATTTAAAACACTTTTAGATATTAAATAAAATTGCTTAGGATAAATCCAGACAAAATGTCATATAATAATGATAATAATAATAATAATAATAATAATAATAATAAATGGAATTTGTACAGCGCTTTATCTTGCAAGACAAATCAGAGCGCTTGCACCCAACACAGTCTTAGAGTCACACCACCAGTAACTATTAAAAGCTTAAACAAAATTACACACACACATACACACACACACACACACACACACACACACAGGTTGTAGGCTTTGGCAGGGTAATGGGGTTTGGGCTGTTGAATGCAGGGGCAGTTTTGAGATGAAAGAGGAGGGAAAAAGCTAGGTTTGAAATAAATATGTCTTGAAGGTGGATTTAAATGTATCATAAGTAGGCTTTTGTCGAGGAGAGAGAGGAAGGTCGTTCCAGATGGATGGACCATAAATAGAGAGAGAGCGACGACCAACGGTGGATTGGTTGAATCTAGGTATTCGTAAGCACAAGGTATCTGCAGCAGAGAAAAGGGAACAAGAATCGCGCTAATCAAACATTATTAGATTTAGATAGGAACAAAAACGAGTGCTGCAATTCTAAAGTAAAAGAAATGTTCTGTGAAACAAGTTTCAGTACTGTGTCAGCAAGGTTTTTGTGATGTAAGGGCTTTTCTATGTACATTTAAATACCAATTAACTGATGTTTCCATCCAAGAATGGTGTGGGTTAATAAGATACAGAGTGATAGGAAACGTACAGATCATTTAAAAGAATTGTTTGAAAAAGAAAGGTATGTCAAATTTGTTGAAACGTTCTATTATTGGGTGGCCATTACACAGACAAGATTGAATGATTTGCCATTCAATAGCAATGTGCATCGGTACGGTGAAAAATTGAAAACAAAATCTGAAATTGAAGTTCACTTTTTGTTACAGTGTTCGCTGTACAAGCATTTTAGGAATAAGTTCCTAATTGAACACAACAATTTGTCTTTTCCAAATATGCTTAGAGCAGAAAAACAATCGCATCAGACAAAATATGTATGTAGTTTTATTTATCTCTCCTTCAATACAAGAAAAAAGCATTGATGTATTTGTTGGTATGGGATAAGGCAGAATCGGTTGAATAATGTGCAAATAGGTGTATGTCTTGATTTCTAAAGTCATTACTGATATTCATTATGGATCAAATAAAGCATAACGGTAGTTTTGGGATACACTAGTCAGCCTCAGATGTTACTTATCACTTTGGTTCGTGGTCATTATTCTGAAATTCACTGCGTTCTGATACGCCCCCAAACCGCATGCATTGTTGTCCAAGGCTGATGTACATTAAACGTGTTAAGTGCTCTCTCTCTCTCTCTCTCTCTCTCTCTCTCTCTCTCTCTCTCTCTCTCTCTCTCTCTCTCTCTCTCTCTCTCTCTCTCTCTTGTTTTCTTTTATTTCTGACTGCTTGTCAGTTGTCTGTGTGCCCTTCTGTCTGTCCGTCTGTCTCTGTTTCTCTTGTCGTTTTGGGGTAGCTTATTGTATATCCCCCTATCGGCCTTCGTTCTTTATGTTCTCTCCTCTCTGTGTTGTCTCTCTGAACACTGTCAGCATCAGCTGTTCGGCTGCCAATGGAAAGGATAACAGGGCAGTCCTTACAAATGGCGGCATTAAAGCCTGGTTCCACACCACTTCTGCTTTCTCTCCGTTTCTAAGACATCTGGATAGCAAGGCTCGTGACTGGCATACCATAGCCATTAGGAAGAGGCAGTATCGGGGTTAGGGTCCTTCACAACCAGAGCCTGGGCAGCAGTATTATTGATTGACTGGAGGCTAGAGCTTGCTGGTCGGAAACAAGAGGTCAATGGCTTTGGCAACAGACATCTCATCTGAATTGTCCTGGAAGCAGTAGGAGCCGGTTTGAATGTCGGTTGTGTCCAGGTTATTGACAGTTAGATTTTGTTTCCGATATTCTACGCTGAACTTTGATTAAAGCGACTGATGTCTTACTCTCTGTTACACGTTGAGAGATTATCAGACGTATACAGTAAAACAACAACAACAACCCGTAAATCATACATTCAGAATTCCCTGGGCTGTGAAAGACAGGAACTAATCAGCATGTAGTACAGTTTTATTAGCGCACTGTGTTGTCAACTGGTGAACTCAATGTTGATGGGATTTGCTGATCAATATGAAGGAGGTTATATAGAATCTGAATGCTTTGCGTGACATCTTGTCAAAACAGCAATATGTACATTTGAATATTGTAAATCACTTTGATAAGCATTTCTGTTTTCTAGTCCGAACAACTAAACAAAGACACCGGAAAGAATAGGAGCTTATCAGAAGGAGTGGAGTCAAGGCTTTGTTGTTGTTGTTGTTGTTTTGGGGGCGTTCCCTAGCTTAATACCTGGGGCTGCCCGGAATAGGCCCCCTGATAATCTCTGTGAGATCGTTAAGTGCACAACTGATGAGACATTCCCCGTGTGTGGCTGTTTTCAAGTATCTCGTCAGATAGGTAGCCATGGTTTGACTTCAGAATTATTTTCTTCTTTAATGGAGAGTACAGGTTGTTATGTTTAGAGTTTGTCATGAATAAAGACAAGCTCAAGATAACATTTGAAAACATAACACACTGTCAGTGTAAGCTTTGACGCTTTGCTGATATAACAAACAACTGACCAAGGTGTTAGGCCTGGGTCAGACAAAGCTTTAGACACTGATGAGCAGCTGTGACATTTGGAGGATCCACATCGTGCTTCTTAAAAAGGGACATGCACATGCATGGACAAGGAAAGGAAGGGGCCAGGTGATGTGAACTGGCGACACCTGTGGCCCTGAACACGGGCAGGACTCTGCCCAGCGCTAAGCCTTGTCCTCCTCCTTCAGGCACGGCAAACAGCAGCTGGACTCAGCGTGGACCTCACAAGAACAGGCCAGGCTGCTTCTTCTCTCGTTTGCTTCACACCATCAGATATGTCAGGAAAAATAATGGCACGTCCTCTCCAGCTCCTTGTGTGGTCTGTACAACGTGGTTGTCGGGTTATCTCCGTCGCCCACACAATCTTCCTTCCTCAGGTTGCTGAATAGCGTGTATCTTTCAAGACGTGGTCGCCAGTCTGACTTTCTTTACAACAGGCACACAGGGGAGAAGGAACGAGTTTCAGCTTTGTGGACATGTGGTGATTTAGCCTGTTGTGCCCAGTGTAGTCTTAAAAAGATGATTTGTTCTTCTCTTTCGAGATGGTGGTAGTCGTCCTCTTCTACTCTGGGTCAGGCAAAAAGGAAGATTCGCTAGGAGGAAAACAAGCGGAGACACTAAGGAAACGACCTTGACAGCCCAGTGGCCAGTGACTCCATGATGGCTAGAGAACAATAACAAGGATAGCCAAGGAGAGATGACCGGGATAGATCAAGGGACGATAACTAACAGCAAAACTAAAACTAACAGGGGAAGACAACTAACTGACTTGAATGCGCCAAAGGCACATTTTTATAAAACACGCCAGAAAATTACACCATGGACTCAAAATTAATTTAAATCGGGAGAGAGGGCAGCAGGATGTAGGGAGGAGCATTGCTGAGGGCGACAGTAGTTTATTTCCATACACTCTTTGGAGTCAGGGTGATCAACACAGTGATCAGTGAATAAGTAATAAAAGGAGTGGAATAGCAAAGAACGCTTAGAGCACACATTATGCAAGTTGGCAGCTAGAAAAACGCTAAAACACTGAAGACAATTATCCACCGACCTCGGGGGAAGGGGGCGAGGAGGAAGGGGGGGTGGTGGTTTGTGGCTGAGCACTGCACTGAGCTCACCATCTGACTTCCATCTCAGGTGTACTGGGTGGAGCCGCAGGGGCTTGTCTAGTTAAGGGAGTTTTTTTATTTTTTTTATTTTAAAAAATAATTTTTTAAGTAGTTTTCTTGAGGTGAGGGAGTTTCCTTGAGACTAACACTAGTTCCGTCTTCCGTCTCCTTAAGGCAACATGGATAAAACCATGGACCAGCTTGCCCTCCGCAAAGACACACATGCTATCTTGTGAGTTCATGAAACGCCCATCCATTGTGTGGAGACAGCGGGGCAGAGATGGCCAGTACAGCGGGCTGCATGGCACCAGCAACCACTGTCTGTGCTCGTTTCTTAGCCACACCTCCCACATTCACAAATGACGAGATTCTTACGTATGCGACCGATTTTGCTTACCACCAAGATAGCTGCATTCTGACTTCGGGGATAATGTTTACACATGACACGAGTATGCATAAAGAGGCTTTTTTCTGTAATTTTGTCATCCATTCCTAGCAGCACGCAAGAGACTACTCTTCCGAGAGGCAGATAGGGTTTTAACGTGTATATAAGATCTGCATGTGTTGTCACACAGGATTTTGACTTATAGTCTCAGTCGAGGGACTTTCGGGGAAGTAGAGTAGGTACTGATGTCGACTCCAGAGCAAAGATCCCGGAATTTGGAGCCTCAAAGCCGTCAGGTCCCCAGCTCCACGCTCTACCTGCTGTGCTGTCCACCCCCCTCCCCCTGAATAACTAGCTTGAACCCTACAATCTTGTGATGGCTGGACTCCCTCAGGTACAGTCTGACTGCAGGGAGTTCAGGGAGACACCCAAACCAGGCTGTCCTCACAGGCAGAGTTCTGTACAGACACGGCCCATTCCGCTCCATACACATGCATAGGCATACAAACTGCAGTGCTATTGTACACAGCAAGCCACATCTTTATAAAGAGAGTTCTAAAACTACGGCATGTTGCAGACAGACGGAAAGCCACATCATTCTACAGACAGCTCAAACACTACATTAGTATGTAGCAGTACCAATCAGCATGGCTAATAGGCCAGATAGCCTCCAGCTAGGTAGACGTAGCCAGACACATTAGGAGTAAAACAATTCAGGATCATGAATGTCCTTTTTAAAAAGGATTTAAGTACAGTTTGCTTGAAGTGGCAGGTACATATCAGAAACAGATGATTTACATTCCTCGAGGGCAGGTATGAGAGTGAGGGTCATCTCAGTACACTTTGCTTTCTAAAGGTATCCCTCCTACAGCCTTGAGTCAACTGCCGTCCTGTTGACTACACGCCCCTTTGTAGCAGCCAGCATAGACAGGAGTGTTCTTTAGTTGTTGTTTTCTTTGTTTGGGGGGTCTGTTTTCTTTCATGGCTGGACAATCTTCTCTGCCACGTTCCTGTCCTGCTGTTCCCACGCTACTCATTCCATCTCTCCTCCCCAGCCATACCCAGATTCATCATGTCCCATCCCCAGGGCTGGACGTGTAAAGAAGTTCATCTGTGTCAGGCTGCCGTGGGGCAACCGGGCAGAGAGGCCTGCACATCTGCTAGGTCACTTTGATGGTATTCAGTGGTACTTGTTCTGAGATAACATACACATGATTCCTCCCATAAATCTCTCCCACTGACGATAGAAATTGCTCAGTGGCGGAGCCAGATTGAGTGAGATGCCCCTACATTCCTCCCCCCCACCCCCCACCCTGGAGGTAGCAGCCACTGCAGCGTTCCCCAAACGACCTTTCCAGGAATCCTCTGACCCCGAATGCTTTGAAACAAACTCATCACAGGCCCAGCAGCATATGGAGAAACCGAATCTGGGGTCACCATGAGACCAGAGCCACCAAATAAGAGATTGAAAACATGTTTACTGCATGATGATCAATGACTTTGAGTATGATGTGATGCTGCTGCTTTGAAAGTGCGCCTGCTTTGAGACTGCTGGACAGGCCTGTATTGTACACTTCTTCTATTTATTTTATATTTTATTTTATTCTTTGATAGCGAGGATAATGGAATAAGCATTTATGTGCTTTTTTACATCCAGTCCCTGTGTGTATGCGGATTTGTGAATTCTGTCATCTGTTCACACCGGCACACAATGGCCTACTCTTACGAAAAGCGGAACAGGATTTAACGTGTGCGCAAGATGTTCTGCGTGCGTTCGCACACGGGGCCTCGGTTTATAGTCTCATTCAAAGGACTTTTGGGGAGAGTGGGGTCGGCACTGATGTTAACACCAGGGAAAAATATCCCCTTGAACGGGAATCGAACCCGGGTCGTCAGATTGCGAGCGCAATGTTCTGATCTCTGAGCTATCCAGTCCCCTCATGATTTATCCCGGCGTCAACTAAGCCTGAGAGATACAGATACCTGCAGAGTTGGTCAGATTATTTAAATCGCTCTCAAAATCGCATCCGTAATGTGAATGAAGCTCCACTGTGTGGTCCCAGGCTTCCCAGTGAACTCACAGCACACTCACTGTGGGAAGGAGCCGACCGAGGTCTGAGAATTCCCTATGACTCTTACAGTGCTTGAACCCACGACCTTCCAGTTCGCTCCCAAGGTCAGAACCACTAAGCAAAGGCGGTGTGTTGTGCTCTGTAGTTTGAAGTTGCTTTAACATAGTTCAGCAAATTTGGGACTGATTTCAGTTTTAAAAGTATAAGTGCAATTTGGCTGTAGGTAGCCCATCCCTCCATCCATACACTGATGGTCCTCTCAGTTATTTCACACTCTACGAGAACACATCAGCAGGTGATGCAAACAAGCAGACAAACAGTCTGTCCGCCACTTGTCACTGACATCACTTTTGATAGTAGCCACTGAAGTATGCCCCGCCAATGGTTTCCATCCTTTTCTGTCTAAGTCCTTCTTCCTTCGGCAGCTCCGTCCACTTGGCTGTGCTCTCTACGTAGAAGTCCGTGTCTTCCTTGTCGTCCTCCTGTCTTCATGCTGCCCTGGCTCCTGGCCACAGTCTTCAGCTCATGACAGCTCTGATGCCTCATGGCATGTCCACAGTATTTCCTTTTCCTTTTCCTAACCAGGCCTACAAAGTCAGATTTTTTGTTGAGTTCTCCAAAACATTTCCGTTTGTTCGTCTTTTAGTCCAGCTTACTCTAAGATGTCTTCTGTACAACCATATTTCTACACATGACTCTGCTGCAGACTCCTTAATTTTCATAATACAAAAAAACACAATGGGCCAAATTAATGTTCACAACATCTTACCATTGAGCTCATTAACAACAATCTATCTTTCCAATGCTAGTAAGATGAACTATTCTGTGCTTATCTGTCAGCTACTTGTGCTGATCAGCTGGTCAGCAACTGATCCACTTTATAGTCAAGTAGCCACTCTGACTTCTTTAGCGAGATCCAGCTAGTCACCTAGTTAACAACGCTGACAACTTTGAGAGAATTATGAAGGCTTCCACCGAGAAATACAATCGTAAGTCAGATACTATCTTTTTGAGTACGTATTGATGAAATAAAAAACAAACTCTTAAATAGTATTAGTACACGATTGTTTGTATAAGACTAGTATCATTACTGGATCAACATTATAAATGTGTTTTGTACAATTGAATTTATGAAACACGTATGAAAAACCAAAATACTCTTGATGTGTATTGATTGAGATGTGCTGTTCAAAGAAAGCTGAGGACGTGTATGAGCTTTAAGGGTTTATCTAAACAACCTTCACCTGTGCACTTCTCCATCGCCGCTGTCCATGGTAGGAGCTCCCTATAATGCATGAAGAAACACCTTTCTCTTTCTCTGCTTACTTTTATGATCTCCCGTAGTCCTCCCAGACCACTGACCTCAGCGATGTTGGCGGCAATGTAGGATGTTCGCGGTCTGCCTCTTTTTCCTTCTGCCCTCAACCCTGCCTTGGAGAACTGTCCTCATCAGATTTGTCTGTCTGTGTTTCTGTTCGCATGACCAGCACATGAAGTTCAGGTAACATTTGTCTATGCGCCGAGAGATTATCAAGAATGATTTCACTTGCTCTTCTGTCTGACCCTTTAACTCTTCAAAGTCGCTTGTAGAACCACATTTCGGCTGCGCTACGTTGATGGTGTATCTAGCTTTTGCAGTCCAGGCTTCTGACCCATGCAGCAGTACAGGCTAAGACAGTGTTTTGACAGCTTTTACATTGTGATATCTTGCACCAGCTGCCATGGCGCAGTGGTTAGCGCCTTGGGTTACGGACTGGAAGGTCGCGGGTTCGATTCCCATAAGTCATAGGGATTTTTCGGGCTCCGGCCGGCTCCTACCCAGAGTGAGTGTGCTGGGACCACACAGTCGAGCTTCATCCACTTAACGGATGCGAGTTTGAGAGTGTTGCTCAAATTACCTGACCAACACTTTAAGTGTCTGTATCTCTCGGGCCTGGTTGACGCCGGGATATATTATGATAGTAAGCGTAGAGTACAACCCTGTCAAGTAGTCTCAAAGCATATGCACTTCCACAGCAGCAGCATTACGTCATCCTCATTGTCATTGATCATCATGCAATTAAAAAAACACCCCACCTCTGATTCGTTGGTCCCAGTTGCTCTGGTCTCATGGTGACGTCAGATTCGGTCTTTCCATACACTTCTTTTCCTGTGGTGAGTTTGTGTCAAAGTCTTTGGGGTTGGAGGTTCGCGGAGGAACGCTCGTTGGAGGGACGTTGTCGTAGTTGCCACGTCGGGTGGGCAACTCACTCAGTCTGACTCCGCGACTGAGCTAATACTGTCGTTAGTAGGGGGATTAGTAGGTGGTGTCCTACGTATGTTAGCTCAGAACAGGCACCACTGAACACCACCAAAGTGACCCAGCAGCAGTGCAAGGCCCCTCTGGCTGGTGCCCTCACGGCGGCCTGATAGTGATGGGCTCCCTGTGGACTTCCGACCCTGGGGATGAGGCATAACGAATCTGGATATGGCTGTGGCGGGGATATTGGAATGAGCGGCGTAGGAACAGCAGGACGGGGGACTTCACGGACGATGAGGCAGAAAAAAAGGAATAAAAAAAATTGTGATATCTTTAGATATTCTTGAGTATTCCCATGTGATTTTTTTAACTGAACCGTCTTTTGTATGTCATTCTAATTCTAGCCTAACATCTTGTACACAGAAGCGATTTTTCTTTTTTATGTCGTAGATATCGTCAACTTTGAACATGCTCCAAATCAGTACTTCAAAGCTAAAACTCCAAACTGCAATCATATTTCTTAAACTACGAAAACAAAAACCGTGGGAAGACTTTATGTAAGCTTCGCATAAGAAGTCCTGTTTCAGTACCAGAACAAAGCAGACACCACACTAAATCCAGAGAGGGCAGAGCATGTAACTCCTGCATCACGACTGGAGATGGATTTCTTTTGCCACATGAATGTGTCTGACATGAAAAACTCAGCAACATTTTGTTATTGGAAATTCAAACCAGAGGCAAAGAGAGCATGCCATGTGCTGGATAGACAGAGGGAGGGAGGCCATAGCTACAGACAGAGGACAGCCAGCACTCACTCCTCATCCCGGACGTCGGGCAGGGAGCGGTGCAGGGAGATGCGGTCACTGGCGAACTGGTTGTAGGCGTTCTTGCTCCAGCCCTCCTCGTACTTCTCCCGGTCTGCAGGCGACAGCTTGTCCTTGTCGATCCGAACCCCGTTCCCCCGCTCACCTGCACGTCCACAGTTCGAGACTGGTTTTCTGTTTCTTGTGGGTTATTTTTTCTTTTTGTACTGACTTGTGTATCTGATGAGAGTTTTGTGGGTCTTTCTTTCTTTCTTTCTTCTTTTACTTTGAGGATAATGGAATAAGCACACACACATGCATGCACGCATGCACTCACACACACACTCACACACACACACACACACACACACACACACACACACACACACACACACACACACACACACACACACACACACACACACACACACACACACACACACACACACACACACACACACACACACCGTGCTTAGGCAGAGTGATGGAGATGCAGATGGTCATTGAAAGCAGGCAGGGCTAAGAGGTGTAACTATAGATGTCACATAAGATGCACACGGCCTGAAACTGGGCCACATTTGCCCTACCCTTGAGGTAAAAAAGCAATATATAGTTGAAAAAGAAATACTTGTTGTTTAGAAGAACAAAGAGACGGGGGGAGGGAAGAGGAGGGGAGGAGGACGAGGCACAGGAGAAGAGAAAGGAAAAGGAGGAAAAGGAGGACAGGAGAGGAGGAGGAAGAGGAGGAGGTAGTGGAGAAGAAGAGAAAGAAGAAAGAGTAGGAAAGAAGAGGAGGAAAAGACGAATTGTACAGAAGAAGAGAGCTATACAGCAGCAGCAGCAGCAGCAGCAAACACAACCTTCCCCAGCAAACACACTGTGCACAACTTACCCGGGCCTGTGGGCAGCACTTTTCCGGAGCTTGTCTTTTCAGGTTGGAATTTCAAAGCCGCCTGCTGTCCCTCCTGCCCCTGGTCATCCTCTCCCTGCCCTTGTCGCTGTCCCTCCCCTTGCACGTGTCCTCTTCTGCCCCCATCCTCACTGCGGACTACGTGTTTCCCCGCTCTCTCCTCTCTCGGGCTTTCAGCGTCCACTACATCCCTATCCGGCTTTACCGCCAGGGGTTTAACAGCCTCCGTGTCTCTGTTGGCTTTCCGGAACACGTCTGGAACATTGTCTCCCTCTCTGACAGCCAAGCCTGGTTCAGAGCCAGGCCCGTGACTGACCAGGAAGACCACACAGAGCCACACCACTGGAATGCCGATCAGCGTTTTGATGAACAGACTCCGCCGCCTTCGGAAAAAGCTGGCCATGATTGAAACTGTTGTGTTTGGGTGGTGGTGGTGGTGGTGGTGGTGGTGATGGTGGTGGTGGTGGTGGTGGTGGCGGCGGCGGAGGTTGTGGCGGTGGTGGTGGTGGTGGTGGTGGTGGCGGTGGTGGTGGTGATGGTGGTGGTGGTCACAGCTTTGCCATGGACACAGCTGAAGGAGGGTTTCCGCCTATGCAGCCAGCGGTGACTTACTTCTCTGTGAAACAGAAAGACAGTTGCGTAAGTCACTGGGGCTGAAAGGAGAATGTGCCGGTCATACCGCTGTGGTCATCACTACAGTTACCGTCTCTCCTTGGTTGTAGGCGTCGTCGTCGTTATAGTAGGAGTAGGAGGAGTAGGAGGAGGTAGAAGTAGTAGTAGTAGTATAGTAGTAGTAGTAGCAGAAGTAGTTGCAGTACCAGTAGTAGTAGTAGTACTAGTAGGAGTAGTAGTAGTTGCAGGAGCAGCAGCAGTAGTAGTAGCAGTAGCAGTACTAGTAGTAGCAGTAGTAGTTGCAGTAGCAGTAACAGTAAGTAGTAGTAGTAGTAGTAGTAGTAGTAGCAGTAGTAGCAGTAGTAGAAGTAGCAGTAGTCGAAGTCGCAGTAGCAGAAGTAGTAGTAGCAGTAGTAGTTGCAGTAGCAGTAGTAGTAGGAGTAGTAGTAGTAGTAGTAGTAGTAGCAGAAGTAGTAGCAGTAGTAGAAGTAGCAGTAGTCGTAGTCGCAGTGGCAGTAGTAGTAGTAGTAGGAGTAGTAGTAGTAGTAGGAGTAGTAGTAGTAGTAGCAGTAGTAGTAGCAGTAGTAGAAGTAGCAGTAGTCGTAGTCGCAGTGGCAGTAGTAGTAGTAGTAGTAGTAGTAGTAGTAGTATGAGGAGGAGGTGTAGGAGGAGGTTAGGAGGAGGCAGAGGAGGCGGAGGGTGAGGAGGAGGAGTATAAGTAGTCGTGGCAGCAGCAGCACTTGTCGATAGGAAAAAGGGTGAGACAAGCCAACAAGACAAGTACACAAGCAAGCTCCTCTCAGTCAGCCAGGTAGCCAACCAGTCAGTCCGGCAGTCAGTCTATTGTGTATTCATTTATCCATTCATTCATTAATTCAGTCAGTCAGTCAATCAGTCAGTCATTGAGTATTGAACATGATGAGCATGTAAGTAAATGATGAACTATTTTATAATATGTAAAAGAATAAATAATTTACTTTTTGTAAAAATAAAAAAAGTACAAAAACAGTTCTTAATATTTCAGAGAAAGACAACGGAAAAATGCGAATGAATACTGGATAAATGGCCTAAAATGAGAGATAGAAAGAACCAAATAGGAGAAAAGAACGAATAAAGCTGTGGAATCGTGAAGGTGAAAAAAGAACAGAAAGGAAGACCAACACACAGTAGTGAAGTAGGAAAAAGGAAAACAAAGACAGAGATTGGGAAAGGAAAACAGCAACAGATTCCCAACAAGTGAAGAGGAAGAAGTAAAGAATGAAAGAAAAAAGTACGGGAGAGAGAAAAGAGCCTTCGAAAGGAAGAAGGTAGCAACATGTTTACATCAACAGAAAGTAACGCGAAAAGAGAGGCCAACAACGACAAAAATGGAAAAAAAAACAAGGAGAGAGAGAGAGAGAAGCGAGAGAGAGAGAGAGAGAGAGAGAGAGAGAGAGAGAGAGAGAACAATCCACAACAACAACAGCAACATTAACAGCGACAGCAAAACAACCAGCCAACCAATCATTTAAAAAACCAAAACCAAAGTAAAACTATGAACAATGAAAAATGAAATGTCAAATCACTTGAACAAACTGGTCCCAATACCTTAAAAACGTATTTATACAGCCATGAC
>CM054139.1:17430079-17432579 GCA_028751875.1 Rapana venosa | reverse complement strand
GATATTTTATTTTACTTGTCTGCTTCATGTTGCATATGACACACATAAGCACAGACGGACAGACAGACATACTGACAAACAGAAAACCCCCCAGATAGACACACATAAATGCACGCACACACACGCACACAATCAAACACACGCATATACACACATAACATGTATGAGAGTGAAGGGGGGACAGCAAGACACAGCCACTGTACCCTGTGACAGATTGTATATTGTACAATCCAGCAAGCCCCTCCTACACAAGCCTCCCTACACACACACACACACACACACACACACACACACACACACACACACACACACACAGCTCGCACGCACGCACACACACACACACACACATACACACGCTCGCATGCACACACACACACACACACGCTCGCACGCACACACACACACACACACACACACACACACACACACACACACACACACACACACACACGCTCGCACACACACACACACACACACACATACACACACCCTTGTCCTTGTTTATGAGTTAAACTAGAGAATCTGGGCTTCAATTACCTGTTCTATTTTCAGGTTTTTTTACCCCCCAAAATCACTATCATGTTCAAAACCTGCGGCAAGCTAAACCTCGCCATTCCTTCCTCTCTCCCCAGCCATTGCCTGTGGTGAGCGCTCTGCCAGTCTGGAATGGGGGGAGGGTGTGGGGGGGAGAGTGAAGAGGGGGGGGGGGGCAGCAAGACACAGCCACTGCACCCTGAGACAGAGCATGGGGCATGCTGCAGGCTCAGTCTGGGGCATTTCACTGCCGACTAACAGAGACATGCAGGGATGCAGAACATCCCTCACACGCTGCAACACATCCCCTGACAGATCTACTCACTGATTCATTGAGGCTGCTTCCTATAAGAAAACTACAAAAGAAAAAAAGGGGAAAATATAAAACGGAAGAAAGAAAGAGAGAAGAAAGAAAGAAAGAAGAAGAAAGAAAGAAAAAAAGAAAGAAAGAAAGAAAGAAAGAAAAGAAAGAAAAAAGAAAGAAGGAAGGAAAGAAGTCAAAGAAATAAGAAAGAAAGGGGGAAGAAAACTAAGAAGAAAAAAAGGACTATAAAAGAATTAAAGAGGAAAAGAAACAAACAAAGGAATACGTAACAGCAACAATAGTAAAAAAAAAAAACCAAAACCGTAAATAAAGCCAAGACTAATAGTATAAATAACAAGTAATTGCAATTTCAGTTATTATAACCAGTCATTAGTAAGAAAAAAAAAGAGAGAAAAAAAGAAATTAAAAAAAGCTAAAATCTTGACTTCCATTTTTAACGCCTAGGTAATGAAGAAGCAGAAGAAGAATGCAAAGAATGCGAAGAAGAAGAATGCGAAGAAGAGGATAAATGCGAAGAAGAGGAAGAGGAATACGAAGAAGAATGCAAAGAATGCAAAGAAGAATGCGAAGAAGAAGACGAATGCGAAGAAGAGGAAGAAGAATGCGAAGAAAAGGAAGAAGAATGAGAAAAGAATGCGAAGAAGAAGAATGCAAAGAATGCAAAGAAGAATGCGAAGAAGAAGAATGCGAAGAAGAAGAAGTATGCGAAGAAGAGGAAGAAGGATGCAAAGAAGAGGAAGAAGAATGCGAAAAGAATGCGAGGAAGAAGATTACAAAGAATGTAAAGAAGAATGCGAAGAAGAAGAATGCGAAGAAGAAGAATGCGAAGAAGAGGAATGCGAAGAAGAAGATTACGAAGAAGAAGAATGCGAAGAATACAAAGAAGAATTCGAAGAAGATGAATGCGAAGAAGATCACACCACAAAAGAAGAAAGTAAAACAATAGCAAAGACAACAACAGAATCACCCACAACAAAAAACCGAACAGAAAGGAGAAAAGACCTAGCTCAATACAAACAGCAAGAAGGTCCAGGTTAATAAAAAATAAGGGGAGGGGAAAAACAAGACTAAAACAACTACGAATACGAAAACCAAGAACAAGAGGAATAAGAAAGAACTCCAAGTACAAAAGACACACACACAAAGAAAATTAAAACTGACATGTCGAGAGAGAGTTTGTAGAGAGAAGCTGCTCATTTCTAAAACCAAATTTCTTCTTTCCCTTTTGACAGCCCTCCCATCCCTCCACACTTTCTCTACCTCATCTTCTCATCCACCACTCCCCCTCCACACACCCTTCCCCTACACACACACACACACACACACACACACACACACACAACACACACACACACACACACACACACACACACACACACACACACACACACACACACACACACACACACACAGCAGGGGGAGGACTTTGAAGGCGCTTTCCCCAAATCCCTCTCAGGATGTGTGCTGGCCATTCCGCTTAGCTGTGTGACCATTCACTCTGTCCCCTCCACAGCTGTTGACAAGCTATCAGCACAGTGGCACAGTGTGGTTGCTGTTGCTGTTGTTATTGCTGATGTTGCTGTTGATGTTGTTATTGCTGATGTTGCTGTTGATGTTGTTATTGCTGATGTTGGTGTTGAT
>CM054139.1:17387579-17425079 GCA_028751875.1 Rapana venosa | reverse complement strand
AGTCAGAATGCGGCGACCTTACTGGTGGACAAAGGGACGCATAACGCCAAAATGTCACCATGGTAAACCTCGGAGCTCCAGCAAGAGGAACGAGGTAAAAATACTGACAAATGAATGAACAACAAAGGTGATTTCTTTGGGGTATCCGAACCATCTTCACCCAGTCAACGGTTCATTGCACCACCCACTAAAGCCAGGGGGGACTGCAGCAGGCCGTGTTTGTGCAGGAGAATTGCAAAGACACTACATCAACATGACATACCCAACTTTTCTTTCCCGCTGACAACATCAACAAGACATGGCTAACTTTCGGTCTAACTTTCCCCCATTCGGCGGCTAAGTCAAACTTCAGCATTACAGGCTGCTAGTCTCGCTGCTGTCCCCACAGGCACAGACACACAGCCCACAGTCGCCAGGACATGTGAGCTATGGTTCCACGTTACCGCTCTGTCGCTTGTCCGCCCCATGGGAAGCTGGTATGGCAATACAGCTGTGTCAAAATGAATTCATTGCTTTTTTATCGTGAAAAATATTCGCTTTTTCTCATAGCAGTGTAGCGGTGGGGTAGGCTAACTGTTGTATTGTCAGTGTTATACTGTTGATGGTTTTAACACGATTAGTTCCTAGATGGTGGGTCAGCAGAAACTACATTATAATTCCGCCATAGCAAGAATGATCTCCCGAAAAGACAAACTGACTGCCAGCACTGGTGACTCTTTTATCAAGAACTTTAAGATAAAGTCAAGTTATTATGCCATGCTGTTTTTTATCATCATGTTTAAAACAATCAAGTTTGTACAAAATATCGGAAAGAAATGTTTGGTATGATAATGGCAGTTTTTACAACTCGGCAACAGCACTCACACTTTGTGTAGTGGAAATTATCCAGGCGTGAGCTGCGACAGAGAAGGGAGGACTAAGCAGGGCTAGCAGCTGAAAACCAAAGTTGGTGACAGGAAACAGTTGTGTATTCGATCACTAAACCCCGCCCTTACAGGGTCAAACTGTGCCTGTACAGGAAGAACAGCTTGGCAGCATTGTCCTGTTCTAACAGCGCTCTTTCCTTGCAGATAGCCCCCCCCTCCCCCCATCTCATTCGGGGTTGCCGCGGGGCCTGTCAGTATAAAAAGCATCCCCACCTTATGAAAAAATTGTGCCAGGAAATCCTTCTTTTCTATTCCTCTCTTTGTTTCTGCCGTGTTCTTTTTTCTCCCTGTCACCTCCTTCTCTATTTTCTGCCTTCCTGGTCAATTCTCCTACCTTTTCCAAAAAGACTTAACAGAGAACTTTTTTTTTCACCCGCTCAAGTAAGATACGCTGGGTCGGACATGTCAGGCGCTTAACGGCAGCCCAAGACATTTTTGATCATGTAACAGAGAACAGTAACTACTGTCTGAGCGTTGGAAGAAGAAGAAGAAGAAGAAGATGATGATGATGGTGATGATAATAATGAAAAAGAAGACGACGACGAAGAAGATGAAGAAGGAGAAGACGACGAATAAAAAGAAGAATAAGAAGAAGATAATGGCTCCAATTTGACCAAAATATTTGTTTTGCAGACAATACAATAGAATAGATTGCAATACAAAACACTCGCACACATACAACACACACACACACACTCGTCAAATATCTCTTTCAGTGAACAGACAATTGAAGCAACAACACATATCACTTTCAGTCAACAGAAAAATAAAGCAACAACACACACACACACACACACACACACACACGCACGCACGCACGCACACACGCACGCACGCACGCACGCACACACACACACACATACGAGAAAGCAAATATATGACACTAATTTGTTTTTCACACATGCATAGTATGTTTTTTTGCAATTTTTTTGTGCGAGGAGCATTAAAACGGAATCTATATACCAAAACTTGAGATTTGTCTGGAAACAAACATAGATGGCTTTGCAAAGATAGGCTTAAGTGTTTTGTACATCCAGAATGTCTAGGTATTTTTGTAGTGTAATAACAATAACAACTTTGCAATTTTTAACTGTCATATCACAGAATTATGATCTCATAGTAAAACTAAAGAAATCACCTCGACTCCACTGGAAGATCTGTTTCTTTTAAAATCATCCGTAACGCTTTAAAGCATCATCAACAATGATATACTTCTCTGCAGAATTTTGAATGTCTGCTACACAGCCCAGTCGTTATCTATCTTCCTGATCACTTTGTTTTACAGGCAATCATTAATTTATGACCTGTTCTGTAAATCTCGCGAATGCCCTCGGTTGTTTTCCCCCCTCAGTTTGCGCACGTATTTCCGTGTTTAGGCCTATGTGTGAACATACCCAAAGTCTGACCTGTTCTGCATGCTACAGGAGCTGTTGTTAGTGAACTGCGGAGCTCTGTTCTGCTTGTAGTTAATGACTGGTTATAGAGTTTGAAGAGTGTTCTTGGGGTTTTCTGTGTTTGATTTTAGTTGGGTTTTTTAAATTGTGTTGTTGGTTTTGTTTTTCTGTCTTTTGCTCTTAGGTTTTTTCTCCTGTAGTCCTGCACCATACTTTTATTGGGATGGAGGGGTGGTGGATAGATGGGGGTAGTGATTTTTTTGGGGGGTGTTGTTTGTTTTGTTTTGTTTCTTGTTGTTGTTTTGTGTTGTTGTTGTTTTTACTATAGTCCCACACAATACTAAAATCTATGCCATTTTGATCTGCAGTTCTTTATAGTAGATAATTACATAAGCTGTATTCTCGGGACACACACACACAAACACACACACACACACACATCGTCACTGTCATCACCACTCCATCACTATCACTTCACCACATCACAGCACGACACATCACTAGACAACACATAGCAGCACACCACACAATAGATTGTGATGCAATACAATAACACTGTTACATACTCCATAACATAATCAACTATTTTAATACAGACAGTTTCCTATAATGGGGTCTAGCAGTGTGTAGGAGGTCAGCCACAGACCACACAGTCCGGCAGTCTACAGAGGGGCGGGACAGGTCGGCTGTGGGGCCTGGCGAACCCATGTCTCCATGGAGCAGCACACAGCCGTCTGCTTTCAGTCCCTCTTAACGCTCAGCACTGCGGGATTCCATATCCTAAATGTTGGTGTCCAAAAATGGTATTAGTCTACAACCTGGTTGTAAGTTATTTTAAATGTATTTACATATGTCATAATTTGTGTTGTTAAAGTAATACAAACACATTTAAGAGAAAACCCATTCAATAGGGTTTTAGTTCTCGAAGCGGAGAACTTCAGGCTGTTGGTCATCTGTTCACTGTAGGTCTGTTCAGCGTACAGTGACAACAGTATCGGCTGACTAGCGAAGGAGAAGCTGACAAGAACGCTGCTGAAACAGAGACTGCAAACACTCCGCTGCTGTCTTCTGTCATTCTATGTGGCAGTCAGCAGGGCACAGCGAGTGGCTGACACTTCATGCCGTCTTCATAACAGCTCCACCAACAACCAGGCGTGAGGGGTACGACCTCTGCATGTGTAGTGATTTGAAGTCATTTCACATGTGCTGTCCAATAAATATGTATTGTTTCAGATGAGCACAGTCCACTGTCTAAACCCAGTTTTTTCACAGCTCACAACTCGTGATACTATATAGACAGAAGGCGAACAAAAATAACATAGCCGTGAAAGGGAGAGAACTTAATGTGGGTCTCGAGACAGTCTACAGTAGGACAGGTCACAACACAAAGGTGGATATTATGAACAGCTGTTGCCATCCCTATCGCTCGCCTTATCTCTAACAATAGGTGTAGCGATGAACAGCACTGGTGTCGTCATCTGAAACACCATGTGGAGAACCTTCACATTGTTCTGAGTCTGCGCAAGATGTCACTAAGGTAACCCTGACTGTCCCCTGGTTGACATTAATTTTCATTTGCCAATGTTCAGTTGGAATTGATAAGTTTCTTCTGGAGTTTGCTTGTAGGCTTTTATATTATTATTTTATTTGTGCTTGTTTGCTCATTTCTATCTTTTGTGGGGGGGGGGGGGGGGGTGTATTCTGTGCTTTTCACGATATTACAGCAACGTTGATGTAAACAAAAGCCAGATGTCTTCGTGATAAAGCTAAACAATGCGACATACACATGCTTTTATACCAGGAATCACATTATGATCTCTTAAAAAGATTAACTAAATTCTAACATCAAGGTAGAACGCAATATGAGAGAGAGAAGGAGGAGAGAGAGAGAGGAGAGAGAGAGAGAGAGAAGAGAGAGAGAGAGAGAGGCGCTAAGGAAAAAAGGTGAAGGCACCCATTTCCTTACTCTACGCACTCACATACACATACACACACATGTGGTCTGTGTGTGAAAGCCATAAAAACGATCAGAGGGGATATTTTCCCCTCGAGTTAACATCAGTGCAGTTTCCAATCTCCCCCAAACTCCTTAGGATGAAACTTTAATCTATAAACCGAGGTCCCGTGTGTGAACGCACGCAGAACATCTTGCGCACACGTTATATCCTGTTCCGCTTTTCTTAATAGTAGGCCATTGTGCGCCGGTGGGAACAGATGACAGAATTTACAAAACCGCGTACACACGGAGACTTGTAAAAATGCACATAAGAGCTTAATCTATTATCCTCGATATAGAAGAATAAAATAAAATAAATAAATAAAAATAAAACACACATGCACATACACTCTCTCTCACACACACACTCTCACAACACACACACACACACGCGCGCGCGCGCGCATACACACACGCGTGCGCACGCACGCACGAACGCACACACTTACACACACGTCCGGGTGAAGAGAGAGAGAGAGAGAGGGGGGGGGGGGGGGTTACACAGACATTATTTTTTATGGCATTCCTAGTCTATGATCACCATCACCACCACCACCACCACTACCACTCTCCCCACGAAAGAAAGAGAACAGTACAACTACTATCTGACAGTCGTCTCCAGCGTCTAGGTTTGAGATAGTGTAGCATGGACGCCATTACTTCTGTCTGGCTACGTGCGGTATCTCGATGGGTTTGTGCTAAGGACACATACCGAGGGAGGGTCTGCTGGGGTTCGGGGTAGAGACTATTGATCCAGCTTAACCAAATCACAGACCTCAGGGGAATAAGGAACAAGCTAGTCCCGTTTCCGTACATTTGCAAGAAAAGGGAATATTTGCATTTATAATCAACAAAAAAACAAATGGCTTTGTCAAATTCTCAAGTCCTCATGGGAATGCCAGGAACTTGTCTGTTTAAATAGCATTCCCACCTTCTGGAAACTCTGTGCTAGGACTTTCCTCTTTTCTATTGCTCTCTGTGTTTATGCCTTTTATCTTTTCTTCCTGTTGCCTTCTTTCTATTTTCTGCCTTCTTGGTCCAGAATGTAAAGATAGCAAGTGTCACCCAGGCCACATTTGGAAAGGTGGGTCCTGACTCATCAGGCGCTCAACGGCAGTGCAGCACATTTCCCCTCATACGACAGACAGCAGTAGCTCCTGTCTGAGAGGTCAACAACCAAGAAGAAATTCTCAAAGTACAGCAATGAATGTAAGGTAGACGTAGACTCCATTATGTGTTTTAATCCAGTGGCGTTTTAAAAAAAAATTATCTAAACAACATTGTTTGATACTTTCAAGCAAAACTTGAAAAGTTGTTGCCATATTGATAAAGTTCATCAGTGTGACTGACTGGTTGACTGACTGGTTAAATGACTTCTTACTTAAGCCCATAAAGATTGATATGGCCACTGCACTAATTTTACAGGCCTTGTGTTGTAACCAGGAAAATTTGTCTGAGTCCATCCATCTCCATCATTTGCATGCTGGGTATATTCACTATCGCATCATTGATAATTGGCCTACGGTCTATGAAAAGTGCATAATAGGGTGAACATGTATGCAGGGTATTCTGTGAGCATTTGCACACAGCAGCATGGTTAGGAGTCTTATCCAGAAGAGTTTAACAGACTATGTGAACTCAGGACTTGTGAGAACTCGGGAAAAATGTCCACGAAAGAACATCTCAGCTGAGGCACAGTCCTGCATCCTCTGGCACTGTCAGACTGGGAGTACAGCATTCTATAATTATACGGCCACTCGGGCATTGTGCTCCATCGATGTAACGTGTGCATGTGTACTGCATAGTTGTTGTTGTTGTTATTTATTCAATGTGCTGGTTCTTTTCTAGCACACATATATGTGTGGTTACTTTTCTGTCGGTTCAGCCATCAGTCACAAAGTAGACAAGTCAAAACAATACACCCAAGTGTTTGACAGAGCACATTTTCGGTTTATTCAAAACTTTCCTCAGGCTAAAAGATTGGCCAACTCAGTCGTCAGTCAGTCTGTAAATCTCCTGGACTGTCAGGTAAGGATAGAGACAGAGAGACAGAGACACACAGAGCAAGAGGCCGCGGAGAAAAAATCAGAGAAAGAGAAACAGAGACATAGAGATACAGACAGACGGAAAAAGACAGAGAGACAGACAGTGACAGTGACAGTGACAGAGAGAGACAGAGGCAGGGACAGACATAGAGACAGAGACAGGGACAGACAAAGACAGAGACAGAATACAGACAAAACAGAAAGGGAGAAGAGAGAGAGGGAGAGAGAGAGAGAGAGAGAGAGAGAGAGAGAGAGAGAGAGAGAGAGAGAGAGAGAGAGAGAGAGAGAAGAGAGAGAGAGAGAGAGAGAATTTATACTGTTTGTTGAAATAGGAGATAATATTGCACGCACACACACTATAATTAAACAAAACTCACCTTGTCCAATTTGTATGTCAAGAATTGCTTTACGAAACTGGATTTGACAGATAGAATTTCCTGGTAAACATCAGTCTGTGTGTGTGTGTGTGTGTGTGTGTGTGTGTGTGTGTGTGTGTGTGTGTGTGTGTGTCCGTGCGTGCGTGCGTATGTGTGTGTGTGTGTGTGTGTGTTGTGTGTGTGTGTGTGTGCGTTTTTGCGTTTTTGTGTTTGCGCGCGTGCAAGAATTGCTTTACGAAACTTGATTTGTCATATAGAATTTCTTGGTAAGCATCAGTGTGTGCGTGTGTACGTGTGTACGTGTGTGTGTGTGTGTGTGTGTGTGTGTGTGTGTGTGTGTGTGTGTGTGTGTGTGTGTTCTGTGTATGTGTGTGTGCATGTGTGCATGTGTGTGTACATGTGTGTGCACGTGTGTGTATGTGTGTATATTTATGTGTGCGTGCGTGCGTGTGTGTGTGTGCGCGCGCTCGCGCGTGTGTGTGTGTGGCGTGTTTGTGTGTGAGTGTTTGTATGTGTGTATGTGTGTGCGTACGTGGCTATGTGCGTGAGTGTGCTTACGTGCGTGCATGCGCGTGTGTGTGTGTGAGCTTTCATTTCTTGTTTTTTTGGTCATCTTTGAACACTATTCATCAAGTATCAAATTTGCCATTTTGAATAAAATCGCGCGCGAGCACTTTTCTTTTTCCATCTTCTCGACCCCATGTTTTGTCTGTGAAGAGATGTCCACCTCCTCTGTGCACAGAAAGAAACATTCTCTGCACAATCTGTTGATGATGCCAGTGCACTTGGAATTTGAAACTCTTTAAAAGACAGTTGTGGGTGTTGGTTGCGTGTGTGTTGGTTGCCTGTGCCTTGGTTGTCTGTGTGCTGGTTGTCAATGTGTTGGTTGTCTGTGTGTTGGTTGTCTGTGTGTTGGTTGTCAATGTGCTGGTTGTCTGTGTGTTGGTTAGCAATGTGTTGGTTGTCAATGTGCTGGTTGTCTGTGTGTTGGTTGTCAATGTGTTGGTTGTCTGTGTGCTGGTTGTCTGTGTGTTGGTTGTCTGTGTGCTGGTTGACTTAATGCTGGTTGTCTGTGTGCTGGTTGTCTGTGTGTTGGTTGTCTGTGTGTTGGTTGTCAATGTGTTGGTTGTCAATGTGTTGGTTGTCAATGTGTTGGTTGTCAATGTGTTGGTTGTCAATGTGTTGGTTGTCAATGTGTTGGGTGTCAATGTGTTGGTTGTCTGTGTGCTGATTGTCTGTGTGTGGGTTGTCTGTGTACTGGTTGTCTGTGTGTTGGTTGTCAATGTGTTGGTTGTCAATGTGTTGGTTGTCAATGTGTTGGTTGTCAATGTGCTGGTTGTCAATGTGTTGGTTGTCAATGTGTTGGTTGTCTGTGTGCTGGTTGTCAATGTGCTGGTTGTCAATGTGCTGGTTGTCTGTGTGTTGGTTAGCAATGTGCTGGTTGTCTGTGTGCTGGCTGTCAATGTGCTGGTTGTCAATGTGCTGGTTGTCTGTGTGTTGGTTGTCTGTGTGTTGGTTGTCAATGTGTTGGTTGTCTGTGTGCTGGTTGTCTTAATGCTGGTTGTCAATGTGTTGGTTGTCAATGTGTTGGTTGTCTGTGTGTTGGTTGTCAATGTGCTGGTTGTCTGTGTGTTAGTTCTGTGTTGGTTGTCTGTTGGTTGTCAATGTGTTGGTTGTCAATGTGTTGGTTGTCAATGTGTTGGTTGTCAATGTGTTGGTTGTCAATGTGCTGGTTGTCATGTGTTGGGTTCTGTGTGTTGGTTGTCTGTGTGCTGGTTGTCAATGTGTTGGTTGTCTGTGTGTTGGTTGTCATGTGTTGGTTGTCATGTGCTGGTTTCAATGTGTGGTTAGCTGGTTGGTTGTCAATGTGTTGGTTGTCATGTGTGTCTTGGTTTGTCAATGTGTTGGTTGTCAATGTGTGTCGTCTGGTTGTCAATGTGTTGGTTAGCAATGTGTTGGTTTTGGTTGGTTGTGTCTGGTTGGTTGCAATGTTGTTTGGGTTGTCAATGGTGTTGGTTGTCTTGGTGTTGTGCTGGTTGTCAATGTGTGGTTGTCAATGTGTTGGTTGTCATGTGTGCTTGTGTTCTTCAGCTGTTGATGTGTGGTTGTCAATGTGTTGGTTGTCTGTGTGCTGGTGATTAATGCTGGTTGTCAATGTGTGGTTGTCAATGTGTGGTTGTCAATGGTTGGTTGTCTGTGTTGGTTGTCATTGTGTTGGTTGTCAATGTGTTGGTTGTCAATGTGTGTTGTCTGGTGTGGTTGTCAATGTTGGTGCTGGTTTGTCTTAATGCTGGTTGTCAATGTGTGGTTGTCAATGTGTTGGTTGTCAATGTGTTGGTTGTCTGTGTGCTGGTTGCTTAATGCTGGTTTGTCAATGTGTTGGTTGTCAATGTGTTGGTTGTCTTGTGCTGGTTGTCTGTGTGTTGGTTGTCAATGTGTTGGTTGTCAATGTGCTGGTTGTCAATGTGTTGGTTGTCTTGTGTTGGTTGTCGTCTGTGTGTGCTGGTTGTCTGTGTGTGGTTGTCTTGTGTTGGTTGTCAATGTGTGGTTCATGTTGGTTGTCTTGTGTGTGTTGGTTGTCAATGTGGGGTTGTGTTGTCATGTGTGTTGTCATGTGTTGGTTGTCATGTGTTGGTTGTCTGTGTGCTGGTTGTTGTTCAATGTGCTGGTGTGTGTGTTGTGTCTGTGTGTTGGTTGTCAATGGTGTTATTGGTTGTCATTGTGTGTCTGGTGTCGTGTGTTGGTTGTCTGTGTTGGTTGTCAATGTGTGTTGTCAATGTGCTGGTTGTCATGTGTTGGTTGTCAATGTGTTGGTTGTCTGTGTTGGTTGTTGCTGGTGTCATGGTTGGTTCAATGTGTGGTTGTTGTGTTGTTAATGCTGTTGTCATGTGTGTTGTCAATGTTGGTTGCAATGTGTTGGTTGTCTGTGTGTTGGTTGTCTGTGTGTTGGTTGTCAATGTGTTGGTTGTCATGTGTTGGTTGTCTGTGTGTTGGTTGTCAATGTGTTGGTTGTCTGTGTGCTGGTTGTCTTAATGCTGGTTGTCAATGTGTTGGTTGTCTGTTTGGTTGTCAATGTGTTGGTTGTCTGTGTGCTGGTTGCTTAATGCTGGTGTCAATGTGTTGGTTGTCAATGTGTTGGTTGTCTGTGTGTGGTTGTCAATTGTGTCTTGGTTGTTGTCTGTGTGGTTGTCTTGTGTTGTTGTCAATGTGTTGGTTGTCTGTGTGGTTGTCAATGTTGTTGTCAAGTGTTGGCTGTTGGTTGTCATGTGTTGGTTGTCTTGGTTGGTTGTCTGTTTCTGGTTGTCATGGTTGGTGTCTGTGTGTTGGTTGTCTGTGTGTGTTGTTGTGCTGGTTGTCTTAATGCTGGTTTGTTCAATGTGTTGGTTGTCAATGTGTTGGTTGTTGTCTTGTGGTTGGTTGTCAATGTGTGGTTGTCTGTGTGTGGTTGTCAATGTGTTGGTTGCAATGTGTTGGTTGTCTTGTTGTTGTCTGTGTTGGTACTGTGTGTTGGTTGTCTGTGTTGGTTGTTTAATGGGTTGTCAATTGTGGTTGGTTGTCAATGTGTTGGTTGTCTGTGGTGTTTGGTTGTCAATGTGTTGGTTGTCAATGTGTTGGTTGTCTGTGTGTGGTTGTTTGTGCTGTGTGGTTGTCAATGTGTGGTTGTCTGTGTTGTTGTCTGTGTTGTGTCTGGTGTTGTCATGTGTTGGTTGTCAATGTGTTGGTTGTGTTGTGTGTATGTTGGTTGTCTGTGTGTGGTTGTCTGTGCTGGTTGTCAATGTGTGGTTGTCAATGTGTTGGTTGTCAATGTGTTGGTTGTTGTTGTTGTATGTGGTTGTCAATGTGTTGGTTGTCATGTGTTGGTTGTCATGTGTTGGTTGTCAATGTGTTGGTTGTCAATGTGTGGTTGTCTGTGTGTGTTGTCAATGTGTTGGTTGTCAATGTGTTGGTGTGAATGTGTTGGTTGTCTTGTGTTGGTTGTCTGTGTGTTGGTTGTCTGTGTGTTGGTTGTCATATGTGTTGGTTTTTGGTTTGTCTGTGGTTGTTGGTTGTCTGTGTGTTTTTTGTGGTTGTCAATGTGTTGGTTGTCTGGTGGGTTTTCTGTGTGTGGTTGTCTGTGTGTTGTGTTGGTGTGTCAATGTGTTAATGGTTTGGTTGTCAATGTGTTGAGTGTGGTTGTCTGTGTGCTGGTTGTCAATGTGTTGGTTGTCTGTGTCTGGTTGTCTTTGCTGGTTGTCAATGTGTTGGTTGTCAATGGTTGTTGTGTGTGTCAATTGTGTTGGTTGTCATGTGTTGGTTGTCTGTTCTGGTTGTAATGTTGGTTGTCATGTGTTGGTTGTCATGTCGTTAATGCTGGTTGTCTGTGTTGGTTGTCTGTTGTGTCTGGTTGTCATGTGTTGTTGTCATGTTGTGCTTTTGTTGTTGTGCTGGTTGTCATGTGGTTGTCAATGTGTTGGTTGTCTGTGTTGTTCATGTGGTCTGTGTGGTTGTCTGTGTGGTTGTCTGGTGTGTGGTTGCTGGTTGGTTGTCTGTGTGTGTTGTGTGCTGGTTTTTGTTGGTTGTCAAGTGTGGTCTGGTTGTATGTGTGTTGGTTGTCAATGTGTTGGTTGATGTGTTGGTTGTTGTGTGTCTGGTTGTCTGTGTTGGTTCAATGTGTTGGTTGTCTGTGTGTGGTTGTCTGTGTTGGTTGTCATGTGCTGGTTGTCAATGTGTTGGTTGTCAATGCTGTTGGTTTCAATGTGTTGGTTGTCTGTGTGTTGGTTGTTGTCAATGTGTTGGTTGTCTGTGTGCTGGTTGTCTTAATGCTGGTTGTCAATGTGTGTTGGTTGTCAATGTGTTGGTTTCAATGTGTTGGTTGTCAATGTGTTGTGTTGTGGTTGTCATGTGTTGGTTGTCAATGTGTTGGTGTCTGTGTGTGGTGCTTGTGGTTGTCATGGTTGGTTGTCAATGTGTGGTTGTCAATGTGTTGGTTGTCAATGTGTGTGTTGTGTGTGGTTGTCAATGTGTGGTTGTCTGTGTTGGTTGTCTGTGTGTTGTTGTCTGTGTGTTGGTTGTCATGTGTGTTGGTTGTCAATGGTTCCGGTTGTCTGTTGTTGCTGTTGTCATGTGTTGGTTGTCTGTGTGCTGGTTGTCAATGTGGTTGTTCAATGTGTGTTGGTTGTCTGTGTGTGTCAATTGGTTGTCAATGTGTTGGTTGTCAATGTGTTGGTTGTCTGTGTTGGTTGTCTGTGTTGGTTGTCTGTGTGTTGGTTCTGTGTGTTGGTTTGTGTGTTGGTTGTCAATGTGTTGGTTGTCAATGTGTTGGTTGTCAATGTGTTGGGTGTGAATGTGTTGGTTGTCTGTGTGCTGGTTGTCTGTGTGTGGTTGTCTTGTGTACTGGTTGTCTGTGTGTTGTTTGTCTGTGTGTTGGTTGTCAATGTGCTGGTTGTCAATGTGTTGGTTGTCAATGTGCTGGTTGTCAATGTGTTGGTTGTCAATGTGCTGGTTGTCAATGTGTTGGTTGTCAATGTGCTGGTTGTCTTAATGCTGGTTGTCAATGTGTTGGTTAGCAATGTGTTGGTTGTCTGTGTGCTGGTTGTCTTAATGCTGGTTGTCAATGTGTTGGTTGTCAATGTGTTGGTTGTCAATGTGCTGGTTGTCAATGTGTTGGTTGTCTGTGTGTTGGTTGTCTGTGTGTTGGTTGTCTGTGTGTTGGTTGTCTGTGTGTTGGTTGTCAATGTGTTGATTGTCTGTGTTCGGGTGTCTGTGTGCTGATTGTTGTGTGCTGGTTGTCTGTGTGCTGGTTGTCTTTATGCTGGTTGTCTGTGTGCTGGTTGTCTTTATGCTGGTTGTCTTTATGCTGGTTGTTTTTATGCTGGTTGTCTTTATGCTGGTTGTCTGTGGGTTGGTTGTCTTTATGCTGGTTGTCTGTGTTTTGGTTGTCTATGGGTTGGTTTCCCTGAATGTCTGCAATACTTTGGATTGGTTGGCTGGTTGGTTAGTTGATTGGTTGGATGGCTGGTTGGTAGGTTGAAGAGTGAGTTCCTGTTGATGTTGTTATTTGTGTTGTTGTTGATGTTGTTTGTACATGTGTGTATTATGTTTGTGCGTGCGCACGCGTGTGCGTGCTTGCGTGCGTGCGCTCGCACGCATGTTGTGCATTTGTGTGAATGTGTGTGTGTGTGTGTGTGTGTGTGTGTGTGTGTGTGTGTGTGTGTGTGTGTGTGTGTGTGTGTGTGTGCTACTTCATAGTCCTTGTTATTCGGGCTGTTCCAGCACAGTGAGGTTGCCTATCAATAGCCATGTTCTTTGGTTAAAAGCCTGATAGCAGAATACCAGGACACACATGCTTGTGTATTCAACTTCCAATGGAGAAGGCAGTATGGTTAATACTTCAGTGGGATGTTATGGTTCATGACTCACAGAGAGTAACAGACAGACAGACAGAAAACAGAAACATACAATAAGATAAACAGAAAAACAAACACAGAGACACAGAGAAAGAGGGATACACAGACAGACTTAAGTATTGTGTTTTAGCAAAGTCCACTCTAATCACCTAACTTGTTCAACATCTTCAAAATACTGTATCCCCAGACTACACACACCTTCAGTGTTATGGCATCCATATTGTACTACCACCATTACCACAACCACCTCCCGCCTTCCCATAAGAAAGAGAACCCTACAACTACTATCTGACAGTCGTCTCCAGCGTCTAGGTTTGAGATAGTGCAGCATGGACGCCATTATTTTTGTCTGGCTACGTGCGGTATCTCGATGGGTTTGTGCTAAGGACAGATACTAAGGGAGAGTCTACTGGGATTCGGGGGTAGAGACTATTGATCCATCTTAACCAAATCACAGACCTCAGGGGAATAAGGTAAAAGCTACTCCATTTTCGGTACATTCCCAAGGAGAGGGAAAAAGATGGCATTTGTAAGTCAGAAAAATGGAACTCTCAATTTCCCATAGAACCAAGGTGACTTAAAGGCAGATTTGTGTCTGTGGTTTTCTTTGCCCTTATTGTAATAACTTACTGATACTTTCGGTTACACTGTTGTTCAATCCCGTTAAGCAAAGCATAATTATCAAGTTGTTTCAAACCATATAAGTTCTAGAGACATGAATGACTAAACCTCTATTGTAATTGCCCTTTATGGGATGATTAAAGTGTTTTTGACTTGACTTGACTTGACTAACTTACCCACAGCTTCTTTAGCACCTTGCGGAGTCAGGGCGCTGTACTACATGTTCAGGCAGATCCCACTCCTCATGTCAGGATGCATGCTGAATGTGTTCATAACGTCATCCTGTCTACCATAGCTGACGTAATAGGTCAGTGTGTTCATAACGTCATCCTGTCTACCACAGCTGACGTAAGATTTCAGTGTGCTCATAACGTCGTCCTGTCTACCTTAGCTAACGTAAGAGATCAGTGTGTTCATAACGTCATCATGTCTACCTTAGCTAACGTAAGAGAGGTCAGTGTGTTCATAACGTCATCCTGTCTACCTTAGCTGACGTAAGAGGTCAGTGTAAACATAACGTCATCCTGTCTACCTTAGCTGACGTAAGAGGTCAGTGTAATCATAACGTCATCCTGTCTACCATAGCTGACGTAATAGTCAGTGTGTTCATAACGTCATCCTGTCTACCTTAGCTGACGTAAGAGGTCAGTGTGTTCATAACGTCATCCCGTCTACCATAGCTTGCGTGAGAGGTCAGTGTAATCATAACGTCATCCTGTCTACCTTAGCTGACGTAAGAGGTCAGTGTGTTCATAACGTCATCCCGTCTACCATAGCTTGCGTGAGAGGTCAGTGTAATCATAACGTCATCCTGTCTACCTTAGCTGACGTAAGAGGTCAGTGTGTTCATAACGTCATCCTGTCTACCTTAGCTGATGTAAGAGGTCAGTGTGTTCATAACGTCATCCTGTCTACCTTAGCTGACGTGAGGTCAGTGTGTTCATAACGTCATCCTGTCTACCTTAGCTGACGTAAGAGGTCAACAGGCTGTTTGTCGTGTTTGTTGATGTTGAAGAAAAGACAAAGCATGCGCAAAGTGATGTTTATTCAAAAGAGGCACAGTAGTCAGTACAGAAGTTTCCGCTAATGACTAGCTGTCTGAATTAGATTCATGTTGAAAGACAATACCTCTTGTTGCCTTCACCTGTTTCTGTCCATGTTACCAGTCCCATATAACCAGTACTACCTGCACATGCTCGCTCTCCAGTTGGAAGAAGTAAAACAAAAAACACCGTGTTACACAAACTGGGATGGTGGTGATCTTGGTGATGAACTTCATTACAATATTCCTGACATTGATCTTTTGAAAATATCATTGCTAAATATATTTTTGGATATCCTGATTTTGTGAAACATAACTCTTTTCTTCAACAAACAGAAACAATCTGCAAAACGTCATTCAATTTACTTTCATCAATAGACATAATAATTAGGTCAAAAATCTAAAACTAGGCAAAGAAGTTGATTTGCAATTTTTGTTCTATAGTGCTTTTGTAGACATACTGTGATTGAATATCTTACACCAATTTTTCGAAGCTCAGTTATGATTTTTGTTCTTTGATCTTGATGGAATCCTCCACATCCCTAAAGGAATTAAAGAGTGTCCGTTTGAATTTGAAGGTAGCATGTGTGCAAGATGTTCCATGTGCATGCAGAGATGGGACATTAGTTTATAACATCATCATCAATGGACTTTTCAGAAGCAGGTTTAGGGGGGGGGGGGGGGGAGCTTGAAGAAGCATCTCAGCATTGACCTGAGCCTGCCCTCTCACGGAATGACCATCAGGTGACAGCTGTGATGCTCCAGCCATGGAGCTTGTCCACTCCCAGTGAAGTGAAATAAACACTAAGTCAGCTGTGTATATTTCATGCTTACCAACATATCGATTGTTTATTTTTCGAGCACTTAGTGTCAGTCAGTCAGTTTGTCAGTTAAGCAGTCAGTCAGTTAGTCAGTTAAGTAGTCAGACAGTCACTTAATCAGCCAACAGCCAATCAACAAGTTAATCATACAGCCAGTCATTTAGATGACAGAGACTTGATTTGTCATAGTTCTAACCAATCTTTTCAAAGAATGAATCAAGACATTCTGTGTTTTAATCTACATGACTCCTGTTAGAAAGGCACAATATAAAACTGTGAAAACGTGGATTCGGATTAAGTTCTTGTGAGGTGCTAGTTTAGTTCTTGTGAGGTGCTAATTCAGTTCTTGTGAGGTGCTAAACTGATATAAATTGTGTGCCAAATGGTTCAAAAGAGAACTTGTCATCAAAGACATGTGTTAAAAAAGTCCCAGTTTTCATGTGTTAAAAAAGTCCCAGTTTTATACTTCATATATTGTATTGTAAAAGTCAAATAAATACTGACGTCTTTGTGTGATCACTAACATTATTTTTGTTCCATTTCTGGAAAGAAGATACAAGGAAAACGACAAAACAACATAAACAGTATAATGATACCTCTACAGAAGAAAGGAAAGTGTGCTGGGTTTACAACATGGTCGTCTTTTTGGGGACACAGAAGACGCGGTGAAGACAAGCAAACACAAGAGCAGATGAATGCACTTACAAGTAACAGAATGCCGTCAGAAAATTTGATTGAAGGAAAAAGAAACAAACTGAGGAAATTGCTCTCTCTCTCTCCTCTCTCTCTCTCTCTCTCTCTCTCTCTCTCTCTCTCTCTCTCTCTCTCTCTCTCTCTCTCTCTCTCACTCTCTCTCTCTCTCTCTCTCTCTCTCTCTCTCCTCTCTCCCTTCTCGTCTGTCTATCTCTCAACATACATCTCTATGCTCTCTCATGCTTATGCTTAGCACATTGCACTGCATCTCGACCCGTACTCGTAATCCATACTAAGGGGTATTTTTTCCACTGGATTACACCGACTCATCCCGTTCAAGGATTTTCCACTTTCCCACTTTCCCCAAAAGTCCTTCAGATGAGACTATAAACCGAGGCCCTGTGTACGAACGCAAGCAGAACATCTTGCGCACGCGTTAAATCCTGTTCAGCTTTTCGAAAGTGTAGGCCATTGTGTGCCGGTGGGAACAGATAACAAAATTTACAAAACCGCATACACATGGGGACTACATTAAAAAAAAAGCACATGAGTGCTTATTCCATTATCCTCAATATAAAAGAATAATATATATATATATATATATAGATAGATAGATAGATAGATAGAGAGAGAGAGAGATGCATGTATGCATGCATGTATGTATGTATGTATGTATGTATGAATGTATGTATGCAGGCGTGTGTGTATGCATCTATGTATGTGTATGTGTGTAGGTGTGTGTGTATGTGTGTGCGCGTGTGTGTATGCACTTTAAGTCATTTCTTATCATATTACATGGCCTTCATTTTGTATCTAAATTTGCTTCCTGGAACAAGATCATGCACACATAGTAATCTTCCTTTCTTCTTCTTCCTCACAAGTCCATTTCTGTTGAAATAGAATTCTATATCCTCTGAGGAGCTCAAAACAATGCAGTTTGCATAACTTGTTTTTGCTGGTGTATTTCTGAGTTTTCTTTGAAGTCTTTCAGCGAAAATGTGTTGTTCTGTCTGTCTGCTGGTTGGTGCTTGCAGTTTTGTCGTTGTCTTTGGTTGGTGCTTTGGTTGGTTGCTTGGCTGGTTGCTTGGTATGGTTGGTTGGTTGGTGGGTTGGCCGGGTGCTTGTTTAGTTGGTTGGTTGTTTAGCTAGCTGGATGGCTGGTTGCTAAGTTGATAGGTTGGGTGGTTTGGTGTTAGGTTGGCTGTTTGTTTTGCTGGTTGTTGGCTGGTTGGCTGGTTGGCTGGTTGGTTGTTTGGTTGGCTGGATGCTTAGATGATTGTTTGGTTGGTCGGTTGAATATTTGGCTGTTGTTATTGTTGATGTAATGTGTTTGTGTTTGATTTGAGTTGTTTAAAAATGTGTATTTACTCCTAATGCTGTTAAACTATTGTTTGCATATGCATGAGCGTGCATGTGTGCGTGCATGCGTGCGTGCGTGCGCGCGCGCGCACGCGTGTTAGTGTGAGTGTGTGTGTGTGTGATAATCAGAATCATAATCAGAAAAAATAATTATCATGAAGTCATAATTACATTTACTTGATACAAAATATAAACGTATTCAACATGTCCTAAAAGATGTAGATTCTTAGATTGATATGTCTTGTCTATACCCTCGCTCTGGTAACAAAACAACAACAACACGCACATATCAGATCCTCCCCAACAGATAGCCTTCGTCGTTGAAAAACATATGCCATTTTCGTTGTTATTCCTGTAATTCATTTGTTTATTTTTAACATTAGAAAAAAGTTTCTTAAATCATCACACAGTATACAAAAATCCAGCAAGTGATATTCATCTTCTGTGTTGTTACACCCCTTACATGTTCTTTTTTCTCTCGGCATATGTGTATATGTCTCTTACTGCTGGTAGCCGGTGCAAAATCTGCTAACTATGCAGCTATACTCTTTTGGATCCCCGAACATACGGCACAACATTTTTTTTTATAGCATAATGCATATTTCGTTATTAATTTATTTTGCAAAAGTATTTTACATTTTATTTTATTTTATTTATAAAACATGTTGGTGACGGCATTGGCGGGCCACATGGATATTTTATCCATTCTGCGAGAGCACATATACCTCTGTAGTTTAGAGAGGTGTTTTCCTTGAGCTACCAGGGACAGTCACACAAAACCACTCTGAACCCTCTGACGATGGCTCAGCTAGGAGTCCTAACTCGAATCAGGTCGGGCAAACCAAATAGGCGTAAGAAAATAGGTCTTGAATGTTGTTACCAAAGTTTATATTTGTTGCGTTTTCTTCTATTCTTTTATTACATTATTTATTTATTTTTGCACATCATTCTTGCGATGATGAAGAGTTGTAATGGCCCTCTGCACTTATTTTCCTTCACTCTCCATTGTCTGCAATAAATGAAGTTCATGCATATTCAGTCCACTTCTAGGACTTAGCAAAAGGCAAAAGACCGTCTGCAGAAGATGAAAGGACATGGGAGGTTTACAACTTAGCCAAGGTTTAAAAGAAAAGACAAAGACAGCACAGAGGAGAAGGAGCACATACAAGAACAAAAAGCCCAACGAACACTTGATTAGATGAACCATACAATTCTAAAAAACAAAATCTCGGTCTCTGCCTGTGTGTGTCTTTTTATGTGGACTGATCATAGTATTTGTGTACGTATGCAGTGCGTGCGCATGTGTGCGTGCGCATGTTGTGTGTGTGGTGTGTGTGTGTGTGTGTGTGTGTGTGTGTGTGTGTGTGTGTGTGTGTGGTGTGTGTGTGAAACATAGAGACAGACTGAGGATAGATATCGTGTTACCCGATCAAAGAGAGAAAACTTTTAACATACACACACACACACCCTCTGTCTCTCTTTCTCTCTCTCTCTCTCTCTCTCTCTCTCTCTCTCTCTCTCCTCTCTCTCTCTCTCTCTCTTCTCTCTCTCTCTCTCTCTCTCTCTCTCTCTCTCTCTCTGAAGGAAACAATACAGCGTGTGATCCATTCTTTATGTTCAACGCTACTTTATAAAACTTTGGTTCACAGACAGGATTTCTTGGTAGATTTAATAACTCTGTGTGTGTCAAAGAGAGAGAGGGAGAGACAGACACAGAGAGAGAGAGAGACAGACAGACAGACAGAGATTTATTTGGTAGGTTTAAATGTGTGTTTGCGGGCTGGTATGTATTAGCGCGTGTGTTTGTGCGTTTGTGTGTATGCGCACGCGCGAGTGCGTGTGCGTACGTGCGTGCGCGCGCGCGCGCGCGGTGTGTGTGTGTGGTGTGGTGTGTGTGTGTGTGTGTGTGTGGTGTGTGTGTGTGTGTGTGTGTGGTGTGTGTGTGTGTTGTCCGACATCACTTCATTATCTTTTTCGACATTGTTGAACGCATCTCCTTTTGTATCATATTTGGCTTTTTCAAACAAAGTGATTCACAAGTATTGATCTTCCTTCATGTCTTTTTTGCTTTAACAATCCCATGTCTTTGGGAATAGAATTCTATACCCCCCGAGGTACAAAAAACAACACCCTTTGCATAACTTGTTTTTGCTAGTGTGATTTTGAATTCTAAACTCTTGAAGTTTTATGTTGTTTGTCTGTGTGGCTGTCTTCACTTTGGGCTGGCTAGGTTGCTGGCTGTTTGAAGAGCTGGTTTGTGCTTTTGTTGTTGTTGTTGTTGTTGTTGGTGGTGGTGGTGGTGGTGGCGGTGGAGGTGGAGGTGGAGATGGATGTAGCGGCGATAGGGTGTGTGTGTGTGTGTGTGTGTGTGTGTGTGTGTGTGTGTGTGTGTGTGTGTGTGTGTGTGTGTGTGTGTGTGTGTGTGTGTGTGTGTGGTTAGCTGTGCAGAACGGCATTGTCTTGGATATGGAGCCTCCTTGTCTTCATGGCGAGGGCCACAAAGGCAGTTAGGAAATCATTACGTCATCGGTTTGTTATGGGAACAGAGTGACCACTGTTGAAGATTGACCACAGTTTGATGATAACAACGATGTCACCGTAAACACCAACCATGCATCTATGGAGAAAAGCGCAGAGGCTTTTGTTTAGATGTCTTAATGACAAATATAAAAGTACGTTAAACCACAACAGAAATGGTCACAACCATAACAACAATAAAAAACAACAAAAAATAACAACAACAATAACATTGGTACTGACCTAAAACCTCAACGACCGCTACAGTAACAACTTAACGACAGCGACGACAGCGCCAAAGAGGGCAGAGATGTACTGCGGCTCCCAAGCGGCCAGCCAGCTGCTGAGAGACTGTCAGGGCAGCTGCCACAGCCAGACATACGGCGTCTTGGCGGCGGCTGATAGCGGCGAGAGTGAGTAGTTTCCCTGTCATCTTTCTCCTGGCTGTCAGGCGACAGCGGTCAGTGCCGGGCCTGCAGTCTGTCTGCTGACCACACTCCATCAGCAGCCGCCTCTCTGTCTGCTGTCCTCTCTGTCTGCTGTCCTCTCTGTCTGCTGTCCTCTCTGTCTGCTGTCCACACCTCATCAGCAGCCGCCTCTCTGTCTGCTGTCCTCTCTGTCTGCTGTCCTCTCTGTCTGCTGTCCACACCTCATCAGCAGCCGCCTCTCTGTCTGCTGTGCACACTCCATCAGCAGCCGCCTCTCTGTCTGCTGTCCACAGTCCATCAGCAGCCGCCTCTCTGTCTCTGTGCTGTCTGGGTAAGACCAAGAACAGGAGGAGGAGTAGGGAGGAGTTGGTGGATGAAGAACCACAATAATCATCACTCCTGGTCTTGACCGGTTAATCGCTGTAGCGAATGTCTTAGAAATCGGTAGGAAGAAAAAGTGTTCTATTTCCTCGCAAACTAAGGTTTGTTTGTCTGTTTGTTTGTCTGTTTGTTTGTTTGTTTTTTGTTAAGAGAACAGAACTTTTGTGTCACTTCAAAGGAAACGACACAGATTTTACTGGGGGATTTAATAATTGGGTCAAGTGTGCGTGCTGACTTTGAGAAAAATGTTTTGTCTTGGCTTTTTTGCGTTGATAGTCTTGTTCTAAGTTAAATTCAAAAATACTCTCTGCCAACCTTTGGAACTCTCTCTCTCTCTCTCTCTCTCTCCTCTCTCTCTCTCTTCTCTCTCTCTCTCTCTCTCTCTCTCTCTCTCTCTCTCTCTCTCTCTCTCTGCGCCGGTTTCACTTACATTTCACCCACTGGATGTAGCGCTGTTGACTCTTCCATTGTGTCAAAGACATTACTACAGCTTCCACTGAAAATGAAGGTTGGCCAAAGACTAGGTCAAACATATACCAGTTGAACTCTCTTGAATTGCAATGACCAAAGTTACAACTTTGAAGGAAAACCGGATAGCTTCAAATTAATGAAAAAGAGAAAGAAAATGAGTTCTTAGAAAAAAAAGTTCATTTGAAGTGATACAGGTGTTTGACGAAAAAGAATGGTTGCTAATTACGAATAGTGATGAGTCAGTAATGAAGGTCTTAAAGCAGGTTTACATATAAAGACAGGCATTTACATAGGAAAAACAAATCTTAATAAAACCGGTTTGATAATGAATGCAGAGAGAGTAGAAAACTAGTTCCGCAAAGATTAAAAAAATTCAATAATACTAACAACTCTGGTGACAACACATTGCATCAGGAAAATCCTAGACATTGTAAAGAAAGATTCAAGCAGACACAGAAGGCAGGTGGACAATGTGAAGACGTCCATCTGCCTGACAAGTAAACCCTGAAGTTCTGGGGTCAAGTCGCGGCCTTGCCCTTTCTTTCCAGGTTGACGAGAAAATCCAGATGAACGTCCTTCGGATGAAACTATAAACCGAGGCCCCGTTTCAGATGCACGCAGAACATCTTGTGAACACGTTAAAACCGTATTCCGCATTTTGGAAGACAAGGGCATGTTGTGCCGGTAGGAACTGATGACAAAATAAAAAGGAACGGCAAAGACAAAGGTGTCGTGTTTAGACACCTTTCCCGAAGTGGAATGCGGCTGCCTAAATGGTTGGGCAACAAATCAAAAGCCAACAAACGGCATACTCAAAGTCTCACCAGTGGTGAACCTCGGAGGCCTGGCTGAGGAACGAACACATCAGGGCAGAAAGAGGCAAAGCACCTCAGTGACCTGCTGAACTGGCGACAAGACAGCACTAACAAGCCTACTGGGTGATGGTCAAAAGCTAAGAAATGCTGAAGTGCGAAATGTTCAGCACCCAAGACTAAAGGCAAGGAGCAGTGGTTTGAACAGTGTCATAAAGCGTTTAATGATCAAGAGCAGACAGAGATAAGGAGCCCTGAGATAACTGAAACAAATGAGAATGTAACATTTAACACTGAAAGGTTAGAACAGAACATTTTAAAAGTAAGAGGTTTATGCAGGTGTACGAGCATTAATAAATGGCAGTTCTGCAGGGTCAGATAGTATCAAAGGGGAATTCTTTACCCCCCCCCCCCCCCTTCCTGAACAACAACAACAAAAAGAAAACCCGAAACTGTGCTTTTTGTGCCGTATCTAACATTTTTTTTAACATCAATAAACCATTTTTGACAGAAAATGTTGCCTTGGACATAATCTGTAATCCAGCCATTGCATAAAAAGGGTGATGCAGACAACTCAGATAACTACCAGGCAATATCTCTTTTAAAATATTTCAAGCACGTCATACAGCCACATGCTTATCTGTTTGAATGAGTGGATTGAAGCAAATAAGTTGAAAGGATAGTGCCAAGCGGGCTTCCATAAAAAGTATGGTAAAACCGACCATATTTTACAATAACTGTTGTCAATATTGCAAAAGCAACTGGTTTGTCATTGAAAGTCATATACATATTTTATTGATTTTAGAGGGAAAAAAACTATGGGTAGGACTAAACTGTGGAGTGCTCCGAAAAGAGGACTTCATGGCAATAATAGAATGTATATAGTTAGCATAATAATATTGTAAAGGCTAAGGTCAGGGTTAAGGGGAGTCAACAGAGTCTGTTACACGTCCACTGGGAGTCAAACAAGGAGAACTATATAGCCCTGTGTTATTTTTACGGTTGAGGAGGAACTAGCTAAAGAAGTTAGTTTCCCAGAGTGGGAGACATGGCTTGCAGTAATGTGCCACATAGATCATTGCTTGTCCCCTTGCTCTTTCTGTTGTATATAGTCTACTGCAGAGTATGGGTCAGCACTTTGGGGCATTGCCAGCCGAGTATAAACCAACATAGACCATTAACTAGCGTTTAGAAATGAGCTATCATAATGATAATAAAATTATTTTCATCAACCGTTTAGATTACAAAAATGTCAATAGTGTTCCATGCTATTTAATCAAGATATACTCATGCGTAGAAATCTTTATAAAAATGCTCCATTTTCAATAATAATAATGAACATCATGTTGAACGTGAACTATGTTCTTCTCTCACTTAAAATCAGCCTTCTTTTATGAGCCACTGCTCTCTTCAAATCAAACCTGCCGTACTCCGGAAGAAGGCATTGGACAAGGATTCCAACCGTTGGAAAAGTTGATAATATTTCTGTTTTAATATCAGATTACCTTTTACGATTTTCTGACGACCGACAACCATGTCACCCTTCTCTGTGTACACATGTTTAGGTGAAACCTCTAGGTGTTTCAGCGACTGAACTTGTCTCCACTGTTTGTATGGCCACTCCTGTTGTTTATGCCTTGCTGTTGACTTTCTTGTTCTGCCATGTTTATGTGATCTCTCTCTCTCTCTCCATCTCTCTCTCTCTCTCTCTCTCTCTCTCTCTCTCTCTCTCTCTCTCTCTCTCTCTTTCTCTCTCTCCCTCTCTCTCCTCTCTCTCTCTCTCTCTCTCTCTCTCTCTCTTTCTCTCTCTCTCTCTCTCTCTCTCTCTCTCTCTCTCTCTCTCTCTCTCTTATATATATATATATATATATATATCTAATGTATACAGAGAGAGTGTGTATACCAAAAAGTTTATTATATATATATACACACATATATATAAACTCATCTGCCATCTCCTTCCTCTCGGCTGTTATTTCTCCTCTTTCTGTGCGGCCACCATTAAGGCGGGTGTTCCCACAGGAGGCACAGGCAGGCAGTCTCCAGATCCATTTGCTCTATGAGGAGGAGGGGGACACGGCGCTCCAGAGAGGCCTGGCGTCTCCCGGTGTCCCCCTGCAGTGTGATGGGGGAGAGCACTGACCTGATAACACTGACACCACACAGCCACAGGGGCCGCCCGCAGCCTGTCTGAGTCCATCCAATCCCAAAGTCGGAGGGGAGCAGGGGAGAGCTAAATCAAGAGTGATGGCATTATCACATTCCCTTGGCACTGAGCAGACCTACAACCACGTCTGTGATTACAGTTTCCGGCAGAGGAGGTTTGCAGAGAGGCCAATGGCTGGGTACTTCCACAAGCATGATGTCTATGGCGTGGCTGGAATAGTGGGATTAGCTTGTCGGCTATTGTGCCGAGCAGTGTTGTTGCCGTCATTATCATTGTTGCTGTAGTTGTTGCCGTCATTATCATTGTTGCTGTGGTTGTTGCCGTCATTATCATTGTTGCTATTGTTCTTGCCGTCATTATCATTGTTGCTGTGGTTGTTGCCGTCATTATCATTGTTGCTGTGGTTGTTGCCGTCATTATCATTGTTGCTGTTGTTTTTGCTGCTGTTGTTTTTGTTAGCATTGTCAATTTGGTTGGTTTTGTTGTTGCTGCTGTTGCTAGTAATCTTCTATTTCTTTTCTTCCCACTGTTGTATCAGTTCATTGAGTTCAGGTTGATCAAGACAGGAGCGTGTTGATCCACAATATTATTTGCTGCTGCATTGATGTTTACATCTGCGTTTTGCATTTCTGAAAAGCAGCGGACCTTGTATGTGTAAACACAGTTTCTATATACTATGTGAATCCATTGAGAAATTGACGAAAACAACGAAATACTATTTTGCTTTCACGACACTTCTAAGCAGCTGAATAGAAATCAATCATCGCCATCGTTTTTCAAGCACAAGTGTGTCTCTTGATTTCCCTTCACACCTCCTGTTTTTCATCTTCATCAAATTTCCCCTCTTTTCACCTCTTGTCCAAAAGACAACCATAAAAACACACACACACACACACACACACACACACACACACACACACAACAACTCTGCCACCAAACAAAATCAAATACATTACTTCTCTCCCCAAAACACCCCCTGCCCCCCGAAAAAGGCAAATAAATACAGGGAACCATCAAGCAAATCCAGTGAATGCCCCAGGGCTGCTTAAATGTAACGTCTTGTGTTATTTCGAACATTGCTTTCCAAATCAACATCACAAGACTCGCCAGCACGGAGTCTTTAAGGCTGTTTGTATTGGTGAATGTTTAACATGTTTTCCTTTGAATCGTGTTTACTTACAAAATTGATTCTGATTAGCGATTTTTTAAAATTTTCAATGTATCGCAAAACTCTGCAGACAGATATCGTCATAATCATTTCAAACCTACTGATCCGAGAGTAATTTATTTACTCAGTGATGGCACACTAAAAGACAGGATTTCAATCCACAGTGGCAATCCTATCCAATCCAATCCTGTTGTTTATACCCCCGCCGACCACAGAGGCCGTATCAGGGCTGTCACCTCGTAAAATTTTAAATCACAGATTAAAACTGTGCAACTATTTACAGGTTAAAATAGGATGTGCAACTCAACTCTACTGTCGTTCCCTGTATCAACGCCCTGGCCAACCATTAGGGTCAACCCAGGACGGGCACCGCGTTGTGGAAGAAACCACATCAACCACACATAAATGAGATAAAACCCAAACCAGGTTCCTTAAAACGACCTTGTTCATAGTGACCAACTATGACACCTTCACTTATATTGGACGAGAAAAGCCCGGTTCTCTAGGAGTTAAAAACGTTGTCTGGTGGAACATCACGAACAAGGATCTTTAGGGAGTCTGCAGTAAAATGCTTGTGCCTAATATCCTCGACACTCCGGTATCTGGAAAGTTCGTTGTGCGTCTGAGAGTTCCATTCCTCTTGAAACGATGGGAAGAGAACACAGCAGAGAGCGGACTGCTTTTGAGTGGAACGACTTGCTACGGAAAGCTGAAAACCGTGAGTGGGGGAAGCTGGTTTTAAAATCTTCAGTGGCTCCCCAACGGTCTACTAGACTAGGGTATAGGTGAGGCAAAAGTGAAGGTTGTGTAGAGGCGTAGGAAGCGGGAACTCGTGCGTTCGACCCCTGTTTGGAACCAAATATTTCACTGAAATGGAACGGATCCTTGCCTTTCGGATGAAGCGACACATTTTGCACAAGTAAAGGAACCCACAGTAGCAGAGAGTCTTCATGGCAATATGCTGTACAAAAATACAAAAAAGCTACTCTCGGGGGGGGGGGGGGGGGGGGGTGTAAATTGACATGGCAAGAGAAAAGAACAAGAACAAAATCATGGGGGCATTGTGCAGCCCCAAGTTCACATAGAAATATTCCATTACTGAAAAGTTTATAAGTACAATATAGCAAAACACACTACAATACAACACAACACACTACAATACAATACAACACAATCCGATACGAGACAATACGATACGAGACAATACAATACAAAACACTACACTACCATACAATACAATATGAAACAACACAATACAAACAACTCTCGTCTCTTCACTGACAAGGCCACAGAAAGACATCGGCTGACAGAGCCACAAAGCTGTTTTGTATTTACCATCTGACTCTGGGCAAATGGAGCCAGCCAGTAGCGGCTGGACTGATGTTGACACAGATTCATCACACACCATTAGTGCTGAAAGGACTCTCTGTTTACACTCTCGGAATCTTTGTCTGGCCATGGGAACAAATCAAGGAAGAGTATCCCCCTCCACACACACACACACACACACACACACACACTTTATCAAGCCTTCCCAGTGGGCGGCCTGTATGTCAGGTCACGGTGAGGTCTCTTCGTTCTTCCTGTCCCTGTTGTTTAATCAGAAGTGCAACGTGTCTAGACGATCTCTGATAATAAAAACGCTTCATAAATGTCTTTATGCATCTACAGCCTCCCTGTCTCTCTCCCCTCCCTCCACTCCCTATCCCTCTGTTGAAGAATGTTGAGAAGAGAGGCTTAGTCTGTGAAACATTCTTTACAGAGGCAATCAGAGAGAGAGAGAGAGAGAGAGAGAGAGAGAGAGAGAGAGAGAGAGAGAGAGAGAGAGGAGAGAGAGAGAGAGGAGAGAGAGAGAGAGAGAGAGAGAGAGTTAGTCTATTCCCCCTGAATCTGTAAATCTGGTTAAATGCTTCAGGAGTCGCAGAAGTTGCCAGCGAAGTGGTTTCCTGTTGCTGAAGAACTGAAACAAACTTGAACATGTTTGGTTGTGTCTTAAGTTCTCATAGCGTTATTTGTATTTCAGTTTCTGGTTGTGTCTTAAGTTCTCATAGCGTTATTTGTATTTCAGTTTGTGGTTGTGTCTTAAGTTCTCATAGCGTTATTTGTATTTCAGTTTCTGGTTGTGTCTTAAGTTCTCATAGCGTTATTTGTATTTCAGTTTCTGGCTGTGTCCTAACTTCTCATAACGCTAATTGTATTTCAGTTTCTGAGAGAAAACGTGACAAGCAGACCGTGCCGGCCTTTTTCTCTTTTTCTGTGGAACACATGAAAAAATGTTGCACGCACGCACACACACACACACACACACACACACGCACGCACGCACGCACGCACACACATACATTCACATCCCAATTTGTAACTCACCCATTTACAAGCTATGTCTTTTCTTTTTAACTCATGGTTACAGAGGGAAGGAGGCGTCATGACAGCAGCCAGCTGGCCAGCCTCCCTCCTCCTCCTCCTCCTCCTCATCCTTGGCAGGTGTGAGGCAGCGTCCTGGTTTCTGTCCATATTTTGCTGCCAGACACTGGGCAATGTTTTCAGTCCATCTTTTCTTGTGTTGATGTTTCCTTCTTGCTGGTCCCCAGAGAGTAATGCTGGCATGTCCATTCCATCTTGTGACCAGGCCCGCCATCTGCGCTTATCTTCTACATCATTGTCTGCAGGTCTGTATGGAAGAAAGCCAGTGTGGCCTTTTGTGGTCCTGACCATTGCATGATGTTATGTAAGTAGCCTGTAGGATCAATAGGATCTTAGTCTCTTAGTTACAGTAGCTGCATCTTTAATATGTGCCGAGGAGTGTGGTTCTTACAGGTATCGGTCCCTCCAAGTTGGAAATTGGCAAGCAGATACTCCTACTTCAGTACGCTAATTGATGGGTGACACCCCGGTTTTAGTGAAGATGATTATACATTCTGGTACTTCGCGTTTTCTAGCCTGCTGTCCCTCATTGCAGCATGTAGCTTTTGGTGTGACGGAACAGTGATACCTTGATTACAAGTTATCATACCATTCAGTTGCCCTCATCGTCATGGTTTATGTTACTTGTGCCGTAGATTGTTGTTTTGGTTTGGGCATTTACTTCTCCAAGATCTAATAGTCGAGAAAGCATCACTTCAAGCCTAATGATGACAACTAAGAATGATATCAACATCCATTCGTTCTAATGCTCCCTATCAGCTTGAACATTGTACTTTATGTACGCAAATGTGCTGTGATCGCTCTCACCATCAGTTCTTCACATGTTGTCTTGATGTCACGATCGTGAATGTGATTTTCTTTTGGGACCTCCGTTCATCTGCTGATAATCATCACGCTCACATCACTCTCTCTCCTCACATGACCCATCTGCTTTCCGTTCATGAGCGCAGTAATGGTTTAGGTCTAGTCACTTGTTCAACATAAATAGGACAGTATGCAACTCTGAACCATTCTTCTCCTCCGGCCTGCTGGACATTTCGAGCAATATGTCTCTGCACAGTGACCATGTAATCATCATGAGGAGAATCGATAAGATACATTAAGCAGGATGCTAGCAAATAACACCTATTTCCCTATAGATTATAAGAAGGAGTATGTAACTAAAGGAACGCAATAATGATATAGAGGATTAGCAAATAAACTAAATCATGATATGAATGAGTAACAGAACCCAATATTATAAATAGGACATAATGCGTATACTAAACAGACGTTCGTACATGTCGATGTTATAGTTGCGGGTTAAAACAAAACAATATGCTGCTTTTCATATTGACGAATCTATCTCTCTCTCTCTCTTCTCTCTCTCTCTCTCTCTCTCTCTCTCTCTTCTCTCTCTTCTTCTTCTCTCTCTATCTATCTATCTATCTATCTATCTTCTCTCTTCTCTATCTATCTACTCTGTCTTCTTCTGTCTGTCTATCTATCTATCTATCTATCTATACTATCTATCTATCTATTTATCTATGTATCTATCTGTCTATCTATCTATCTTTCCATCCATCTATCCATCTATCTATCTATCTATCTATCTATCTATCTATCTATCTATCTGTCTATCTGTCTATCTATCTATCTATCTATCTGTCTATCTATCTATCTATCTGTTTCATTTTGAGTAGCGATGATGTCACTTGGTCCAGCAGGTGGTGTGTGCGATGCCCAGTGTACATGGGGGTGTCTGTGTGGCTGTCAGAACTGGTGAGGCAGGTGCACGAGCCGCTAGCGGGTTGTCTGACTCTTTAAACGGGGGGGGGGGGGGGGGGGGGTGTTCCCTGCGGCTCTCAGGAGTGATGGCTGCCTCACACGCTGTGCTGTGATTGGATGCTCTGTTTCATCATGTCAGTTATGTGTCATCGATGTGATCGTCCTGCTACACGGACCAGCTGCTTCAGAAGTTTGTGTCAGTGATGCCTGGTTCCTGTGTCTGATTCAAGTCATGATCCTGTGTCTGATTCAAGTCATGATCCTGTGTCTGATTGAAGTCATGATCCTGTGTCTGAGTCAAGTCATGATCCTGTGTCTGAGTCAAGTCATGATCCTGTGTCTGATTCAAGTCATGATCCTGTGTTTATTCGTCACCTTTCTGATCAGTCTGATCCTTCTGATTCAAGTCATGATCCTGTGTCTGATATACTACTACTACTACTACTACTACTACTACTACTACTACTACTACTACTACTACTACTACTACTGATGATGATGATGATGATGATGATGATGATGATGATGATGATATTACATGGAATTGATATGTCCTTATATCTTGCAAAGACAAATCAAAGCGCTTGCACTCAACTCATTCTCACGCAGTCATGTAGCCAATAACAATTAATGGTTCTAACAAGTCCAAATTACACACACACGTACACACACAATCGCACAAACACACGCACACACGCACACATACACAGATGCACACAAAAACGCACGCACGCTTGCATGCACACACACACACGATACACTTTGGCAGGATGATGGGATTTGGCTGTCTGATTCAAGTCATGTGGATGATAACGTCATGTGGATGATAACGTCATGTGGCTGATAACGTCATGTGGCTGATAACGTCATGTGGCTGATACAAGTCCTGTGTGTCTGATACACGTCATGTGGCTGACACACGTCATGTGGCTGATAACGTCATGTGGCTGATAACGTCATGTGGCTGATACACGTCATGTGGCTGATACACGTCCTGTGTGGCTGATACACGTCATGTGCTGATACACGTCATGTGTCTGTGACAGGGACAGCAAAATAGGCTCAGATGACTTACAGTGCAGATGTCGAATTGCATCCTGTCAGTTCTGTGCGTGTTTCTGTCGCTTTAAACTTCTGTTCTTGGCATGGTGTGTGGTCGGTGTGTTTTAACGATTAGGTTTTTTTGCTATGTAACTACACGCACCGTTTGAAGCTGTTAAAAGGTAGATGATTTTACACAAAGCAACGTGTGGCTTTAGATGATTAACTTTTCTTTGTCTTTTTTTGTATTTCGAGGATGTGTTTTTACATCCACTACCCGTGTGTGTGCAGTTTTGTAAATGTTGTCATCCGTTCCTATCAGCACACAATGGCCTACTCTTCCGAAAAGCGGAACGGGTTTAACGTATGTGTAAGCTGCTCTGCGTGCGTTCTCACATGTGACCTCGGTTTATAGTCTCATCCGAAGGACTTTTGGAGGGGTGGGAGGTGAGTGGAGTCGGCAACGATGTTACCTACATTGTTAATAACGTGTGTTGTTTTGCAGCTGCCAAAAGACAATCCTTATCACACTGTGTACTGATGATAGACTTCATCGTATCCGTGACGTGCGTTCTCCGTTTCTGCTAAATGCTACTAGCTTGTCATTCTATAAAAGGAGAGTGTTGAATGATCGGATGTGTCCGTGTTTGTGTGCCTGTTAAAATAATAGTAAGAAGAAGAAGAAGAAGAAGAAGAAATGGAGCTTATACAGCGCTATATCTTGCAAAGACAAATCAAAGCGCATGCATTCGACCTAATCTTACTCAGTCATACAACCAATAACAAATAATCAATAGTTCAAACAGATATTACAAACATGGAACGCTGTAGACCAAATCTATGAAATAACATTGCAATAGTCAAATGTTTTTCAAAAGCACACACACACACACACACACACACAGGTCATATACTTTAGCAGGGTGATAGGACATGGGTTAGTGAAGGGTTGGATAGCTATGATATGAAACAGGAGGGGGGAAATCTTACGTTTGAAATAAATATGTCTTGAGGCTGGATTTAAAAGTGTCATAGCTAGGCTTCTGGCTAAGAGAGAGAAGGAGCTCATTCCAGGTCGATGGACCCGAAATAGAGAAAGAGCGGCGGCCAACGGTAGATTGGTTGAATCTAGGTATTCGTAGGCACAAGGTATCTGCAGCAGAGCGGAGGGAACGTAAAGGAGTGTACAGGTTAAGACATTCACAGAGGTAGGAGGGTGCAGTTTTGTGGAGACATTTGTAACAGAGGGTACTGATCTTATAATCCAAATGACAATATGTTCATGATCTGCTCATAGTCTTCTCTTCTGTTACTGACTGAACTACAACCTTATTAGCCATCAGAATGGAGAACAAGGTCAGCTCCGAGAACAGACAATGCAGACGTCAGCCACAGCCTTTACGCTGTCTGACATTTTCATTAACTCTCCCTGGCAAAACAGTTACAGGCATTCAGTTCATTGATCTCAGACAATTATTCAGGCTTTAACAGCTTTTCTAGACAAACTCCACAACCCCAAGGTGTCTAGAAGAAGGTGGTGTTTACAGTAACTTATTACTGGCCGTAGCTATTAATTCAAGGCAGGCCCGTGTTCACACCGATGTCTTCAATTAGCCAGGACAGACATGTGGGCGAAGTGTAAGCAGCCTCACCTTTCGTCAGCCTGGTTATCACCTCTCAGCCCTGGGAGAGTCAACACGGAGAGGCGCAGAGTCAAGTCTACACAGTCGTTCTCTGTAGCCAGTGTCGGGTGCTAACAGGCCTAAGTGGTGGGGGTGGCACACAAACTAACACTTCATAGCTTTCCTGCCGCTGCTAAGTCACATCAGTACACTCTGTCCCAGACATCGGCAGTTAGGAGTTTTATTATAGTCTGCTTGAAACGAGGAATAGTTGGCTTTAAAAACTTTCTATTTCAATAGATCGGGAGGGAGGGATAAGAGAGAGAGAGAGAGAGAGAGAGAGAGAGAGAGAGAGAGAGAGAGAGAGAGAGAGAGAGAGAGAGAGAGAGAGAGAGAGAGAGAGAGAGAGAATAGGGGGTGGGGGGTGTAAGGGCTAATAAAATGGGGTGGTTTTTTTTGGTAACCACATTAAAAATCCTGACCATCAGAATGGTCACAGTCATCATGATCATCATCACCATCATCGTTATCGTCGTCGTTATCATCATCATTATCATCACCATCACCATCACCATCACCATCATCATCATCATCATCATCTTCTTCTTCTTCTTCTTCTTCTTCTTCTTCTTCTTCTTCTTCTTCTTCTTCTTCTTTGTTTCCTCTTAGCGTATGTTTGAAAGGAAACCCTGCGGTAACTCGGTTATAGACCACTATACATCAGACAGACAACTGCTGCAGTGCTGTTTACCCGTAGTGGTGGCACAGCCGCACTAGGAACAGGCCTGGCCTCACATTACAACTCGACATGGGAAGGAGGGAGGTCAAACGACAGCCGCCACCCCAGGGCCTACTCTCGTGTAAAAGCAGCCAGACGTAAATGAAGATATGAAACAACAGATCCAGACTGTCGGCTAAAAAAAGGTTTTCTGACGTTTGGCGCAATAACCAGCTGGAGGGGCCAACATGTGATACATGTAATAGATCACAAATCACAGGTCTTTGTTTCAAGGGACGCTAGAGACTGGGGGATTTCCATGGATCGGTACCCATTTGGAGTCCACACGCCAAGCGCAGGCGTGGTTATCTGATTTCAATGAGGTCAAGAGAGGAAGCTGCTTCTTGCTGCTTGTCAGCGATGGGACCTCAGCTCCGCCTCTACTCTTTCATTACGATTGTATTGTAATAATAATAATAATAATAATAATAATGGTAATAATAAATGGAATTTGTATAGCGCTATATCTTGCAAAGACAAATCAGAGCGCTTACATTCAACGTATTCTTACAGAGTCATGCAGCCAATATCTAGTAATAGCTTTAAACAAATTCAAACGTACGCAACTACGCGCGCACACACGCGCGCACACACACACACAAACACACACACACACACACACACACACACACACACACACACACACACACACACACACACACACACACACACACAGGGTTATACTCTTTGGTAGGGTAATGGGATTTTGGCTGTTGGAGGCAGTAACAGTTTTAAGATCAAAAAGGAGGGGGGATAGTTAGGTTTGAAATAAATGTCTTGAGGCTAGATTTAAATGTTATAAGTAGGCTTTTGGCGAAGAGGGAGAGGGAGGTCGTTCCAGATCGATGTGCCAGATATAGAGAAAGAGCGAAGGCCAACAGTGGATTGGTTGAATCTAGGTATTCTTAATCATAAGGTATCTGCAGCAGATTGGAGGGAACGAGGAGTGTACAGGTGAAGACATTCACAGAGGTAGGAGAGTGCTGTTTTGTGGAGACATTTGTAACAGAGGGTACTGATCTTATAGTTTATTCTCTGTGACACAGGCAGCCAGTGGGGAGATCGCAAGAGAGGGGTAATATGTTCAGATTTTTTTTCTTTCTGAGGACTAGTCGAGCTGCGGACTTTTGTATACGTTGAAGGGAGTGGATAGTTGATGCTGGCAGACCAGCCGAAAGATAATTGCAATAGTCCAGACGTGAGAGACTCAGAGACTCAGAGACGCAACAAGTTTGGAAGTTGCATCAGTAGACAGGTACTTTCAAATTGCGCTAATACGCCGTAATTGATAGTAGCACGACTGGCAGGTCTGGGTGATGAACTTTTGCATAGAGAGTGTGTTGTCGATAATGACTCCTAGATACTTCAAACCAGTGGATAGAGGGACTGATATATTGCCGAGTTCTATTTATGATGTAATAGATTACATCAGAGTGAAAGAAATGCTTGTAGTTTTACTCTGCGAAAAATATGAGCCTTGCACTTTCCCGTCAGGCGAGAAATCTGTGATTTTTTTATTAGTTGACAGCCGACTGTCTGCATTACTCACTCGACTGTTTCAAATCGAGCACCAGCATATGCATAGGTCACCTCGAGCGGCAGATTCCTCCGTCCTTCACATTACCCTTGCTGTCTCTTTACCTGAACAATTACACAGTCTATATAGTGTTAATCTGCAAAGTTTTGACTTTTTTGTGTTCCACAAAACAACCCAGCAAAGGTCGGTTGGTTACAGAGACACAGAAATAGCGGTACCACGATGGCATGCAAAGCTTGGTCAGTGTATTTGCAGTCTGCAGCTGGGGCTGCTTGCTGTTTCCCTTAGTCAAGACTGAGATAGACAGGATGTAAGGGTTAGGTCAGTGTGCGCTGACGCTGGCTTGGTAGAATAGGAATCAGACAGCAGACAGAGAATGTGGGGTTCCTTCCATCAGTTTGTGTTTCAGTCTGCTGGCAAAAGCTCTTGGGAAACCCAAAGTGACAGAAAGGCCTCACTTGTAATGGCGATGTGATTTGTGGGGAGAACGGCTGTGGCCTTGCAGTTGTCAGACCACACAAGAGTGGGGCTGTGGCCTGATGCCTGCCATCTTCAGACTTCGGGAGGAGGAGGCTGGTGGGGGTGGGGGATGGGGTGGATAGGAGGCAAAGTTAGCTTTGTTTCCCAGTCCCTTAACGGGCTATAATCTCTTTTACAGCTTCTGTATTTTTCAAACCACCACTATTACCTCTGCTGACTGTCATTTTTCAATGGGGTTTTGTGTGTTACTTTTAGCATGTCGAAAATAAATCGACCATTTCTTCAGGTTTAGTGCAAGATAAACTAGCCACCAACGTGTATGATAGCAGGTGTGGTGTAGAAAATATCACTAGAGAAATGCTACACACTGCACGCGTGACGATATACAGACACATTTGAATGAAACAGATATTTTTCATTAGATACAATGAATAGATAATAAACAATAATACAAAAGAACATGTAAATGAATACATGACAAACAAGTACATAAGCGCTTACAAATCCTAGTGACATTTAAAAACATATTAGGTAAATTCGGTCCAATTGCATGGTAGTGCATGTTAGTGGGTTTTTTTTTTAATTAAGGTTTCTCTGGAGTGAAATAAAAATAAAAGAAAGTTTAAACACACAGGTAAAAATGACACTAACATATAGTGAAATAAAGCAATAGAAACAAAACAAATTGACATAAAGCGGAGTAAAATGATAATAAACAAAATCGAGTAAAATAAAATAACATGAAACGAAACAAGCTGTATAGGAAGCCGTGTCTTGCTATTCTGTCATTTTCTTTTAAAGCACGCACACACAGACACACACACACACACACACACACACACACACACACAGACACACAAACACACACACACACACACACACACAGACACACAAACACACACACACACACACACACACACACACACACACACACACAGTGGCGAAACACGACTCTCCATTCTTAGGGCCGACAGCTAAATGGCGCCGTCTGCCTGTAAACCAAGGCAGGAAGTACAGGCGGCATGTCAACTCCAGCTCTCAGAGCCAGTTCAGCTTCAGTCCAGCCAGACCAGCTTCAGTCCAGCCAGACCAGCTTCAGTCCAGCCAGACCAGCTTCAGTCCAGCCAGTCCAGCCAGACCAGCTTCAGTCCAGCCAGACCAGCTTCAGACCAGCTTCAGTCCAGCCAGACCAGCTTCAGTCCAGCCAGTCCAGCCATACTAGCTTCAGTCCAGCCAGACCAGCTTCAGTCCAGCCAGTCCAGCCAGACCAGCTTCAGTCCAGCCAGACCAGCTTCAGTCCAGCCAGACCAGCTTCAGTCCAGCCAGACCAGCTTCGGTTCAGCCAGACCAGCTTCGGTTCAGCCAGACCAGCTTCAGTCCAGCCAGTCCAGCCAGACCAGCTTCAGTCCAGCCAGACCAGCTTCAGTCCAGCCAGTCCAGCCAGACCAGCTTCAGTCCAGCCAGACCAGCTTCAGTTCAGACAGTCTGCAGCCAGGCTCAGGGAGGGGTGGAAAGACAGGGGCATTAACTCCCCTTACTGGGTGGCTCGTCCGCCATGACCTGGTGTCGCACTGCACTAACTCAGCGACACTTAGGCTGCACACCGGCATTAAAAAATCACTCTTTTCCTTCTGTTTTTCTATGTGACTCTTATATTCATACAGCACCTACTAAGGTATCCACAGAAATAACATCCACTTTTTGTGAACGACTAGCCTCTGACTTTCAAAACTCATGTGATTTTGAACAAATTTGGTAGGTTTGAAATTTTAAAATTGTTTCATTAAACATTGTACCCCTTCAGTCCTTTGTCGTCTGTTAGTTTCCTTACCGCAATATGCATGCGCGGGGTCAACACTGTAGGAGTATAGGCAATCCTCATTTGATGATTATTTCCAACTTTCTCGCAGCTACCTGGTATTGCTCTATGTCCTCAATCCCATAAACAAGTGCACAGTCCATTTTGCATGCTTAAAAAAATCTGTGAAAATCACCAACATTTTTCCACTCGCACTCTATACAAGATACTACATCACCCCCAAATTAATACCGGTGTGTAGCCTGTATAAGGCGAGGAGTGAACCATTCTGCTGACTCTCCGCAATCCCCTACATCTGCTGAGATTGTGCTCTTGGAGTAAACTGGCAGAGGAGGGAGGAACTGGGGATGAATGTGTTTCCTGATAGATGTGGCTTGATTTAGAACTCGTCCATAATCTCTGTTGTCCTCTCTTTCTGCACTATTGCA
>CM054139.1:17345079-17382579 GCA_028751875.1 Rapana venosa | reverse complement strand
TTCTCCTTCACTTATCCCAGAGTCTAGCAGACAGTTGGGGCACTACTCCAGACTTTGCAGCCAGCTTCCTGCACCCTCGCGGTTTTCAGCTTTCCGAGGCAAATCTGTTGACTTGGGTTTATTAGAATATGCCGACGTCATTGACAGGAGGATCGGTCGTTAAAGTCAAAGGCTTTTGTAGAGTCAAGAAAAAGAGCTCCTGCCATTTACCAAGAGTCACACTTTAAAAAAAAGGTGTAGGACAAGAATAGTCATGTCGTCATATATATATATATATATATATATTATATATATATATATATATATATATATATATATATATATATATATATATATATAATATCTGTGTGTGTGCGCGCGTGTGTGCGTGCGTATGTCTGTTTGTCTGTCTGTCTATATGTCTGTCTATCTGTTATGTTTTAAAGGATTTGATATAATTGAACCTATTGTCTGAAGTCGTTTTGATATGACAAGTTTTTAAGTGTGATTCCTGTTGGTGTTTCAAAAACAAGGGGGGAAGTATCGATAAATAATTGGCGGTATTGCGTCCTCAAGCAAACTGACCAGAAAGAGCACTACACAACACACCATTCAGGCCACTATTCCTTTGTATTCGGCCTTTCCAGTAGTAGCCTTTTTGTAAACTACAGTCTCAGTTTTATACAGATTGTTGTGTACTGTGTTGTCACGTTTATCTGCTTGCACTTTTCCCCACAAGTCTTTACGTTCTTTGACTAAGTTGTACTTGGATGCTTACGTCTGCCTGAAGAAACCTTGTCTCTAACTGTTTGTGTTTGCAGAACTTAACAGCTTATCTTGTCCGTATCTGGAAGAAAATACCACCAACAATCAACCGACACCTCCTGCCAGTCCTAGGGACAAATTGCCTTTCTCAGAATGTCATGTTTACCTCTGACTTTTTTCCCTCCACCATGCCTTGTCAGTGTAGGTTACTATACCCCAAGAGTGAAACAGTTCTACAAGGAAATGGTGTTTTCCTGTTTGCCCTTTCTTGGCGCTCAGAATTTGCTTTCTTTGCTACTGGCACTAAAATCAATGTGGCTACTTTTACAAGGATAACTATGGTCAAAGTGTGTAAAAATTGCCAAGCAGAAAAATATCCTCACTCTGACTAATGAGACATTTATTACAAAGATTAAAAGAAAATAATGAACACATTAGACAGGTAGGCTAAGTATAAAAAAAGAAAAACGGAAAAGTATGGTGTGTTGTATGAGACACCCATAACCATTTGTCAACATAGGGCACGGCTAACAAGGCAGGAGAAGAATGAAGTAACACTGACCAGGGACTGTATCCAGAGCAGAAGTACCACAATCATTATTAGAGTGGAGAGAGGCAACGGGGGGACGAGGTGACTGCCTGGTCTGTTCTGTCAGGTCTTAGACCTGGTGCAGGAAGTTCAGTGTCACTTGGACATTTATCCTCATCTCTGCGGAAGTGTAGAAATAATGGACAGCAATTCCGGTGTGTTTTTAAAACTTAGACTAATGCCTGCAGAGATAGGGGTGAGTTTTTCTACGAGATACCCAAGAAAGGAGGAGGAGAGACAGAGAAAAGGAATGAATGCAGGTAACCAATTGATGATGTGCTTTTATGTTGTTTTAGGGACCAAACGACTTCATCTTGTTAGTCAATGATTATGACTCAACCTGAGCTAAAAACAAAACAGAAAAACTCCACGAAATATTGAATTTCAATCAGAGGCTTGGAGGCTGATAGTACGGCATTGTTTTGAAAGAGACAATAGGAGAAGGAAGATAAAGTTTGCTGTGAATTCACTTTTTTACTTTTAGAGACTGGTGTTGTAATATCACCAGGAGGATCTTGTTCCTTGTGAACTGATTTTTCCTAACCGTCTAATGAGTCCACGGGGGTCTAATGTTGTTGACAATGGATTTTTCTTAACCGTCAGGGTCTGATGTTTGATAAGACCTCGGGGCCGTCTGTTCTGATTTCTCAAGACACCTTGAGGTGTAACGCTGTTGTTAATGTTCTTAACCGTCATGGTCTGTGAGAAATAGTTAGGAGACAAAGGCTATGGCCTTTTTATATGTGTGAATGTTTACTGGGAGCGTTTTAGTTCATTGACTAGAGTTTTTGCTCGCTGCTGCTGAACTAGTATGTTGTCTTGATAAACTGCCCCAGTTCCGGTGTTAGAGGTTGGGAAGAGAATGCGCTGACCCTGTGCAAATGGCTGAAGTGTAGAAACACAATGGAACTCTCACACACAGACACACACACACAAACACAGACGCACAGACAGACAGACACACACACATCTTCAAACATAAAACAGGCTAATTAACTTACGAAACAATGCATTATGTCAATACACTAACACATACACATGTTTCGGGAACAGCTTTTCAGATTTGCCAGGAATCTGCCAGTCTGTTGGTGGATATCAGACAAGAGCATGTACCCAGGCTGGAATAAACTGATTAATGATGCAGGGGTGGAGGATGCTGCTGTGTCTCTTGATGCTATCCTGTCTGTTCCTCTGGACCAGCCAGACTGCCTGAGGTGCAAGAGTTATCGTATTTATAACAATAGTCTGACAAGTTGCTGCAGTAAACTTCGTTCAATGAAATCATGTTCATTATGAAGGAAATCAGTCACGAAACATTCTAAAGCATTCATTCAAAGTAGAATTTATCATGTACACACTTGTATCACAGGTCCTTCGGATGAGACTATAAACCGACGTCCCGTGTGCGGCACCCATTCCGCTTTTCGGAAGAGTAGGACAATGTGTGTCGGTGGGAACGGATGACAAAATTGACAAAACTGCATACACACGGGGACTAGAAGTAAAAAAGCAATGGGTATTTATTCCATTATCCTCGAAATAAAAGAATAAAATAAAAAATAAATAAGCATCAGCAAGTGTGTAGGCCTTTCCCTGAACAAGACTAATAAATCCGCCTGCCAGATCAGGTGCGGAGAGGGAGGGAGCGAGGGGGAGAGAGAGACAGAGATAGAGATAGATAGAGATAGATATAGATAGATAGATAGATAGATAGATAGATAGAGAGAGAGAGAGAGAGAGAGAGAGACAGAGAGAGAGAGACAGAGAGAGAGACACACAGAGAGACAGAGAGTCAGAGAGGAGAGAGAGAGAGAGAGAGAGAGAGAGAGAGAGAGAGAGAGAGAGAGAGAGAGAGAGAGATGTGTGTGTGTGTGTGTGTGTGTCTGTGATTGGGATTTCATATCAATGTCCTCACTCACCACGCCGCGGCCTCTATCTGTGGGAAGAGAATGGACCACACATCAAGTTCTGCTGTATCCAAGTAAAGCCTGCATCCCCGGATTTTAACGAAGCTAATACAGAAGCAATCTCTGCCAGCCCCCACAAACAACAAGCCAAAACAAAGACCCCCCCCCCCCACACACACACACACACACACCACAGCAATTGTTGTATAACGGTAAGGCTGAAACTATATTTTAACAAGCTTGATACCGAACTCTTCTGCTTACAAAAAGAAATCTGAAATCGATCGTGTTCGTGTTTTTTCTAAAGAAATCATTCTGCAGAACGCGTGAGTGTGTTGCGCCGTACACTGTTTAACAATGTTATGGGAATAGTTGCAGAAGACTGGTAAGCAAAGGGACTGGTCGTTCATTCGTTATTTTCCAACCTACTGTCGTTGTGTGGTTTTTATGTTTGCAACGTTTTGTGTTGGTTTCTTTTAGAGTTTCATTGGGGTGTATTGATACTTTTGCCTGGTTTTATGTCTAACCTTAGCAGTTAACCTACACACACTGGCAACGCTGTTTTGATGACCTTGAGGACAGATCGTGCAATGACAGGGCGAACTACACAATCAAGTGAGCTAGGAGGAGGGAGGGGGGGGCTGTGTGAAGCTTGATCCTCTCTCCCTGTAAACATTTAGCAGACCTTTTGCAATGCTCAGTTGAGATTAGCGCGTGGATGCTTGAGACCACGTTCTAAAGGATAAGTAATCTTTACACGCGCGCCCACACACATACACGTGTGTGTGTGTGTGTGTGTGTGTGTCTGGGTGTGTTTCTGGGTGTGGGTGTGGGTGTGTGACATTTATTTCCATAATGCGTGTGTGTCTTTCTTCTCTTCCAAACCTCGGCAGCTTGTTTGCTTGCTATTCTAGCACCCACACACACACCCACATCCACATCACACACACACACACATTCACACACACATTCACACACACACATTCACGCACACATTCACACACACACATTCACACACACATTCACACACACACACACATCTTGATTGCATCCAGCCGTTTGCCCAGAAGGATATACATCTATGAAGCTGTGTTCTCTCCTCTCTCTCTCTCTCTCCTCTCTCTCTCTCTCTCTTCTCTCTCTCTCTCTCTCTCTCTCTCTGTCTTTCTCTGTCTGTCTGTCTCTCTATGTCTCTCTGTCTCTGTCTGTCTGTGTGTCTGTGAGTCTGTCTGTCTGTCTGTCTGTCTCTCTCTCTCTCTGACTCTGTCTCTCTCTCTCTCTGTGTTGGGAGTTGGATGGCTTTGATAGGCTGGTGCTCTGGGGATTGATGCTCCATACTGGCTTTTAGGGGATAGAATAGTGTGCGTGCGTGCGTAGGTGCGTGTGTGTATGCGCGCGCGCGCGTGTGTGTTTATGTGTGAGTGTGTTTGTGTGTGCGTGTTTGTGTGCGTGCGTGCGCGTGTGTGTATGCGCGTGTACGCGCGCGCACGCGTGTGTGTGTGTGTGTTTGCGTGCGTGCGTGCGTGTGAGTGTATGTGTGTGTATTGTGCAAACAAGCGTGAGTGGCATATGCGCGCGTGGTTTTTTTTTTCCTTCGCGCTCGCGCATGCGCGCTAGTGTGTGTGTGATTCTAATGACCCAGGCTCACTGTCTATCAGATTGTCAGCAAAAAACAAAAGAAAAAGTCGCACACATGTGATAGATGATCTTGTAATGACTTTCAGCATTTTTCGTCATCATTTGTTTTATTGCAGCCTTCACATGTGCACAAGTGAGGCCTATGTCATGGCTGGGATTTGCCACGCTTTTGATCAGACTCTGTGGTGGTGTTGATCTCAGCACTGCAAACGGCAGTTCTTAGGGCAGGGGGCTTTAACTCGCCAGGAGAGAGCACTCAACCATTGAAGCGAAAACAGAAAAAGCCCTAACCTGGACAGATCAGATCATTCCATGAAGTGGATAAAAGCACAGGGCTGGTCCATAGGGTTTGAAAGTGCCCCCACAGCCGCCATTCTGCCAGCCTGCAAACACTACACTAGCTTCCTGAGGCACGATGTCTCTGTCAGCCACAGTGCCGTGCACTGCACTGCCCTCTTTTGCTGCCTCCTCTTCTTTGCCCCTTCTCTCCCTGACCACTCACTCTGACCTCGTGCACACAGCCATACCCATGTCCTGTCCTACAGGTCAGTTCTCAGGGACCCGGCGACTGCTAGACTGCCTTGAGCTTCCCACCAAAGTGTCCCTGCCTTGCTGCTGAGTCAGTTCAGTGATGCTTAATGCTGTAATAATATATATATTTTTAAATGATGGTGTTTTGTATAAAAAAAATCTACCAAGCGTGCCACTGACACCATTACTAGCTTAAAGGAGCTGACAGACCGACAAGAGCTGACAGACCGACAAGAGCTGACAGACTGACAGGAGCTGACAGATTGACAGGAGCTGACAGACCGACAGGAGCTGACAGGGGCTGACAGACTAACAGGAGCTGACAGGAGCTGACAGGAGCTGACAGACTAACAGGAGCTGACAGACTAACTTGCCGAACTGAAAGGCGAAACGAATCCCTAAAAGTATGTCTCACGTGGCGGCGTCAGGTTCAAACCAGGAGTTCTGCTAAGGTCCTGCTCTATCTCTAACGGATGGAGTGCATCCTCCAGCCAATCAACACTCAGTTTAGAGATGCAGGCACCTTGTGCGCACGAGCGTATGTGTCCTGTATGTGTGTGTGTGTTTGTGTGTGTGTATGTGTGTGTGTGTGTGTGTGTGTGTTGTGTGTGTGTGTGTGTGTGTGTGTGTGTGTGTGTGTGTGTGTGTGTGTGTGTGTGTGAAAATGAAGTGTGGGGCACGCAAGAAATGTTTTGCTTTGTACACCTTTCCAACATTTCTTGTATCAGTTCGTCTTTTCACACTGACTGGTTGTAACGAAAGCATTTGAATAATCAGCCTGATTCGCAGGCTGAAACAATGACAACAGTAAAACGGCAGATGTCTTGAGAGCAATTTGAACCTGAAGATATTAGACATGAACTCGTGTGTGTTATGTCTAATCTGCAACAACAGGCCTGTGACGATGACCAGGATACTGGTAACTGTAATGTTGATGCTAAAGATATGGAGTTAGTGTTTAAGAGAAGACAGATGTAAATGTGGATGGTATAAGCAGACAATTGCTGAAGGTGTGTGTGCTGGGCAGCTGCTTTATGTCTGAGTGTTCTGTTTGTCTCTGAAAACACGCTGTGTAGCCAGCCTCTGAAAGGACTCAACCATCCTCCCTTCCCCTCCCCCCACCGCCGAACCCCCCCCCACCCTGTCTCAGAGTAAAGACAGATCTGTCGTTCTCCTCCAATAGCTGCAGATACTTTGAAGGGTAATAGCTATTCTTCTGTGCACTTTCGCCCACCTAGATCCTCTTAAAAAATAACAGAGGGGAAAATAATCCTACTATGACCTCGTTGTTTATTTGCATGCTCTGTATTGACTTCTTCTCTCCCTTTAATACCATCCAGCCTCATCTTTTAGCGCTCAGAACACTGTCAATGAATGTCTGTTCACTACTCCATCTTTGGATAATCAACTTTATGAGGAATCAAACTTTTCTGCAAGCACTATCAGCTGAAAAGTCAACGTTTACTGGTTCTCCTCAAGGCACTGTTCTGTCTCCTATCCTTTTAACTTTATATACTAATGACTGCACTAGTTCTGATATTACATCATTGATTAGAATTAATATTCTGATGAATCTGTACTTACAGATTTGTTTAACTCTCATCCCGTATACTCTGAAAAAGTAGAAGCGTTTTTCTCCTAATGTAAGAAAGAGAAACTATCTTGATTTGAGTGTCAAAAAATTAAGAAATGCTGATTGATTGTTGCAAACACCTACAACCTGTGCCAGATCTTTGCTGTAATAGTTGAACGTGTTCAAGAATAATAATATAAGGAACTGTCATTGATAAGAATACTTTTGCTGCTACAACAGATATCATAAATAGGAAATGCCATTCTTGCATTTTTTAAATTCAAAAGCTCAGGAGCCACTAGATAAATGTGAGAGATTTGCAGACTTTTTTTCAGATTATTTTTATCGAGTCTGTCCTCTCTCTGTCTTTGACATGGTGGTATAGAACATGGAGTTTCCGCAAGGAGCCTAGTGTGGTAACCACTGTGCCACAGCAGCTAGTGCTGGAAGAGGTTGATAGTGGGGAGGCAGATGTGGCTTCCATTGGACTGCGTGACAGGTGTGGTATAGACAGCCCTAATCACCACCAGTCCCCTGCATTGGTGCTGAAGGGAAAGGGGGATACTACAAAAGTTTTTTGTAGAAAATGTGATGCTTTTAGCATTCTGTAGTTATCACTTCATGCACAACAGTAGTATACTCTATATATACGAATGTTCCAAGGCCTGTACCCTTCTATGTTAACTTCACTGGAAAGATTTCAAGCACGCTGTGCTATAGATTTCATCTTTTAAAAAGGAATATTTATTACATTAATACGCACTATTGAAAACGAAAAAGCAGAACAAAAACGAAAAGAAAGGAAAAGTATCACTTGTCAAATTTCTCCCCAGGAGGCTGAAAAAGAGGATTGCCAACTCATTCGACTATCTGTCTTATTCTTCTGTTAGTTCATTTTTCTTTGTCTGCGGAAAGCTTGCCCCAATTCTACTCTCGGTTTTTGGAAATAATCAGCCGTTGGCTCGTGCATGTTTCCCCTGACCCTGATCACTGATGCTGCAGTGAGGCAGAACAGACAGGCATGTAGTGTATCCCGCGCTGCTGATACAACAAAGGAGCTATGTTGAGCTTTGCCATCTCTCCCTGCTGGGATCTGTCAGGCCTTTGGTAATGCCGCGAGGCTTTACGAGCCTAGTGAAGCACAGTGGCTTATGTGCAGTAGGATAGCTGGATACTGTGTGCGTTTGTTGAACTTACACAAGGTGACTTGCTTATGATTCCAATAACCCAGATAAAAGAAAATCTTGTAGTCTAATGCCATCGAGAATTCAAACCTCGATTTTGCATAATAACCAGCATTTCTCTGGAGGAAGAGCATCACACTGACTTTTTTTCTGTGTCTGTTGGGATTAGTTGTCCCCTGGATAATGCTCACTGCAGTTTGCAATCCTGGTCCTGTAATTCAAGTTCTGCAGGATAAGAAACCACACGCTCGTGTGTGCATAAACTTCATCATCATTTTTTTTGTGGCTTAAAGTACGACAAGTCGACTGCGCACTTCCCAACAAACGTGACAAAAGCTCTTGCAATGGAATAGCATTCACCACTTCAAAGACTGTCGTTTAGTGTACGGACCATGCTCCATTAAGGCATTGTGTTCCCCTTTGTCTTGTCTAACTTCTGTTTGGTGTACCGAACATGCTCCATTAAGGCATTATGTTCCTCTCTGTCTTGTCTAACTGTTGTTTGGTGTACGGACCATGCTCCACTAAGGCATTATGTTCCTCTTTGTCTTGTCTAACTGTTGTTTGGTGTATGGAACATGATCCATTAAGGCATTGTGTTCCTCTTTGTCTTGTCTAACTGTTGTTTGGTGTACAGAACATGCTCCATTAAGGCATTGTGTTCCTCTTTGTCCTCTCTAACTGCAGGGATTGCTCACACTCTGCACAATTCTAAGGGAAGGTGTTGGTGTTGGATAGAGACTGGGTTCAAAAGGATAGGGTAGTTTGAACAGACAACACTACCCACACCGTACAGGACTTCCTAGACAGGTCAGAATACTAATCTGAGAGGATGAAACCAAAGCCTTGTCATATTGGATGCTGCTCATTCTAATCCTACCCTACCGTACAGGTCTGCAAGTATTTGCTGAATCAACAGTGAGGGCTTCACAGCCTTAGAGAAACGGCAGCAAAGAGATAGATAGCTGACAGTTGTGTGTGATTGTAGTTCCATTTGGCAGTCTCAGTTATTTCCCTTTTGCTTCTAGGGTAACTCTGAAAGAAGCAGAAGTAATTGCTTAATGCCTGCTTTGTATTAAATCAATAGAGATCACTTCACTCACCTTTTATGCAATATTTCAAAATCCATGAGTCAACAATTCTCTGTTTCTGTTCCCAATCTGTTATGGACTATCCTTTAATTCATGTTTCAAATGCTTTGTATTATGATTACATATTCTTCTTTAGAATTAAAGTACACCACTTTTCTTAATACCGTGAAATGAAGCTATAGATATAGCACTTGTCTTAATGATATAAGAGGAAGCTATAGATATAGTACTTTTCTTAATGAAATAAAAGGAAGCTATAGATATAGCACTTGCCTTAATGAAATAAAAGGAAGCTATAGATATAGCACTTGTCTTAATGAAATAAAAGGAAGCTATAGATATAGTACTTGCCTTAATGAAATAAAAGGAAGCTATAAATATAGCACTTGCCTTAATGAAATAAAAAGGAAGTTATAGATATAGCACTTGCCTTAATGACATAAAAGGAAGCTATAGATATAGCACTTGAAGACAACTGAATAGAAACAGGTTCACTGATTGCTTCTTGTCTTTCGCTGCATGCACATGCTTGTAAAATAATATTACGTTCCATTTAACTACACATGATCTCTCTCTCTCTCTCTCTCTCTCTCTCTCTCTCTCTCTCTCCTCTCTCTCTCTCTCTCTCTCTCTCTCTCGCTCTCTCTCTCTCTCTCTCTGGAAGTGATTGTCGTATAGGGTGCGTGTGCGTGTGTGTGCGTGTGTGTGTGCCAGCGCCGGCGCGCAGGTGTGTGTGTTGACGTGAAGGGTAAGGGTTCCCCATTACCAGTGATAGCAGACCAGAGCGGGGGCATGAAGGTGAAGGCAAGAGGTGAACAAGGCTTTGTCCATGGCCATACATAGCCGTGGAGTCCCCGTGGAAATGCTCTGTGAACTTCTATGTCACTCCCTCATTTTCATTGGCTGAAAGATATTGTGTCAGGGAGTTGATGGGCTAAAGCACTGACTCTGCACTTAAGTATTCCGTCAATGTCACGTGTGTGTGTGTGTGTGTGTGTGTGTGTGTGTGAAAGTCTTTGAAAGGCGTAAGTAGCTGGCTTGTATGTATGTGCACTAAACTAGATAACTCATCTTGCTGTAGCTGCTCATGTCATGCACCCCATCACATGCTGTACTGTTACTGGTCGTCCAATACCCGGGGGATTGGCCAATAAAAAAGACCATCATAATTCGTAGCCTCTTGCCTTTGTGTGCCCTCTTACAGTGTCTGCTTAGTTGTGTTCGTGTCGGCCCTCCTTTTTCAACAGTGACACAAATGCATTGACCAATGTACCCAAAACTCCTGTGTCCAACATCGAACTGCCCGGTGTCATTTTAAGCCAGTGACCCGGGACTATAAGATTGTGATTGTCTGTTGCTCTGCTGTTGCTCTAGAGCAGTTTGCCACTTAGGTTCTTATTCTTGAACAACAGAAATGTTGACATGTGTCAAGTTTTATACATCTTCTAATTCGTCGGTTGCCTTCACCTCTCCTCTACCTAATATTTGAAAGTTGCCCCATTTTAGAGCAATATAAAGTCGTTTGTAATGGTTTGTTTTTAATGTTGATTACTATAGGCCTGCACGCACTAAGGAAGCTAAATAACTTCTCACAATGTTCATCAACACATTTCTCATTTCTCTTTCTCTTTTGCCTGGAACGTTGTTGTACTGGTTTCTACATGTGTACGGCATTGTACGGGGGGAACTACAGTCTGAGCCTGTACCGCCTGTCAGTGTTGTGATTTGTTGGCCTTTGATAACACTCAGTGGGGATTGGGGCTGTGGTGGTGGCAGCCACAGTGTATAGGGTTGGACCCCATTAGCCAGCAGACACTGCCCACTCTGCCTGCCCTGGGGACTCTTCAGGCTGATGGAGGAGAATATCAAACAGCAGGGGAACTGAAAGCATGCTAATACACAGCACAGTGCAGCGGTTTAGTTCCCCTCCCTTTTCTGGTCATCTGCAAGTCTGTAGACAGCTCCACACCAACACTAATGGGGCAGGGAGAGGATGGGGGGGGGGGGGGGGGGCAGGAAGATGATGTAGAGAGAGGCGAGGGTAACATTCAACTGTGCTGTTGTCATACTTGCAGGAGTGTGAGTCTCTTGCTTGTGTAGAACTATGCGCAGTGAGATGTTTGTCAGACTGCACGTCACATTGAACTGTGACAGGATCACAGGAGTTCGCTTTCCATCTCAAATGAGTCTATGTTAATGAAGGAAAGAGTTCTGTTGAGTTTTTGTTGTTGTCCCTTGTTGCTTGTCTTAAGAAACCCTAAAGTTACTGTTCGGAATGTCTCATGCCTTACATGTTTACAAGTTTAAATACATTTTTTCCAGATTATTATTTTTAGAACTTTAACACTCTGTTTTCCACAGGCGCGGCTGATAATGAATTGCTTTTGAAAGTGTGTTTCTCTACGAGCAAACACGAACACGCCTTTGACTAATGAATTCGAAAACTGTTTCATTCCTCTCCAATTAGCGTGTGCAAGACATCAGGAAAACCCGGCTTTTACAACTCTTTTTGAACGCAGTGGCTTTCCCTTGAGAATCTGAGACAGGAAAAATGCTTCCCCGGAATCAATGAAATCCAATCAGAACTAACATTTGTTTAAACCAGTTAGAACTAAGGGTCTGATTTCCACATCCCTCACTGTTTCAACTGACCACACAACATGTCTGGCCTGGCTGTTGGCAGCGCACAGTTGTAGACTGCTGCCCTGCAGCGCTTACTGGATGGATGATGCAGCACTGCAAGGCACAGGGCCCTAGCTCACACCAAGGCCAGTGCCTCTGAAACAGGAAGCCCAGAGATATTGGGGGAGAAAGAAGCAGAGCGTAGTTAGGCTCTGCTGGTGCTCTCTGTCGGCAGCTGTGTGGGCTTTTCTCCACAGCCGGCTGATGCAGTGATCAGACACAATGCTATACTGACTGATACCACCAGGGGGAAGCGGAGTGCTGGTCTGCAGAGGTAACATAAAGGACAACATCACTGGGTTCAAACTTGTCCTGAATTCAGACTGTAAACATCACTAGCTAAACGATGATCGTTTATTTTGTCTGACTGACAGTCTTTCAAAAGATACAGTAAAGAGAGCTGCTGACTTAGCGTGTATATAGCTAGTGCAAATAGCATTGCCCCTTGCTACAAAAGTTATCCCCATCAATACTCTACACTGTGCTTTGGCAAGGTAACATGAAAATAACTGCAGATGGTGATAAATACGAATAACTTTAACTGGTGATCGAAGCTCAATACGCCAATACAGACAGCAAGAGACTGATTCACAAGTGGTATGACTTAAAAGGCAGACGATTCCTCATTCAGTGCTTCCTTATAATGGATTGGATGTATGTATGTTTTTTTATATCCACATCAGCAGTAATCTGCCAACTTTCAGCTCTTGACTTTCCCCCTGAAGCACATACTGTTTTCAGTGCTTCGCTCTAGACCGACGCTTTGCTTTAACGGTCCAGACTAGGTCCTATTCATATTGCTAGTTCTTGATCAATGTGCACGAGCAATGGTCTGTCTTTTTGTATTATGCAGTTACAAGGTCTGGGAGTACGAGGGGTCTTTCACACACACACACACACACACACACACACACACACACACACACACACACACACACACACACACACACACACACACGCACACACACACACACACACACACACGCGCGCGCGCGCGCACGCGCGCGCACACACACACACACGCACGCACGTGCGCGCGCGCGCGCGCACGCGTACTCACGAGAGAGAGAGAGAGAGTGAGAGAGAGAGAAAGAGCATTACGTTAAGAAAAAAAGGAAGCCAAACGCCATTTTCCTTTGATTGATTTCTACTCTAAGTAAACAAGCCACCCTCCCCTCCCCTTTCCTCCCCTCCACCAAACAAAGAAAATAAGCCGCAAAGCAAACAAAAAAGAGAAAACAAGTGAAGAAAACCAGGCCGCAAATCAAACAGAGGAATTCTTTGCAAGGAAAAACGGGGTTCAACATCCACACAGGAATGGAATAGGCACGGACCTCTCGTGACCAGACAAAGTAATGGTCATCAAGTGCACATAAAACATACTGGAAACAAAACAACATCGCCAACAGGTCGGGTGTGTGTTAGCATGGTTTACCCACACTGATGTGGAGAGAGGCAGAGGGTAGAATTACATGCAGGGTGTATACACGGTCACTGGGGGAAGTCGTGTGGCCAGTGATGGTGAGTCAAGAGACCTTCTACCCCAAACAGTGCAGCAATATTTGATTGACACCCTGCAAGAATTGAAATCTGTCCTGCCCTTCGGAAGAGTAGGCCATTTATGTTGATGGGGAAAGGTGACAACATTTACAACACTGCATGCACCCTTGGACTGGGTGTAAAAAAGAAAGCACTCGAGCGCTTGGTGGTGGTAGTGGTGGGGCACTGATGTTGATGAGAAGAAGAAGAAGAGTAGCAGAAGCAGCAACAAAAAAAGAAAGGAAGAACAAAATGTACACAAAAGAGAAAAAAGAGAAAAATGAACAAGGTGTGCAGCAGCAGCAGCAGCAGCACCAGCAGCACCAGCAGCAGTAGTAGTAGTAGTAGTAGTAGTAGTAGTAGTAGTAGTAGTAGTAGTAGTAGTAGTGACAGTAGTAGTAGTAGTAGTAGTAAAAGTGGCAGTAGTAGTAGTAGTAGTGGCAGTAGTAGTAGTAGTAGTAGTAGTAGTAGTGGCAGTAGTAGTAGTAGTAGTAGTAGTAGTAGTAGTAGTAGTAGTAGTAGTAGTAGTAGTAGTAGTAGTAGTAGCAGTTGTGGTGGTGGTGGTGGTGTGTGTGTCTTTTTCAACGAAACTATTTTCTTCCATCTTCTTTTCTTTCCTTTTCCTCATTCCTTCTCTCTTTCCTTTGTTACTGTTCTTTCTTTGGGTGAAGGTCTGACCATGGTCAAGGTGGTGGTGGGCTACAAGCAGCAGCAATGCAGGGAAGAATGAACACGATAATAATGAAGACTGCGTTTTCCCATCCACGCTGTCCAGATGTCATCTCTATAATATCATTATCAAAATATCTCTCCTACTAAAGGAATCAAAAGCATACTAATAGAATCTTTTTCGTCAAAACGACACACTCGTTTGCAAACAGGAACAGCAGAGACAGTGGTGGGAAGAAGGACAGAAGGAAATGCAGAGAACGAAGCAAGACAGAAGGGAATCCATGCGGGAGCGAAAAAATTAACAAACCAAAACACATTTGATAATAATATCAACAAAGAAGAAAACAATGAAAGAATTGTATTTAATACCAAAACAAACAGAGAAAGAACTAAAATGAAGAAAGGAAAGATGAAGAATTAAAGAAAGAATGAAAGAGAAAAAACCTGATCGAACATTTTGAGGTACGTAAGTAAGAAAGTAAGAAAGAAAGAAAGAAAGGCAGACAGACAGAAAGACAGACAGACAGACAGAAAGAAAGAAAGAAATACAGACAGAAAGACAGACAGACAGACAGAAAGAAAGAAAGAAAGACAGACAGACAGAAGAAAGACAGACAGACAGAAAGAAAGAAAGAAAGACAGACAGACAGACAGACAGACGGACAGTAAGAAAGAAAGATAAGAAAGAAAGAAAGACAGACAGACAGACAGTAAGAAAGACAGAAAGAAAGACAAGAAAGAAAGAAAGAAAGAAAGAAAGATAGATAGATAGAAAGAAAGACAAGACAAGACAGAAATAAAAACATAAGGAAAAAGAACGAAATAAACTGTAAAGAACAGAGAGAAAAGGAAGGAAGAAAGAAAGAGAGAGAGAAGCAAAGAAAGACAAGGATAAGATCAGCACAGAGGGCTGTTGGACAATCCCCAGAATCTGCCATAATCACACAGCTTAGCAATCCTTTAGCCAGGCTACAGGCCTAAAAATCCCGCATTCCTATCCACTCACTTTTGCCGTTTGCAGTTACATTTGGGTATGTCACGCACACACGCATATATGTACATGCACACGCAAGTATGCGCGCACGCCACGCATGTATGCAAGCTCTCACATACGCAGAAACATGCATACACACATAGATACATCTATAGATAGACATACATACATACATACATACATACACACATACATACATACATACATACATACATACATACAAACATACAAACGTAGTACACAAACACTCACACACACCCATACACGTACGTAGGTACGTACGTCTGTAGTTACCTATCAGCTCAGTTGCGCTTTTTCAGGCCTGACACCATCGTATTCTTATGCTGGCCTGCGCACTTCTTTTGCTGTGGCTGTTTATTTAAGTCTCAATAGAGAATGATTTTGAGCAATGTCGTGCTTAATCACGTGACTTATAGGGAAATTGTTCTGCAGCTCTAGCGCTGTCTTAGGTTTCCTTCCTTTCCATCCATGTTTCTGTTCAGACAGAGGACATCACCATCATCCAGTGTGTTCATACCGTAGACCACAGCGACAACGAATTAGAAGAGTTTTCTAAACAACTGGAAAACATCACGGACAAAGTGCCAGAGAAAGATACCAGTACAGACCAGAGGGATGGAGAGTGAAGTTTGGCCCCAGTGCATGCCAACATTGGGCTGTCACGGTTGAAAGTTCGGCCTGGGGAAAACGTCTGTCAGAGGATCACACATGCCTAATTAGGTTTCACAGCACCTACAGCCTGATCTCCTCCAACACCTTGCACCCCCACAGACTGTGAAGAAGCCTTGCGTGCACCTCATAGGCTGGTTCATAACCACAGAGGTGACATGATGTGTTGGCGCTACAGCGCTTCATGTCTAATAAAGACAAGGACACTCTCTGGAGCTGACATCAGCAGTGATGATAACTTAGTATTTTTGTCTGTAAAAAACCTAAAGTGAGGAGAAACCCCCCAGCAGCCAACATGGGAATCAGGTTCAATCTGAAGAAGCTGAAAGACCACAAGCAGCCTCAGCACTTCAGGCTCAGACAGGAGGCGGGGACAGTTGCAGCACTCAGCGTTGCAGACACAACACATCATCAAGAGCGAACATCGTGATTAAATCTTCAGCACATGTTTCAATTCAATTCAATTCAATTCAATTCAAAAGCTTTATTATCTCAAAGACAGAGAAATTCCGGCGGGTTACTCGCCATACATAAAAACAATAAACATTTAAACATAATATTTAAAACACACACACTGTCCAACATCAGCACGCACCCATCATGAGATAAAATGCATCCACAAATCAGAAATATCTCAGCCAGCCACAAACCCACCCCAACAAAATTCACTTTACCCATGTGCGCACAAGTAAACCCGTACGTCCGCACATTCACAGTCACTCGGGCACGCACGCTCGCACATTGTAAACATTCGTACCCATGCTCACGCATTTTAATAATATAAGTCAAATTGTTATAACATGTTGTATAAGACAAATATTAATTAAATTAATACTATGTTCTTTTAAGATATTGAACAGTCTAAAATAATAACACGCGCACGTATTTAAAGAGAAAAAAATCATTTGTATAACATGTATGATAAGACAAATATCAGTGAAGTTAATACTCTATTCTATTAGAAACTGAACACAGTTTACACTAATAAAAGGTAGCCTTTAGTCTCTTTCTCTCTCTCTCTCCCCCCCCCCCCCTCTCTCTCTCTCTCTGTCATGCGCTTTAGTTCAATTCAGATTTATTGTCATACATTTATTAACTAGCAGAATTGAGGTTGGAATAAAACTATTTTAAATTGCAGGGTTCTAGACTTGGGAACTCTGTAGCGCTTTTGAGAAGGCAAGAGTTCAAAATATTTTGCAAGCACATGTGTGTCATCACTCACAATCTGTCTAGCTCTGTCTCTCACACGGCATTCATACAAGTCATTCAGTTTCATTTGCTCACAGCCCACAATTTTGCCACATCTGGTTACAATCTTGTTTACTATGTTTTTGTTTTTAACAGTCAGGCCCCCATACCAACAAACCAAGGAAAATGAAAGGACAGACTCAATAAAGCATCGGTAGAAATTTTGTAAAACTTTTACATTTACTTTAAGACTCCGGAGTTTTTGAAGGAAAAAGATGCGTGAGTGGCATTTTCTATTTACAAGATCTGTATTAGCATCAAAGTTTAGTTTATCATCAATAATAGTACCTAGATATTTGTATTGGTGTACACGCTCTACCTTTACACCATCAATGTAAAGATTTGGTATGGGTTGGGGGTCCCTGCGAAAATCAATCAACATTTCCTTAGTCTTTTTAACATTAAGGTCAAGACAGTTCTGTTTGTACCAGGAGGAGAACTCCTCAACTTGTTTAAAATACATGACATGGGAATTAGACAGATCTTCCAGAGCAGAGTCATCAGAATATTTGATTAACGGTATAAGATCAGAGCCAGTGCAGTCATTTGTGTAAAGGATGAAAAGGATGGGGGACAGAACAATGTTTGATGAATGTATGTGTGCACACCACAATGAGAAACAAGGCTTAAGCTGGAGCTGACCTGAGATATCGCATCAATCTTCACCTGTAATGCATCTGGGATTCAAACCTCTGACCCACAATTTCAGGACCATGAAGATAACGACCTGTCGTTTTACCCACTGAGCTCTAGCACACACGTGAGGGCAATTCCCTGCATGTTGGCGACTTTCCTGGGAAGCTGTGCAGATGAGGTTGTAACTAGTGCCGCTCCTCCCTCATGGTTTATTTACGCTCTGATTCAAGACAAGCCACTCCCCTCCGTTGGCCCTCAGTTCACTGTTCCTGGCTCTCCTGCCTTACCCAACCCATGGATCAGCCACTGGGTACAGACAGGCCTACACCAGCACAGTGGATCTGTAGTGCACAAAGCAAGCCTCTACGACAAGGATTATACCTAGATTTCTCTTCTATCATAAATAGCTTAGTTTAGATGTTGAACTGTTTATTTGAATTAGTGTTCAACATAACCAGCAAAACCACTGTCCACAGCATTTATTTACTGATTGCTCTCTCTCTCTCTCTCTCTCTCTCTCTCTCTCTCTCTCTCTCTCTCTCTCTCTCTCTCTCTCTCTCTCTCTCTCTCTCTCTCTCTCTCTCTCTCAATAGAAGTCAAATATAAACTGCCGCTAGCCAAATATCCTAGATATTTGAACTGTAGTGTATATGAGACAAATATGAGTTTAAGTTAAACAGTGATTGTAGAATATAGATTGTCGCTTTAATATAAGATTTTTTTTTTCATTTTGTCTTTATTACATTGTTGTGATCTATGGCTGATGTGCAATTACACAATTTCAAAGTTCAGAGTTCATTCCGTCAGTCAGTCAGTCAGTCTGTCTGACGTGTCTGTCTCCCTGTCTCTTTCTCTCAAAATATAAAAACTGCATAAACACGGGGACTGGATGAAAAAAGCAAAGAGAACTTATGCCATTATCCTCGAAATTAAAGAACCCCCCTCTCTCTCTCTCTGTGTCTCTGTCTCTCTCTCTCTCTGTCTCTGTCTCTCTGGCGTGTTTGTGGTGAATTCCAAGTGTATTGTCTAGCGTTGCAATCGATCTAAACTGTGAAAAGAGGTTTTCAAATGTGTTAGTCTTGTGCTTTTAATCTTCATAGCACATCAAAGACAATCTGCGCTTGGTTAGGGCCGAATAGGACCAGGCTTACTGACGCTTCAGTACTTTAATACCATGATCAAAGGATTGACGACTAGGAACTGTATTTGCCACTCTCTGTGGGTATGTGTGTGTGTTATTTATTCTTTATATCGTTGTGTGTTATGTGTGTGTGTGTTATTTATTCTTTTATATCGAGGATATTGGAATAGCACTCATGTGCTTTTTTATACATCCAGTCCCCGTGTGTATACGGTTTTGTAAATTTTGTCATCTGTTCCTACCGCCATACAATGGCCTACTCTTACGAAAAGCGGAACAGGATTTAACGTGTGCGCGAGATGTTCTGCGTGCGTTCGCACACGGGGCCTCGGTTTATAGTCTCATCTGATGGACTTTTGGGGATAGTGGAGTCTGCACTGATGTTAACTCCAGGGGAAAATACCCCCTTGAACGGGACTCGAACCCGGGTCGTCAGATTGCGAGCGCAATGTTCTAAGCACTAGGCTTATCCCGTCCCCCAGTGTGTGTGTGTGTGTGTGTGTGTGTGTGTGTGTGTGTGTGTGTGTGTGTGTGTGTGTGTGTGTGTGTGTGGTGTGTGTGTGTGTGTGTGTGTGTGTGTGTGTGTGTGTGTGTTGTGTGTGTGTGTACGATGTAAACGATTTTACTGTTATTTTTGCTGTGAAATGCCCCTTGTTTAGTGCAGATTGTAGAGCACTGTTAGACGTCTTGAATTCCATTTGCTATATGTGAAGTTCTTCGGATAAGACTACATATAAAGATCCTGTGTGTGAACGCACGCAGAACGTTCTGCGAACACGTTAAAACCTGTTTCGTCTTTTCAGAAAAGTAGGCCATGTGTGCCGGTTGGAACAGGTAACAGTACTTAGTTACTGCATGCACACAGGGACTGGATGTAAAGAAAAGCACAAGAGTACTCATTCCATTATCATGGAAATCCAAAAAAAAAGATAATCAACAAGAGCCTAAACATCTGTTTTTCCCTGGCTAGTCCTCCAATGGAGGTTTGGTCAGAACAGCAGCTGTAGCGTGTGGCCAGCACACGGCAGCTGTGCACGTGTACGGGGCTCCACTGCTTTCCTGCTGCAAACACCGCCTGCCTTTCTATCATCGACGGCCAATGGATTGTATCCGCCCGCTTCTAGTGCTGCTCAGCCCTCCTTTGATTTTTCTGTCGTCTTTGCTTTCACTGGCCTCACCCCCAACTCTGCTCAAGAGTGCATCGTTTCAAACTAAACGAAAAAAACACACCAGGATTTCTTTTGACAGATATCGTCTAGAAAAAACCCAGTGCATACCTTTCCAGTAAGTTACCTAGACCATTTAGCTATGATACAAACCAGTAAGTTATCTAGACCATTTAGCTATGACACAAACCAGTAAGTTATCTAGACCATTTAGCTATGATACAAACCAGTAAGTTATCTAGACCGTTTAGCTATGATACAAACCAGTAAGTTATCTAGACCATTTAGCTATGATACAAACCAGTAAGTTATCTAGACTATTCAGCTATGATACAAACACTGAAGTTGTGTTGTTTTTGTTGCTGTTCTCCAGACGCTGCTTCCATCGACTGAAGCACGGCACTGCAGGGGAAGGATGCAGTCTGAGCTCCAGCCTGTCACTGCTCTGAGTGACTGGTCTTTGTTGTTGATGGTCACAGGCCATCAGGGTCTGGTGTGGATCACCACAGTGTATAGAACTGGACAGGACTAGCACCACATTGTACAGGACTGTACAGAGCTAGAACCACAGTGTACAGGACTAACGCCATATTGTACAGGACTGTACAGAGCTAGAACCACAGTGTACAGGACTAACGCCATATTGTACAGGACTGTACAGAGCTAGAACCACAGAGTACAGGACTAACACCACATTGTACAGGACTGTACAGGACTCTTTTCACGGCTGCAGTCCATGGCAGAACAGAGCGAGGCAAATGAACACAACCCGGTACAGAATACAGTGCAAGAGTTGACACACAACACTGTAGTAGTGCACTGGATTAGAATAACACCTCCAACTGTTCCAGCCGAAAGCAAAAAGCAGCATCGGCAAATGAAATACAGAGCAACAGCTACTCTCTTTCTGTTCATCTGCAAGTCTGCTGACAGTTCTAGATCAACAATAGTAATCGTGGGCCGGAATGGACTGGTAATGTAGACAGACGTAGTGCTCAGGGCTGACAGGTTCTGATTATTATTATTATGTCTGCCTGGCTCTCAATCTCCTTGACGTAAACAGCATGTAGATGAAGTCTGCTAGCATACCAAACGCGCAGCAAGAGTTTCCATAGAGTCAGCGAGTTGTCATCTGTTATTATTGTGTTGTGATGAGGAAATAGTCATGGTTGAAGAAGGGCTCTGTAGCTGAGTTTGATTTCAATCCTCGGGGTCCATGCTCGGTGTTCCAGGTCCCGTAATTCATGTCAACGTTAAATGGATTACAGAAACACGAATGCAACCTTACAATAGAAATGAGCTGCTTTGAAGTCAGTGTGTATCCGCTGAGGCCAGCGGGCAGACCTCCTGCAGAGTTACAAGCACATGAGAAGATCAGGCACCACGCCGGAGAGAGAGAGAGAGAGAGAGAGAGAGAGGGGAGAGAGAGAGAGGAGAGAGAGAGAGAGAGAGAGAGAGAGAGAGAGAGAGAGGAGGCTGTTCTCTAAAAACCCTTGTAGATTTTTAGTTCGGTTAGTTAATTGTCTTAGAATCTTATAGTAGTTGTTGGAATCAGATATGTGAAATAGCACAATCAATTCCCCGATACTTCTAAGTTTGAGTTTGTAGGACATTGTGAACAGTTTTCTTCTCCAACTAGAATTATTATTACCATCCATTTTACCTCTCATGTGCTGCCAATGGTCACACCATTTCAATCAATAAACATAAATCTATTTTTCTATGTTTCAGCCTGATTGGGTTTGCTTGTGTACTTTAGATATAATCAGAAAACAAACTCCAGCGCAAACAACTTGTTTTGTACGCAGTGGCACTCCCTTGATAAATCTGAGGCTGAGTAAAAACTCTTCCCCAGAATCAATAATTGGCGACAAGTAAATAACAACCTGGCTGTCCTTGTCCTTGTTTCTGTGATTGGCCACATATCACAACACGCTGCTGGTGATATTGCTGCAGTGATTGGCAATATAGCACAACACACTGCTGGTGATATTGCTGCAGTGATTGGCCCCATATCACAACACACTGCCGGTGATATTGCTGCAGTGAATGGCAATATAGCACAACACACTGCTAGTGATATTGCTGCAGTGATTGGCAATATAGCACAACACACTGCTGGTGATATTGCTGCAGTGATTGGCCCCATATCACAACACACTGCTGGTGATAGTGCTGCAGTGATTGGCCCCATATCACAACACACTGCTGGTGATATTGCTGCAGTGATTGGCCCCATATCACAACACACTGCTGGTGATATTGCTGCAGTGATTGGCCACATATCACAACACACTGCTGGTGATATTGCTGCAGTGATTGGCCCCATATCACAACACACTGCTTGTGATACTGCTGCAGTGATTGGCCCCATATCACAACACACTGCTGGTGATACTGCTGCAGTGATTGGCAATATAGCACAACACATTGCTGGTGATATTGCTGCAGTGATTGGCCACATATCACAACACACTGCTGGTGATATTGCTGCAGTGATTGGCAATATAGCACAACACACTGCTAGTGATATTGCTGCAGTGATTGGCCACATATCACAACACACTGCTGGTGATATTGCTGCAGTGATTGGCCGCCATCACAACACACTGCTGGTGATATTGCTGCAGTGATTGAGCCGCCATCACAACACACTGCTGGTGATATTGCTGCAGTGATTGGCCACATATCACAAGGCACTGTTGGTGGCCGCCACTGGCAACATCCTGCCGGGCAGAAGTGCCTTGTCTATGAGATTCTGCAGCACTGAAGGCAGAGTACTGACTCACACCAACCCATTCCCCCTGAAATGAAACACAGAAGCACTGAACAGCAGAACGAGTTTTAAGCAGGATGCATGCGTGTTCTGCTTGTGTTTCCGTGGCAGCAAATTCACCATTCTTTCGAATTCAGGAACTATGTAGTCATCAGACACAAGGGCATTGTAACTCAAATCAGAAGTCGTGGAGAAGTGGGTCTAGTGGTAACGTATAAATGCAGGCGGTTTGGGTTCAAATCTGGTAAGAATTCATACTGTCCTGTAATGGTGGTTGGCCTGAGTTGTGGTCTTTCACAGGATATGGTAAACTGAGGGTGCCAAATACAACCGATGTTTGACTCCTATCATAATGACCTCCACGGCAATAGGGTCATCTCTGTCCAAACTGTCTTTAAAAAGACTCTCACAGGAAAAGACAATGTTTGCTGTACCTGCAGATAACAAGGTTTTCAAACTAGATAGCACGATACTGTGGATGTATGGTCTTTTTGTGACAACAAATCCTGCTATTACAAAATGCTAAATCTATATATTAAAACAATAAAATAAAAATGGTGATCAAAACTGAAAGCTTATACATTAGACACCCAACAGGTAGCAGAAACCGCGTTCAACGTCAGATCATTCCCCATTTCACAACAATAACAACACAAACAACAACAATACAAGTAACAACGATAACAACTACAGCAACAAAACGTTCAACTGGTAGGTTGAGTGTTTGCGTTTCTTTCTGAAGATACGACAAGATCATCAACAAAAGCAAAAGCAACAGCAACAGCAGAAAACAACAGCAACAGCAAAAAAAACAGTAACAGCAAAGGGAAATAACAACAACCAAAACAATAGCAGCAATAGCCCAACGGCAACAACCACATTTAATGCCGATTTTCTCTTTGTAACTTAGCCCCTTCATCGCCAGGCATGTTCAACTCCTTGCTGCAGACCCAGATGTTTCTTTAGACAGTCCAGCCTAGGTGCTACACACACGACAGCTATTGCTAAATGTGTGCAAACACAGCCATGGTCTTAGTCTTTACGCCTTCTAGTTCTAGCAGTATCACAAACACACACATACTCTCACAGGGACTCTCTCTTGTTTATCATTCTCTCTCTCTCAAACACACACTCATACACACGCACACATACACACACCACACCCCCACACACACACACACACACACACACACACACACACACACACACACACACACACACACACACACATCCCTTCAATACGTGAGCACAGGCACATACTGAGGCAGAGAAGGAGGCAGACAGGCGCACAAAGAGAGGGCAGAGAAAGCAAACATTACGTCAAGGATTGAGAAGCACAACCCTTCAATACTTTACCCTGAACAAACACGTCCACCACCACCACCACCACCACCACCCCCCACCACCACCAGCTCCCCAATGAGACAACAAAGTGAACAGAAAAAGCAACAAACAAAGACACAAACGCTTCCTACAAATTCCATGCATGGACAAGCAGTTTTCCAACCCACAAGGGAATGCAGTTCATGTTTTTCTAGAAGTAAGCAAAGATGTCTCGTGACCAGACAAAGCAGTGGTTACCACTGAAAAGTCAGACCTGCAAAACCAACACAACCGAACTTGGTTGTGTTTTGTTTTAAACATGTGCAGAGGTGGTATTCAAACTGAAAAGTGTTTTTGTTTGTTTGTTTGTTTGTTTGCTAGTTTGTTTGCTTTTGTATGCTTGTTTTTTCAGCACATCTTTTGTGAAGTTCCTGTCCTGCTGTTCCCCCGCCGCTTATTTCAATCTGTTCGCCCCAGCCATACCCAGATTCGTTAAGTTCACAGGGAGCCTATCAATGTCAGGCCGCCATGGGGCCACCAGCCAAAGGGACTCTGCACTGCCTCTGGGTCAAATCGGTGGTGTTCAGTGATACCTGTTCTGTTGGTCAGGTAGTTTGAGAAACATTCTCAAAATCGCATCCCTAAAGTGGATGAAGTTCGACCGTGTTGTCCCAGTCTTTCCAATGAGTCCTCTAGTCAGAGGCTGGACGAAGTACAGAAAATCTCTATAACCCTTATAGGATTCAAACCCGTGACCTTTCGGTCCGAAACTCAAAGTGCTAATCACTGTGCTATGACATCTGGTTGTCCTAGGGTGTGTGTTGTTGCCATGTGGTCAGGTCTGTCTGTACTGTTTCATGGTCAGTGACACTGCCCAGCCCGGCCAGCTGCCGCCACACAGCTCATCCCTTCCATCTCTCGCTTCAGCCACGCCAAGTGTAACTTTGTCTTGTCGCGTCCTCGGCGTCACAAGTCCTCAGGAAGGTTATCAGTGCTAGGCCGCGGTGGGGCCACCAACTAGAGAGGCCCTGCACTGCTGCTGGGTCACTTAGGATAAAACTGTAAACCGTGGTTCTATGTGTGAACGCAAGCAGAGCATCTTGCGCACAGTTAAAACCATTTTCGCCTTTCGGAAGAGCAGACCAGTTGTGCAGGTTGGAATGGATGACAAAATTTACAAAACCGCAAGCACACAGGGACTGGATGCTTTGTCCATCATCCTCGATATAAGAGAATGAATAAAAGACTTATAAATAAAGTGGTGTTCAGTGGCGTTTATATTCCAAGCTAACATACGTAGAACACCCCCTGTTCAGCCCCCTACTGAGAATAACGACTAAGTCGTTTAAGCCAGATTGGATGAGATGTCCACCAAGGGGGGGGGGGGGTGACTACCACGATGTCCTTTAAATGACCCTGTCCCCCTGAATCCTCTAGCCGCAAAGGATTGGACATAAGCTCACCACAATCCAAATTGTTATGATACTGGAACTAGCAACCTTCCAGGCAGTAAAACAACACGCTAACCACTGAACGACGGCGTCTGCTGTGATTGATAGCTTAGTTGTTGTTTTCAGGTGTGCTGTCCTGTGCTTACAATGACAGTGGCTGTGCGTGCGGCGCTGTTTTCAGTGCAGCGGTATTCCTAACCACACATCTCTTCTTTCTTGACTGTCGTCTCCCCCCTCACTCCCAGGGCTGTCATGGGTGAAGTGTGCTGTGCTGAGCTTTTCTGGATGAACATCCTGGCCCTACAGACCCAGGAGAGGGCCATCCCTCCCTGCCCAGGTAAAGGGAGGATACTGGGAATGTCTGTGTTTCTCTTACGCACCGAATGCTGGCATGATTCACGGTATCTGTGATGCAGGACAGTCACTGTTGATCTACACTCTGCCTGAGCCGTGGATGCTGATTCATTAGCAAGATGTCGTACTTGGAACAGAAAGCAGGTACACAACCTCCAAATGGAACAGAGTGAATCCTGTTTTCTTAAAAAACAACAACTAACAAACACACACGCACGCACACACCCACCCAGTGCATGTGGTGACAAGAGCTAATGCATTCTTGTCTACAATACATCATAACACAATGCAGTATAATACAGTTGTGAAACCTCTTGAAACTTCAAATAGATAAAACACGACATAGTGCAATATGTCATGATATAACACGGTATATTAAAATGCAAAACAACAACAGTTCAGTACAGTACAGTACAATATATGGGCACAGCACAGGGAGTGATGGCAGTTGCAATAAACAGTGGCAGTGCTAACGGAAACCTCGTCAGACATGACGCAGTGTTATAGATCAGTCTGTACGCAGTGGAGCTCCCTTGACAGATCTGAGACTGTCAGTAACTGCTCCCTCCCTCCCTCCCTCAGAATGAATCTGGTGCAGGAAAAAGTAACTGCCTCATTTCGCTGCCCCGTCAGAAGGAATCAATAGCAGAAATCCTGGCTTAACTCCTATGTCCCCTCCACAATCAATCAATGAAGTGCAGGGTAAAATAACGGCTTAAGATCGATTTCCTAACTGCTTTGGTTTACCATACAACATGCAGTATTTAGGCAGCAGGCATTTTGTCGAATCCTACCGTAAATACGCAGCACTGAAAATCAGAGAGCACTGACAGAAATGACAGACAACTGAACTGAATGGAGCCCATCGATTATGCAGAGACCTTTGACAGAGTGAAACAGGCAGAAATGATTGTGGTACTTGAAAAAGTAGGCACTGATGAAGAAAACATCAGAATCAAAACCGAACTGTACTGGAAGCAGAAGGCAGCCATTACAGTAGATGATGAACTATCAGAACCTGCGGAAAGCAAAAGAGAAGTGAGATATGGCTGTGTCGTGTCACTTTATTTATTTAACATATACACAGAATAGATTTACCGAAAATCAAACAACAAAAATACAGGCATTGTTATCGGGGAGGTGGGGGGGATTAGCACAACTCTACTGGCCGAAAGCAGTGAAGACCTGCATGAAACAATGGACACAAACAAGGAAGAAAACGGCAATAACAGCTCAGACCTGAAGATTGAGAAAACCATCTAAATGGTCATTGCAAGAACACAATGACAAAAGAGCAGAAATGCAAGTACACGACAAAGCACTGGAGCAAGGCCCGCACTTCAGGCATCTCGGACAGCTGGTGAATGAAGATGGCAGAAGGGATCAAGAAAGCGCAGATTGAAAGAATAGCCTGAGATAACTTAACCTTGATAAAGATAACGTATATCTTGACATCAACATAAATATGATTTACTTAAAAAACAGAACAGAGAAAAATTTTCTGTTGTTCTCTATGGAGCTGAAACATGGACATTTTACAAAGAAGCAGAGAGAAAGACAACAGCCTTTGAAATAGGGATCTACATACAGATGGCAAAATGAGTTGAAGAGGCAAAATGCCAAATGAAAAAGCCTTCGTTTTAATAGGAATCCAAAGAGTATATATATATATATATATATATATATATATATATATATATATATATATATATATATATATATATATATACGGCCAAACGATGAAGGAGGACCAAGACGTCAATGGACACGTGATGGAAAAGACTGGACAGGCAGTATGCTGGCAGAGTGGATGTGACTGGCCCAAGACAGATGGACTTGGAGACACATGACACGTCAACAGCAGTCTTGGGACGGCACGGATTCCAAGATCTAATCCCGTATTAAGCAGCTGGCATTTTTGAATGGGAAACTTGTTCACAGCGATAGTTTGAAATGGTCTGTTCAAGCGATCATTTCTCGGTGATTAAAGCCATAACTCTGTTTTTGAAGTGGTCAGTTCAACTAATTACGACTCAGTGTACAAAGCGTAGACATGGTTTGAAGTGGTCACCTCCAGCAATACTGTCTAAGTGTTTAAAGCTAAGTAAGAACATTGCTAAAGCTCGGGACTAGATTGATCCTATGGGTATCTTAAAAAAGGACACACCCTTCTGCTAATATTTGTGTTGTGAGCGTTAATCAACTGTGAGCGCTGCAATCTCGACACCATCAGCTCGCTTACAACATGAGGAGCAGCATTAACACACACATGTAGCAGGAGATCTCACTGGAGAGGAACAGAGCCCTCTGCATTCTCTTTAATTCGTTCCAGGACTTGGTACAAAATATCTGGTGGTGGTGGTAGCAGTAGTAGAAGTAGTAGTAGTAGTAGTAGTAGTAGTAGTAGTAATAGTAGTAGTAGTAGTAGTAGCAGCAGCACAAACAGCAGCAGCAGCAGTAGTAGTAGTAGTAGCAGCAGCAGCAGCAGCAGCAGCAGCAGCAGCAGCAGCAGCAGTAGTAGTAGTAGTAGTAGTAGTAGTTGTACTAGTAGTAGTAGTAGTAGTAGTTGTACTACTACTACTACTACTACTACTACTACTACTACTACTAGTAGTAGTAGTAGTAGTAGTAGTAGTAGTAGTAGTAGAAGCAGTAACAGTAGCAGTTAGTTTTGCTAGCATTTTCTACATTTTCCTTCCTTCCTTTTAACGTGTGCTTCTTATTTGTCACTTATTTTTCTGTCTTTTTATCGTGCAATCATTGAATTGTCTACATTTTTCGTCATATGATGGTTATTTTCTTCTGTTGTATAATAACATTCAATCTAGATGGGCGGTGTAATGAAAATAGTGTAGAGACAACAGCGATAAACATGGGCGATCATTATTATATTCTTTTTTGTCATTTGTCCTTTATGTTCTTGTTTTATAGGAGCTGCTGTTTTTGCAGTGTTTTCTTTAGGGGGCTGGTTTATTTCACTTTCAGGCTATGTTCATTTTGTGTTGTTATTTCAAAAGGCTTGCTGCTCCAAAAAGAATCCAACAAAGAATTAATTGAAAAAGCCCAACTTCTAAAAAGAAATTAACAACTAAGAAAAAGAACAGAAAAACAAATATGTATAGAAGAAAATGAAAAATGTGGAAAACAATTCCAAAAGATTCAGGGGGAAAAGCCGAACAAACATCCACCACCAGAAAACAGAGTGGAAGATAAGGCAGCAACAACAGGGAGCAGGGAGGGAGACCACCACTATCAAAATAAGAGAAATGATAAACAATGAGAAGAGAAAGAAAGAAGGAAGAAAGATAGAAAGAAAGGGAGACAGAAAGAAAGAAAAAGAGAGAGAAAAAGAAGAAAGAAAGAAGAGAGAAAAAAGAAAGAAAGAAAGAAAAGAAAAGAAGAAAGAAAGAAAGAAAGACAGAAAGAAAGAAAGAAAAAAAACAGAAACAAGAGAACAAAGAAAGAAAAAGAAAGGAAGAGAGAAAACACAGGCAAACAAACAAGAAAGAAAACAGAGAAAGAACGTGAAAAGAGTAACCAGAAAAATAAACTAACCTATATTTAAAAAAAAAGAAACGACAAAAGAGACTATAAAAAAGACAAAAGAAAGAAAGCAACAACAGAAACAAGAAAACAAGCTACAGAAAAAGGGCGAGAACATTGGGGGACAGAACATAGAGCGACCAACGTAGTCCTCTGTTAGCAAGGATGTCACGCCCTTCGATTTGTTCGTTTTTACAAGTTCCAGCGCTATATAAATTCCTTATATTATTATTATTATTATTATCATTATCATTATCATTATCATTATTATAATGTCACCAGCAAAATCAACACTCTGAAAGTCTACATATGGTCCATCCTTCTGTACGGATGTGAATGCTGGACGCTGACAAAAGACCTCGAAAGAAGACTTGAAGCAGCAGAAATGTGGTATATCAGAAGAATTATGAGAATATCATGGACTGAAAAGAAGTCAAACGAAGAAGTAATGGAAATGGCCGGGTACAAAAGATCCCTACTCAAAACCATCAGAAAAAGACAACTACAATTTTTGGGCACATAAACAGAGCTGATGGAATAGAAAAGCAAATATTGTGTGGAAAGATTTGTGGTACCAAAGACAGAGGAAGACAACGCACAAAATACACAGACAATCTGAATAGCTACGCAACGAGGAAAGAATCCCCCAACAATGAACTCATCAGGAGAACTGACAACAGAGAGGAATGGAAGGCCATGATCGCCGATGTCTGCAACAGACCTGGCACATGAAGAAGAAGAAGTCACCACCAAGCGCTTGCAGCTGCCGATACAGGCAGACAACGAGAGTGGAGAGGAAGGCATCAGGCAGAATGGGGAGGGGAAGAAAGCAAGTGACCACAGTGGGCTCGGCAGGACTCTCCACAGCCCACACCAGCACACAGCGTGCCAGGCCTCCGCTTCTACTGTTGAGCAAGATGCTTTCCCAGCTTCATGGGTTCCTCTGTGCAACTGTGTATTTATATGCGTGAGCGTTTGCATGAATACACGCATGCATGCATGTACCCAAGCATGCAAACGTGCGCGCGCGCACACATACACAAACACACACACACACACACACACACAAACACACACACAAACACGCGTGCGAGCGTGCACACACACACACTCACACTCACATACAAAATTCCTTGTTTACTCTATGCTGACGACCTAGCATTATTATCAACAACCAAAGTAGGTCTTCAAACTAAACTAAAACAACTACAGGAATACTGTTCCAATTGGGGTTTAAAGATAAAACAAAAACAAAGGTAATAGTCTTTACGAGATCACCTCCTAAAATTTCAATTCATTTTAAATGTGGAGAGCATGTAATTGAAACAGTAGAAACTTATACATATCTAGGTGTCCTTCATCAAAACGGGAAGTTTGAAACAACACAAGAACATTTAGTAAAACAAGGCAACAAAGCAATGTACGCCTTTAAAAGAGCAATTCATGGACAAAATTTAAAAATTAGCCTACTATAATAATGCGTCTATTCGACTCACTGATAACTCCTATCTTAACCTATGGAGCAGAAGTTTGGTTTCCTTTTTGTTTTAATGGGGAGACATAATTTCATATTGATAAACTGTTCAAGACATGCTTATCAAATCAATTTTTGCATGAGAATTTTCATGTACAATTTTGTAAAAAAAATGCTAGGAGTTCATAAAAAAGCATTAATACTACCCACTTTGGGTGAATTAGGAATATTTCCACTGACCTTTAAAATCATATGCCAGATAATATCGTTTTGGATTCATTTGACAGAATCAAAACCAAAATCTTATATTAGAATAGTATACGATTATTTGTATCAGACGAATACATCCGATAAATGGATCAACACAGTAAAAAATATTCTTTACACAATTGGATTCAAACATGTCTGGACGAACCAAAGTACTCTTGATGTTCATCGGTTGAGTTATGCTGTTTAGAGAAAGCTTGAGGACATGTATAAAACATTTTGGATCTAACAGAAAAAAAAGTTTGCAAAACTAAAATTTTACGATTTTGCTCCCAAAGAATACAGACTGGGACCATACTTAATAAACTATGAAAACAAAACTCATAAGAAGACGTATTGTAAATTTCGCACAAGCTGTCACAATTTAATGATAGAGAAAGGGAGGCACCAAAATATATCTAGAGAGGACAGAAAATGTAGATATTGTAACAAGATAGAAGATGAATTTCATTTACTCGATGAATGTATTTTATATGATGAACTCAGAAACAATTTGTTATTAAAAATTACAACCAAAGACAAATAACGTAAAATTTGTATAGATAAATTAAGTGACATAATCACAGTTGATATCTATCAAGCAGATATAATCAAATATGTGTATGAATGTTTTAAGAAAAGAGAAAATGAGAAGTAAAATGCAACATGCTTTAGTGTACATCAATTTCAGCCAAAGAGATGATTATAACTGATGCTTGCTTGTTTTGTTGTTGTGTCAAATAAGTCTACTTGACTTAAATGGCAATAAAATATTCTGAATCTGAATCTGAATCATACACACTCACACTTACACACACATTCACACACGTGCACTCTCTCTCTCTCACTCTCTTCTCTCTTCTCTCTCTCTCTCTCTCTCTCTCTCTCTCTCTCTCTCTCTTCTCCTCTCTTTTCTCTCTCTCTCTCTCTCTCTCTCTCTCTCTCTCTCTCTCTCTCTCTCTCTCTCTCCTCTCTCTCTCTCTCTGTGTCATTCAAACTCACTTCAAACTTTTTCTTTATACATTAATTTTTAAAAAAGAAAAGCAAAAACAACAACACCTTTTTTTTATCATACCTCTGTATGAAAGTTCGATAGACGCAACATCAACTGATATTATGATCTTCATTAATCATTTTCCGTCAATTGTTATTTGATACAGCTTGTTTGAATTTCGAACTTTAAAAACAAATTAGAGTGAACTTGCTCTAGATGTTTAAACAAAGCTATCAAATTACAGAAACATTACATTGGATTATAACTGATATTCATATTTTTGTCCAGTTGATTTCTATTCAATTGTTTATACGTATCATATTACTAGAAATTCGCATTTGCATAACAAACAATAACAGTTATGTATTTTATCTATTTATCTTTTTGTCTATTCATACTATTTTTTCTTTATGTCCAGTCTCCGGTGTTATGACCTTTGTCAGCAGTCCCGCTGGCACACACTGGCCTACTCTTCATGCAGGCCGAATAGATGGTAACGTGTGCACAAGATGTTCTGCGCGCTTTCACACACGGGGCCTCGGTTTATACTCTCAGCCGAAGGACTTTTCGGGAGAGTGGAGTCTGCACTGATGTTAACTCCAGGGGAAAATATCCCCTTGAACTGGAATCGAACCCTGGTCGTCAGAGTGTGAGCGCAATGTTCTATAACCACTAGGCTATCCCGTTCCAGATCGCGAACGCAACGCTCTAATCACCATTTTGGGTACACGGTATGTAAAACAGCCATGTAAACAAACTACTAATATAGTTTGCAATTATGGTTCGACAGTGGTTCCCAGGTGTGATGGGTGAAATAGTGGGCATGTCTTGAGTGACCCCAAGTATCAAGCTAGAAAACGCCCAACAATAGCCTACAACAAACTTCAAACTGTCATTGTATCTGCCTGTTTAATCTCCCTCACTCTCACTAGGTTCCAAAAGCAAGAGAGTATAGAGGAGATTCTGCAGGTGATGTTTGCTTTGACATCATGCTAAAGCGTGAAGCTTAGGCCCTTGCTGTAGTTGCAGTCCTGAAGAGATCAGAAACGTTGCTGTGAAATAGTGAGACTAGGTATACCTCTGTGTTTCTCTCCTCCTTTGCTGCCCTCTGTTTGCCTTCGTGTATCTGTCTCTGATGCTATGTGTCTCTTCCTCTCGCCTTTATTTACTGTATGTTTCCATCTCCTCCCCCCCCCCCTCTCTCTCTCTCTCTCTCTCTCTCTCTCTCTCTCTCTCTCTCTCTCTCTCTCTCTGGCGTGTGTTTATGGTATTTGTGAAGCCACTGTTCTTTTCTTTTGCTCCTCCAGTCCCTTTTGATGTATTGTGGCCTAAGGTCAATGTACGGTTACACTATTTCAGAGTTTAGAGTTCTCTCGCATAGAAATCCTCTGAGTTTTGACATATGAGTAGGAAGATACGACCTTTGGCGAAAGCAGCTGTTTATCTGTGGTCAATGCATGTATCCCATCAGAGCAGGGAATTTTCTGTCACTAACACAGGGATGTGCAGACACACTGCCACTTGGGTCTTCTAGCACATGGTCCTTGATGTTTTCTTTTAATAGGGTAACCTTCGACCAAGAACAGTTTTTGTAAACTACAATATCATGGGTTTGTTGTTTGTTTCTTTCTTTGATATCTTTTTTTTTTTGGGGGGGTGGTGGTTCTAGAGTCCCTTTTCCAGAGCTGCTAACAGCAACCAGCTGTCTTCAAGAAAAAGGAACTAAAGCAGAGGGGAAAGAGAACACGGCCGCTATCCTCAATATTCTGGCCCCTAGAGAAACTGAGGTCTCTAACACCTCATCCCCAACGACAGCAGAGGTTAGGGGACACCTTTGCCTTTTCAGACTTGCACGCTCTAGAACACTGTAGCGGTTGCAGTTTCCTGCTTGGATATCCTCCAGCTTCGACACCAGATATGGCCAATTAGTGGGGTGGCTAGCTATGTGCGTGAGATCTGTGCCGTCTTTTCCACCAGTGATTCCCATGCCCAGTGCAATGCAAGGCGTCTCCTTTGATCCATCTGGTCAGACTCAATGTCGTACCAATTTCCGCACCCCCCATCCCCTTATCCCCTCCCTTCACAATTTCAGATGGCAGTGATGGTGCCTGTCACCATTTTTCGTACCCAAAGAAGGACAGCTACTACTACTACTACTATTACAACAACAACAACAACAACAACAACACAACAACAACACTACTACTACTACTACTACTACTACACTACTACTACTGCTGCTGCTGCTGCTGCTGCTGCTGCTGCTGCTGCTGCTGCTGCTGCTGCTGCTGCTGCTGCTGCTGCTGCTGCTGCTGCTGCTGCTGCTGCTGCTGCTAGTACTACCACCACACACGACCATCACCACCATTATGGTTTTTTGAGCAAAAGAAACAAAATACCCCCAAAGTTAACTGGGAGTTGCTTTTAAGTGAAGAAGCCATGGAAACGTCGTATCTGAGACATCAGTGTCTGACACCAAACTGTTTTATGGCTATACAGGTTTACAGTTTAGCCTTGGCCAAAAAAGGTTTTGCCAGTTATTGATGTTATACGTTGCTATGCTTTGAACTGTTATGTTGAGAATGTCTTCATCTAGGGCAAACTCAGCGTATAAACCTGTACTCTCCATTAAAAGAGAATCCCTGGAAGTCGAGTATGGCAGCCTTAATGGCAAGGTGAAAACAGTCACACAACGCAAACTTCTCCTTCAGTGTTCACTTACAGTCTCACAGTGATTGCCTGGTTGAGCGAGACAGAGTACATACTGTGGATGATCCCCGAGGGTTTCAAGCTGGGTAACGCCCAACAACAAGAACAACAACAATAATAATAATGATGATTATAATAATAATAATAATAATAATTTAAAAAAACACTGCAGGACCTAAAGCAACACTGTCAGTGGATGTCTCCATGCTGTCTAAAATCGAGGTAACAGGTCACCAACAAGAACGAAGATTCACATCATCTAGTCTGACTAGCCCAGTGTTTTCTTTGTTGCAAGTGTTTAGAATGGTAGAGTACACTTCACTCATCTCTAGAAGTATGACAGTACATGGACTGTTCTACACACATGGGATGTTCTAAACACATTGTGGGATGTTCTACACACACTATATGATGTTCTACACACATTATATTATGTTCTACACACAATATATGATGTTCTATACACGCTGGGATGTTCTACACACACTATATTATGTTCTACACACACTATGGGATGTTCCACACATACACTATGGACTGTTCTATACACACTATGGGATGTTCTACACACTACGGGATGTTCTACACACACTATGGGATGTTCTACACACACTATGGGATGTTCTACACACACTATGGGATGTTCTACACACACTATATGATGTTCCACACACACTATGGGATGTTCTACACACACTATGGGATGTTCTACACACACTATGTTATGTTCTACACACACTTCTGTGTTCTACACACACTATAGTATGTTCTACATACAATATATGATGTTCTACACGCACTATGGGATGTTCCACATACTATATGGGATGTTCTACACACACTATGGGATATTCCACACACACACTATGGACTGTTCTATACACACTATGGTATGTTCTACACACTATGGGATGTTCTACACACACTATTGGATGTTCTACACACACTATAGGATGTTCCACACACACACTATATGATGTTCTACACACACTATGGGATGTTCTACACACACTATAGGATGCTTTGCACACACTATGGGTGTTCTACACACACTATGGGATGTTCCACACACACTATATGATGTTCTACACACACTATATGATGTTCTACACACACTATATGATGTTATACACGCATTATGGGGTGTTCTACACACACTATATGATGTTCTACACGCACTATGGGATGTTCTACACACACTATATGATGTTATACACACACTATATGATGTTCTACACGCACTATGGGATGTTCTACACACACTATATGATGTTCTACACGCACTATGGGATGTTACACACACACACACACTATGGACTGTTCTACACACACTATGGCATGTCCTACACATGCTACACCCCACACAGCAAGAGAAACATTTATCAGAGGACAAGCCAAGTGCGCAGTCAGATGACGTAGTCAGGCTTCATCATTTATTTATGCCCCTGATTCCAGACATCTCTCCCTTGGCCCTGAAGTTTACCGCTGCTCTGTTCCTTCGGCGTTTCCCATCTCGTGAAATCAGCCAGTAGATAAAGGCTTAGGCTGCATCAGTGCAGAGAGTTATGAGCACGGGCAGCAAGTGTTTATGGCATTGATCTTACACAAATCTCCTCATCAGCCACAGAAGCTTACAGCAGGCTAGTGGACGATGGGTTTGGCTGGATCAGTGTTGTGCATAAACATGTTCCTATGCACAAGTTTATATTTTCGAGTTTGCTACATCCCTGGAGGGGGGGGGGGGGCGACAGCCTGGAAGGGGGGGGGAGGATAGCCTGGTTAGAGCGTTGTGCATTGTGCTCATGATCTCCTGACCGGGGTTCAATCCCCGTTCAAGAGGAAATAATTTTCCCCTGGAGTTAACATCAGTGCAGACTCCACTCCACCCCTCACCCACCCCACCCCCCAAAAGAAAAGTCCTTTGGACAAGACTATAAACCGAGGGCTCGTGTTAAAACGCACGCAAAACATCTTGTGCACACGTTAAAACCCGTTCCACTTTTCGGAAGAGCAAGCAATTGTGTGCCGGTGGGAATGGAAGACCAAATTTACAAACCTCCATACACACGGGGACTAGATTTAAAAAAACGCACGTGAGTGCTTATTTAATTATCCTTGAAATAAAAGAATCTCTCTCTCTCTCTCTCTCTCTCTCTCTCTCTCTCTCTCTCTCTCTCTCTCTCTCTCTCTCTCTCCTCTCTCTCCCTCTCTTTCTCTCCCTGATCACGTCAAGTGGAAGGGAAGGTGTATTGTAATCACACATGTAAATTTGGTAAATCATTAACGAGATATAAACAACTTCAGATTTTCAAAGCAAGACAGTGTGCCCCTAAAGCTGGTTCTGACCTCTCTCTATTGGGGAAGCCTTTGGTGGAGAAGTGGTGATGTGGAGACCAGACCAAAGCCAGACTGTGCATGGTTGTGAGTGGCCCCAACCTGGGGCAGACCAGCTGACTGGTGGTGCTGAGGGGGGGGGGCCTTCAGCAGGCACAGCTGCAGGGAGGACCAGTGCCGACACAGATGTGTCAGTCAGTCAGTCAGTCAGTCAGCCAGTCAGTCAGTCCACACGCTCAAGACCGTGCAGCAGAGTCAGGATTCTTCTGCT
>CM054139.1:17327579-17340079 GCA_028751875.1 Rapana venosa | reverse complement strand
ATTCCTGTCTTCATTGTTCTGACCTTCTACATTCCTGTCTTCTGAATTCTGACCTTCTACATACCTGTCTTCATTGTTCTGACCTTCTACATCCCTGTCTTCTGAGTTCTGACCTTCTATATTCCTGTCTTCATTGTTCTGACCTTCTACATTCCTGTCTTCTGAGTTCTGACCTCCTATATTCCTGTCTTCATTGTTCTGACCTTCTACATTCCTGTCTTCATTGTTCTGACCTTCTACGTTCCTGTCTTCTATGTTCTGACCTTTTACATTCCTGTCTTCTGAGTTCTGACCTTCTACATTCCTGTCTTCATTGTTCTGACCTTCTACGTTCCTGTCTTCTACGTTCTGACCTTCTATATTCCTGTCTTAAATTGTCAGGCCCTCCATCTCATTGTCCCAGGCCAAGAGAGTTCTGTCAGTTATTGAGATCAGCAACGTGCCAAGGTCTTCTTTCAACTGTTCTGATGTTTCTAAAACGTTATGGTAAGATTGTCGTCATCCATAACATGACAACCCAGTACTCTCCAATTAAAGAAAAACATCCTCTGAAGTCGCGTATGGCTGCCTATATGACGAGGCAAGTACCTCGCCAAAACAAATATACACGCAGACCTCTCAGGCAGTGTGCACTTCGTGGTCATGGGGATTCCCAGGTGTGATAAGACAAAGCGTATGGTCTGAAGGACTCCATGACCGTTAAGCCGGGTAACGCCTAACAATCACCACCACCACCACCACCACCACCACCACCACCACCACCTGCTTGTTCCTTGTATCCACTTTTCCACATTTCAGAAACAGCAAAACAACACAAGGGCTCTGCTGTTTTGTTCCTTCTGCGGTTTCTTCATTTCATCATTTGAAATTCATAGGTTTCGTTAAATGTTGTTTCTAATCAAACTAACCTACAAAAATGCAAATACTGAAATCAACAATACAAAAATGTGTATGACAGAAGAACAGTAACAATGTGATAAGAATTTCGTTAACTTTATGTCAATGAATATGTTAACTGATAATTATTCAAATAAAACTGAAAGAAATAAGAACAAAAGAACGAGAGCAAGAGCGAGAGCGAGAGAGAGTCAGACAGACAGACAGAGACACAGAGAGAGAGAGAGACAGAGAGAGAGAGAACACCACACACACACACACACACACACAACAACAACAACAACAACAACAGAGGCAATGACCAACAGAGAGACTCAGAGAGAGAAAGAGACAGAGAGACAGAGAGTCTCCGAGAGATACAGAGAGACACAGATAGAGACAGAGAGATAGAGACAGAGAGACAGATAGAGACAGAGAGACACACACAGAGATAAAGACAAAGACACGGAGAGAACAAATTGTTGGGAAACATACGGGAGCGGGAACATGCAGTTGAGAAGAAAGACAGAAACCAAGTATTCCACAAAGAGCCAGACCCCCACCCCCTTACCCATGCCAGCAGCACTAGTTACAGGTGAGGAGAATGCAAAAGAAAGAACAAGAAAAACAATCAGTAGAAAAGGACAGGGGGAAAATAACGAGCAGAAAAGAAAGCACAAAAAGATACAAAAAATAAAAAAAAACACAAGAAAGAAAGTGAGTAGACGGATTGAGGAAAAACAAGTAGAAAGAAAGAACTAGTGGGTTACAACAGCACAGATGGAAGTCTAGTCTCAGAACAGGAGAAACATCAGAATAAAACCTATAAAAGACAGAAATAATGACATAAGAAAAAAGTCATCACAGAAAAACAACATAAGGAAAAAAGACAAACATAAAGGAAAAAACGACAATAACAGGAAGAAGGAAAAAAATGAAAAGAAAAAATACTAAACGAAAGAAAGAACATCAATAAAGAAAAAAATTAAAAAGAAATAAATTAAATTTAAAAAATAAAACAAAAAGAAAGAAATCAAAGAAAAGAGTCAATGCAAGACAGAAAAGAAAGCAAAATGAAAAACAAAACAAGAAATAAGTGAAACCAAAAGAAGATGTCTTTCAAAAACAAAAACCGAAAAAAAGAAGGAAATGACACACAACTACAAAAAAATAATCAAAAGAAAGAACAACAACAATGGAAGACAGAGACACACGCGGAGAGAGAGAGGGAGAGGGAGAAGGGGAAGAGAGAGAGAGAAGAGAGAAGAGAGAGAGAGAGAGAGAGAGAGAGAGAGAGAGAGAGAGAGAGAGAGGAGAGTGAGAAGAGAGAGAGGAGATGAGAGAGAGGAGAGGAGAAGGAGAGGAAAGCGAGAGAGAGAGAGGGGGGGGGGAGAGCGAGAGAGAGACAGATGACAGACAGACAGACAGAGAAGAGAGAGAGAAAGAGACAGAGACAGAAGAGACAGAGAAAGAGCAAAAAGGAAAGACAGAAAGATGAAAGAAAGGACTGGGCGACAGAACCAAAGCCCAAAAGAGGGCAGAGAAGGCCCTGTCTCAGAACCAGGTTACAGAAACGCTTCTGGACGAAAGGAAAGGAAAGGAAAGGAAAGGAAAGGAAAGCTAGAGGAGAAAAGTGTGCAGGAAGGGGAGAAGGGAAAAAACAGTGATTGATGACCACACACAGCCCAGCCAGCCTCGCTTCTTGCCCTGTCCTTTTTTCACAGGCGCCTACGTGCAACATGCTCACACACACACGCACACGCACACACACACCACACACACACGCACACACACACACACACACACACACACACACACCACACACACACACACACACACACACACACACACACACACACACTCACACATACATACGTTATCGTCGAAATAAAATATACATAGATAACCACACACACGCACACACACACGCACACACACACACACACACAAACACACACACACACACGTGTGCGTACGCGCGTGTCTTTGGACACACCCACACCCCCCCCCCCACACCCCCCACCCCCACACACACATTATACATACCCACGGGCGCACGCAGGTGTGTCTTAGGACACACACACACATACACATAAAACACACACACACACACACACACTCTGAAAAACCCACCATTCAGAAACTATGTGATTCAGGTGTCTGTCTTTCAGTCATGCATCGGCGCTAATCATTTACTCGATTGCTGAATCAACCCAGAGAACAAAAGGAGGAGGAAGGAGGTGGAGCATGTACGCTTACGATCCTGTGAGAGGCCAGACTTGTTAGCAAAACAGTTTGTAAAAAGTTTGTCTGTGATTTTTTAAAGACCCCCCCCCCCCATACCCTCCCCATGACCTTCTTCCAAATGATCTCCAACAACAACAAAACAACAACAAAACAAATGAAATTAAATTCCGTAATCTTCAAACGCTGACAGAAATTACAGAATCTTTAATGTGAAGCCCCCACCCCCATCCCCTTAAATTAAGATGAAAACGAAAGGATGGACGGGGAAGGGGGAAGGAGTAGAACAAACAACGAAATTTTCATCGTACGATGTGTAATGTGATGCAGGTCGAAAGAAAGATGTCATCAGGAATAAATGATATGATACATGAAAATTAGTGTGAGGTATTCCGTAGCTACTGTTGCCCAAAGTGGATATAGGAAGACTGTAAACACAGCAAAGGGCTTTGGACATGGAGACTAAACGCAGTAAACCAGTCCACTCTAGTCCCCTCTGGTCTGCACATATACAAAAATAGATCACTAGTTGGTGCCAGGCGGGAGTTGGGACAGAGCAACACCACAGTGTTGTAGGATGTGGACATAGCAACACCACAGTGTTGTAGGATGTGGACACAGCAACACCAAGTGTTGTAGGATGTGGACATAGCAACACAGCAACACCACAGTGTTGTAGGATGTGGACACAGCAACACCACAGTGTTGTAGGATGTGGACATAGCAACACCACAGTGATGTAGGATGTACAGTGTTGTAGGATGTGGACAGAGCAACACCACAGTGTTGTAGGATGTGGACATAGCAACACAGCAACACCACAGTGTTGTAGGATGTGGACATAGCAACACCACAGTGTTGTAGGATGTGGACATAGCAACACCACAGTGTTGTAGTGATGTAAAAGTGTTGTAGATGTGGACAAGCAACACCAAGTGTTGTAGGTGTGGACATAGCAACACAGCAACACCACAGTGTTGTAGGATGTGGACACAGCAACACCACAGTGTTGTAGGATGTGGACAGAGCAACACCACAGTGTTGTAGGATGTGGACAGAGCAACACCACAGTGTTGTAGGATGTGGACATAGCAACACCACAGTGATGTAGGATGTACAGTGTTGTAGGATGTGGACAGAGCAACACCACAGTGTTGTAGGATGTGGTGACATAGCAACACCACAGTGTTGTAGGATGTGGACAGAGCAACACCACAGTGTTGTAGGATGTGGACACAACAACACCACAGTGTTGTAGGATGTGGGACATAGCAACACCACAGTGTTGTAGGATGTGGACATAGCAACACCACAGTGTTGTAGGATGTGGACATAGCAACACCACAGTGTTGTAGGATGTGGACATAGCAACACCACAGTGTTGTAGGATGTGGACATAGCAACACCACAGTGTTGTAGGATGGGTGACATAGCAACACACAGTGTGTAGGATTGGGACACAGCAACACCACAGTGATGTAGGATGTGGACAAGCAACACCACATGTTGTAGATGACATGTTGAGGATGTGGACATAGCAACACCACAGTGTTGTAGGATGTGGACATAGCAACACCACAGTGTTGTAGGATGTGGACATAGCAACACCACAGTGTTGTAGGATGTACAGTGTTGTAGGATGTGGACATAGCAACACCACAGTGTTGTAGGATGTGGACATAGCAACACCACAGTGTTGTAGGATGTGGACATAGCAACACCACAGTGATGTAGGATGTACAGCCCACTGTTGTAGGATGTGGACATAGCAACACCACAGTTGAGTAGGATGTAGGACATAGCAACACCACAGTGTTGTAGGATGTGGACATAGCAACACCACAGTGTTGTAGGATGTGGACATAGCAACACCACAGTGTTGTAGGATGTGGTGACATAGCAACACCACAGTGTTGTAGGATGTACAGTGTTGTAGGATGTGGGACATAGCAACACCACAGTGTTGTAGGATGTGGACACAGCAACACCACAGTGTTGTAGGATGTGGTGACATAGCAACACCACAGTGTTGTAGGATGTGGACATAGCAACACCACAGTGTTGTAGGATGTGGACATAGCAACACCACAGTGTTGTAGGATGTGGACATAGCAACACCACAGTGTTGTAGGATGTGGACATAGCAACACCACAGTGTTGTAGGATGTGGACATAGCAACACCACAGTGTTGTAGGATGTGGGGACAGAGCAACACCACAGTGTTGTAGATGTGGACTGAACAAGTGTTGTAGGATGTGGACATAGCAACACCACAGTGTTGTAGGATGTGGTGACATAGCAACACCACAGTGTTGTAGGATGTGGACATAGCAACACCACAGTGATGTAGGATGTACAGTGTTGTAGGATGTGGACATAGCAACACCACAGTGTTGTAGGATGTGGACATAGCAACACCACAGTGTTGTAGGATGTGGTGACATAGCAACACCACAGTGTTGTAGGATGTGCATAGCAACACACAGTGTTGTAGGATGTGTGACATAGCAACACCACAGTGTTGTAGATGTGGACAACACAACACACAGTGTTGTAGGATGTCAGTGTGTACACATGTGACATAGCAACACCACAGTGTTGTAGATGTGAACAACAGCACAACACCACAGTGTTGTAGGATGTGGACACATAGCAACACCACAGTGATGTAGGATGTGGACATAGCAACACCACAGTGTTGTAGGATGTACAGTGTTGTAGGATGTGGACATAGCAACACCACAGTGTTGTAGGATGTGGACACATAGCAACACCACAGTGATGTAGGATGTGGACATAGCAACACCACAGTGTTGTAGGATGTGGTGACATAGCAACACCACAGTGTTGTAGGATGTGGACACATAGCAACACCACAGTGTTGTAGGATGTGGACATAGCAACACCACAGTGTTGTAGGATGTGGGACATAGCAACACCACAGTGATTGTAGGATGTGGACATAGCAACACCACAGTGTTGTAGGATGTGTGACATAGCAACACCACAGTGATTGTAGATGTGATAGCACATCACAGTGTTGTAGGATGTGGGACAGAGCAACATCACAGTGTTGTAGGATGGGAATGAGAGCAACTGGTATGCTACTCACAGATGGATGAATATGCAGAGCAAGAAAGAGTGTAGAGTGGTAGAACATAAGTGTTTAAGGAGTAAGCGATAGAGGGACAAGAACAACACCACAGTGTGTAGATGCGAATGCAAGACAACGTATGCTACCAGACAGATCATGAAACAGAAAGAAAGAGCTAGATGTAGAAATAAGTTTTAAAAAAAGTAGAAAGAACAAGACAGAAAGAAACAGAGAAAAAAGAAGAAAGCAAGCAAGAAAAAAGACAGAAAGACAGACAGACAGAAAGGGACAGACAGACAGACAGACAGACAGACAGACAGAAAGAAAGATAGATAGACAAATAGAAAGATAGAACGAAAGAGCAAGTTTGAACGGTGAGTTTAAAAAACAATCAAACAAAAACGACAAAAGGCTTGACACAAAAAGACTGTATAGATGGATGAAAAAGAACCGGTTATAGTAATGGAAAGATTAGAAGAAGAGGAATACAGATAGACAGTGTAGAAAGATGACATTGTTTTTCTAAGTACGGGGAAAGCATTACATAGCTGAGGTATTTGGAAAGACCTACCTATTTACAAGTATACCGCAAAATACCACACTCTTTAAATCCGAAAGGTTACTTGGGTATTGTGGAAAGAGTAGAGGCTCTGTCTACTCCATGATAGCAACTTGTTAATCGACGAAAAGCTACTGACGTGATGCACAGAAACTGCAGTAGTGCAGACAAACGGGGTCAACAGCACTGATGGCACTATTCTTTATGTCACACATAGTCCTCATTTCACACACACATACACACGTACTGTGATCACACTTAAGTGCTCTTGGCAATGTGCAACGGCATTCTTTTGTTAATTTTTATACTATTTTTCATTCCAAGGCTTGTCTGACTCTGTCTCAGTGTCTCTCTGAATCTGCCTATCTGTCTGTCTCTCTGTCTGACTCTGTCTCTGTCTGTCTGTCTGTCTGTTTCTCTGTCTCTGTCTGTGTCTGTCTGTCTGTCTGTCTGTCTGTCTGTCTGTCTGTCTGTCTTCTCTCTCTCTCTCTCTCCTCTCTCTCTCTCTCTCTCTCCTCCTCTCTCTCTCTCTCTCTCTCTCTCCTCCTCTCTCTCTCTCTCTCTCTGACCGCCTCATCCCTTCTCCAGTCTACTATTTACGACTTTCGGCAGTTTGAGGAGGGTGTTGTTCAGGAGATAAATCTGTAGTTTATCATCATTCCAATAAAGTACACAGACACACTCTCTGTCTGTCCGTAGATCTGTCTCTCTGAATGGTTTTCCATCCATCTGTCTTCCTGTCTGTCTTTATGTATCATGTATGTGTGTATGTATGTCTGTCTATCTGTCTGTATATGTATTTGCATCTGTCTGTCTCTGTCGTTTTGTCTCTGTCTCTGTCTGTCTGTCTGTCTGTCAGTCAGTCAGTCTGTCTGTCTTTCTGTCTGTCAGTCAGTCAGTCAGTCAGTCTGTCTGTCAGTCTGTCTGTCAGTCTGTGTGTGTGTCTCTCTCTCTCACATACACACATATACACACATACATACACATACATACACACATACATACACACATACACACACGTATGCGCGCACGCACACGCACGTATACACACATACACACCCATCATGCACTTACACAAAAATGTATGCAAAAGACGCATACGCACGCATGCATGAATGCAACACATTGACGCAAAGACATAGTATACACATAAGCACGCACACAAGCCCCATTCACACACACACACACACACACACACACACACACACACACACACACACCACACAACACCACACATGAACAACACAAATGAATAGGCTTATACTGAGAAAAGAACAGACAAACAGACAGACAGGCACACATGGAGACATACAGACACAGAGACAAAACCAGAGAGGGACAGAGACAGACACAGCTAACCATCAAGAGACAGACAGACCGCGGTACAGCTGCAGCACAACATACAGTGACAAATAAAGGCATGCTGCTCCAATGATGTTTTCTCTGCTGTTAAGGAAAACGAGACTGAGTTTCGTGTTGACAGAAAGAAGGTCGGCTACCTGCAGACGACGCCCCCCACACCTCAGCTCACCTGGCTAAAGGCAGGCGCGGGGACTGTGCTCACCACCCGCCGTGGACCCCATGACTGGCGCAGAGACTGGCCTGCATCCTTCCACTTGGCCCGTGTTGACAGCACAGAAGCGTGGTTGTTCCAGCAGCGCCGATCTCAAGGAGGTCTGTAGCAAAACACGGACAATCTCTTCCCTTCCTACAGAAAGCCACCAAAGAGCACTCCATTAAGACACGGACGTCATCGTCTTACTCCATCTCACAGAGCTTAGCTGGTAATGATGCCCAGATGTCACCAACACTGTCTTTCACAAAATGCAGCGATCAATTTCAGTCAGAGGGTATGCAATCCAAAAAGCATTTGGCGCACAGCTTGATCTGCTTTCCAAACACAAAACGGTTATATCTGGTCTGGGCTGATTGCCATCTGATCAGTAATTCTCACCGCGAAAATAGTTGAAACATAAAGGACAAAGCTGTCCTTGGCCACTGTTCTTAAGTTCACTAAGGACAATTTGGAAATACTGAAACGATTTAACTGATGTAACTGATATTTTCTAAACTGCTAAAATTGGCTAGGAAGCTAGCTGAAATACACTATTGCTTCCGAACTGTTTATGATTTCATATCAAACGTAGACACGGTAGAAAAAGTGCCAACAAACACGAATCAGTAAGGGTACCAAAGAAGACCGAATGTAAACAAGAAATGCTCTGATACTAAATTACATAAAAAACCGTTCTTAAAGATGGTTCAGACATTAGACCGAGCCTGTCACCTTCTTTAATACGAGCTGGCTTTTTCCAGTCTACTTTTTGAGTTAAGAAGTGCTTTTAGTTTTAGTCTCAGTCACACTTTTAACACTCGCTGACACCAAAGCAGTTATAGTCTTTGCACTGTACGTTGACCTTTCTTCGGTGTGTAGTGATTTATGACTTTTCATCTGCTTCCATTTACACTCACGCTGCAAAAGTGCAAATGCATTTAAAGAATCCCGCAAGAGAGAAAAGAAATGCCAAACACCTGAGCGAATGTTAACTGGAATGCACGGTAAAGCCAGCGACCCTTTCCCACAAAGCAAGCAGCGGAGAAGGAAAGTCGACCTCAGAACACAGACCGGCAACGTGCGTTCACCAGGATAAACACACACACACACACAGCCACGCTCACTCCAGACTGATAGCAGCACCGGGTGTTTCCACCACCAGTGTCCACAGACAGAAGAGCACAGAGCCAGAGACAGGGCATGGGATCAAAGCGCTGAGGAGGCCACAATCACAGTTGTGTCCCCTGATCAGGGAAGGAAGCGCAAGCCAGACTTGCTGTCACAGCGCTCCATCAGTGTCGATGGCTGCTGCAGCAACAGCAGTAGCGCAATTGAAGCGGCAGCAGCAGCAGCAGCAGCAGCGGTGGTGGCGGTGAGGCCAAGAGTGGCTATCAGCAGGGAAGGCGAACCAGCGTCCAGTTAATTGGTAGTGGCGGCGGGCGCTGGGCTGTTTAATTTTCCCACGCGCTGCCTGTGTGAGGGGTGAGGGTGGAGGTGGGTGGGGGGTGCAGGGGCGATCGTGGTGAGGTGGGGGTCAGTCTGTCTCCTTCAGCTTTGAAAAAATAACTGTTTGCCATTGACAATGCGTTTCTATTTGTTTGTCTGCCATTTTATCTGTCTGTCTCCGCCCCTCAACTCCCTGTAGTCACCCAAAACACACACACCACAACACACACACACCCACAACACCCCCCCACACACACGCACAACCGCGCCACACACACAACACACACACACACACACACACACACACACACACACACACACACACACACACACACACGTGGGCGTGCTCGCACTTGCAAATACGCATGGACGCGCGGGCATACACACACACGAGTCAGCATATCAAAACTATAAAACAGAAGCAGGTAAATCTGAAAGGAGTTCAGAGCCACTGATATTGGTTTAAACAACATTTTTTTCAAAGATTTCGTGCATATACACACTTACAACAGAGCAACAACATACTGAAAGTTTACAGCGTGCTCAACAGCAAGGCAAGTGTCAGTTTTACATCATGCGTGTCATAGTTTAGAATAATAGAAAAAACATAGTGTGACTCTGATTGCTATAGATTTTGTTTTTAGCTTCAGATATTCAAATCTTGCTCCTGCTTGATGGTTATCCAATGGTAAACCATCAGTGAAAACTTGCAAGTGTGCTGGATATTGCTTATACAGGCTGCTTGAATGCTGGCATCCAAACAATGGACTCACATTTCTTACAATGCGTGTCATCAACGACCAAGTCTGTACGTAGCATCTCGTATGGCTGTACAGTATGAGTCAAGGATCGGGTTACAATGTCGGTTAAACCCCCTTCAGCATCGATCAGCCAGTCTGAAGTGTAGGCTCTTAGAGAATCATGAGATGATTTATTTTTCGCTCTTTTTTTGATAATGTGTCCTGGTTTGTGTTTTTTTGTTGTTGTTTGTTGAAGTTTACGTTTAAAGAGATTTGCATGCGTGTAAATGATTCGAGTGCTAGCGCTTCGATTTGTTTTGTTTTTGCAAAATTCAGCGCTATATAAATTCCATATGTTATTATATTATTATTATTATTATTATTATTATTATTATTATTATAAGTTGATGAACTGATTTATTTTTCCTAAGACTTAGTCATTGTCGGTTTTTGAAATTCATCCAAAGGCAACACACACATTTTGTAAATAATGATGAAAAAGGTTTTAAGGGTATGTTGTTATTATTAGAATATATAAAGATATCTGTCATGTGTCACAAAAGACACCAGCAGCTGTTAGTGCCGTGGTTTAGGTTCGAGTGCCATAAGAGTCACAGAGATTTGTTCGGACTCCGGCCGGCTCCTTTCCCTCGTTATTGGGAAGACTGGGACCACGCAGTGGAGCTTCTTCCACTTGACAGATGCAACTTTGACCAACACTGCAGGTGTCCGTATCTCTTTAGCCACTTGACGCCGGAGCATCTTGTGATAGTAAGTCAAGTCGTCAAAGTACCCTCTCTTCCCCAGCAGCATAACTGCATCAGCCTCATCATCATATCAAATCATTATGCAATAAAGAAAGCTGTCTCTAATTTGGTTGTCGTCGATGCTCTGGTCTTATGGTGACCTCAGTTTCCGTTTCCCCGTGCACGTTTGTGTCTGTGTTGAGTTGATGTTACAGCCTTTGGGTTGGAGGTTTACTGGAGAGCGCTTTTGGGGGGACGTTGTGGTGGACGCCACTCCAGGGTGGTGCCTCACTAATCTAGCTCCACGACTGACCTATAGCTGCCGTCAGGAGGGGGCTTAGAGGGTGGTGTCCTGCGTATGTTAGCTCAAGACAGGCACCTCTAAATACTCGAAAAGTGACCCGGCAATAGTGCAGAGCCCTTCTGGCTGGTGGCCCCACGGCGACCTGACATTTATGGGTCCCTTGTGAACTTGTGACTGTTAGGTTGCCACATGATGAACTTGTGTGTGGCTGGGGGGGGGGGGGGTGGATGGAGGTAGTGAGGCAAGCGGCGTGGGGGAAGCAGGGCAGGAGCAGTGAGGATGAGGCAGCACACAACCAAACAAGTGAATACACGAACATCGCTCGCTCTCTCTCTGTAGATAGACAGACAGACAGACAGACAGACAGACAGATAGGTAGGTAGGTAGGTAGATAGACAGACAGACAGACGGACGGACAGATAGATAGATAGATAGATAATAGATAGATAGATAATAGATAGATAGATAGATAGTCAGACAGACAGACAGATAGACAGACAGGCAGGCAGGTAGATAGACAGACAGACAGACAGACAGATAGGTAGCAGATAGACAGAAAGACAGACAGACGGACAGATAGATAAATAGATAGATAGATAGATAGATAGATAGATAGATAGATAGATAGATAGATAGATAGATAGACAGATAGATAGATAGATAGATAGACGGTTAGACGGATAGACGGATAGATAAGATAGATAGATAGATAGATAGATAGATGGATGGATGGATGGATGGATGGATGGATAGATAGATATATAGATAGACAGACAGACAGACAGACAGACAGACAGACAGATAGATAGATAGATAGATAGATAGATAGATAGATAGATAGATAGATAGATAGATAGATAGATAGATAGATAGATAGATAGATAGATAGATAGATAGATAGATAGATAGATAGAGTTTCTTCAAGATCAAAGTGT
>CM054139.1:17302579-17325079 GCA_028751875.1 Rapana venosa | reverse complement strand
GAGAAATGCCCCGAGTCAGAGTATGGCTGCCTATAATTATGGTGATATCTTTGAAAACAGCTAGCCTGGCCATTCACACAGAGTTGTCAAGAAGCGTGTTCTCTCGCACTGATTTTTAGCTGGGGTGAGTGAAACAGAGCGCGTGTTTAGGGTGATCCCTGGAGTATCAATTAGGAACACTCAACAGCAACAACAACAACAATAACAACGACGACGACAACAACAACAACAACAACAACAACAGCAGCAAAACAACAACAACAGCAAAACAACAACAGCAAAACAACACAGCCAATGTCGACCACACCGAGGGTTGAGACTGAGGATGCTGGTTTTGCAGGATTGCTTGAGCTTCTTTAGATGCTGTTCTTCCCGTTGTTCGATCCCGCCATGTTGTTTTGGGGCTGGGGGTGTGGTGCTGACAGCCTGAAAACCACTTTCCATGTGCATACTACTGTCCAGCTTTAGTCTTCTGTTGCTCTGTGTACGCGTGTTATTCAAAAGTATTTTAAAACAGAGAAAGAAGGTACAGTTGAGTACGTGTAAGCTCACACACACACACACATACACACGCGCGCGCGCACGCACGTACGCAAGCAGGAAAGAGCAAGAACTCTGTGTCATGTGCTATGTTTCACACACTCATAAAAAGAAAGATTAGAACAGACAGAGAGATAGACGGAGAGACAGACAGTCAGACAAATAGGCAGACAGACAGACAGAGATACAAAAATTACATAACAGATGTAACACTTTAATATTGAATCGCTACTGGTTACATTAATATTCAGTCCTAAGTGACGCTAATGCTCCACACATTACACAATAATTTAATCGGCCCAGTCAAATTATTCCAGGGAGGCAGCTCGAAGCAAAACGCTAATGGCTTTGCTAAATGTATACAGATTCCTTCTGGTCATTCTGCTGGGGTCTGTTCATTTGAAATTCAGAGATTCAGGGCGTAACCTCTTTCCTGGCTATTTGGGGAAGAATTTGTTAGGTATTCTGAGCACAAGTAATTTGTTCTTTGTTTGTTTTAAATATTCAAACCATAGAGTAGGACACACACACACACGCACACACAGAGCCTTTCTAAGGTAAGGGCATTTGCCCCTTCTGTCTCTTATCTCAGAACAGTTGTGGTTGATTTTCAATAGTTTGATTAATAATTTTCTTCAATGTTTTACGTGATATTGATTACATTGTTATGTTGATAGTTTACAGTTCCATTGTTACATTACTTTCTTATTGTACATACCCTCTACCCTCCCCCGCCTCTCTCACTCTTTCTCTTGTCTAATATCACTGTTTGTGAATAGACATAAAATAGAAGAAACAAGAGGATTTTTCCTCTGGAGTTAACATCCCGACTCCATCCACTCCCCGTCAAAAATCTTTTGGATGAGAGTATAGTCCGAGGTTTCGTGTGCAAACGCACGCAGAACATCTTTTGCACGCGTTAAAAACTGCTTTGCTTTTCGAAAGAGTAGGCCATTGTGTGCCGTTGTGAATGGCTGACAAACTTTACACAACACAACAGCATACACACTATATATAGAGAAAGCCTTTGGCCACATAAAATAAAAATGATGTCTGAACAGATTTCGAAATGCAAAGCTTTATGTACCGAACTTTATATTAAAAAAATGGAGAAACATGCCACTGCCGCCGCCGCCGCTGCTGCTGATCATAATGATAATAATGATGATTGTGATCTTTCTTTCCAAGGTCTTTGCAAACTTTTATTCATCCAGCCATAGCCCCAAAATGGACAATGTAAACTGTAATCTGCGTGATAAAAATAGGAACCAAAGATCGACGTAAATATAGCATAACGATCTCTACATGATTGATACAGTATTCATTCACACATTCAGCACACATGATGTTTGATCCGCCATTGTTACAGAGACATCATCACTGAACGCATATCTGGACTAATGTAGCGGGAATGATGATACAGCAGGTTGGGAAAGAGACATCAAGAAGCGGAGATCGACAGACGGATAGTCAGACACACAGACAGATAGACAGTCATACCAGACAGACACAGAAATGCAGACAGACGGACAGACACACACAGATGGACAGGAAGGCAGACAGTTAGTCAGTCAGACAGACAGACAGACAAACAGACAGACCACTCAGACAGACAGACAATCATACAGACAGACATACAAACATACAGTCAGACAGTCAAACAGATTGACAGACAGACTGACAGTCAGACATACAGACAGAAAAGCAGACAGACATAGAGACACACAGGCAGGCAGACACACATACAGACAACAAGACAGACAGCTGTCTTACAATGCATACTAGTGATATGCATTCGATAACAGAAATGACCACACACCAGTTAGCGCTGGTGCATATACCGACAACCAGAAATCAATATAAACCAAAGAATAATAGATGTTTCAGCAGATAAACGATTAGAAAGAATGGATGTGCTAGAGATAGAGAGAAGAGGAGAGGGAGAGAGAGAGGAGAGGGAGAAGAGAGGGAGAGAGAGAGAGGAGAGGAGAGAGAGAGGAGAGGGAGAGAGAGAGAGAGGAAGAGAGAGGAGAGAGAGAGAGAGAGAGAGAGAGAGAGAGAGAGAGAGAGAGAGAGAGAGACAGACAGACAGACAGACAGACAGACAGACAGACAGACAGACAGAAGAGAGCGAAGTGTGTTACCATTTCGCAGATCAACGGCATAGCACTACAGCACGGTCAGGAGCACTAACGATGGTGACGCCAATACATGGACAGGGAAACCATGGCAGTAATGACATGTGCCGTCAGCTTTCCCCCATCACTGTCAGTCTCTGTCGTTTCCTGACAGTCTTTCCCCTGTTAGGTCTGAAGCCTGATAAAGCTGGATCAGAACCCGAGGATGGTGTCATTCCCCTTCAGCACGTGCCACTGTCAATGCAGCTGTGTGCTAAGGACTCTGCTTTTCTTTGCAACGTCTGACCAGTCTGACAGGTTCCTCTGGCAACATACTGTTCTGTCTCTTCCTGCTGAATGCACTGGTATAGTTTGATTCTTTGCCAGTATCTAGGCACTAAGAGGCGATGTCATATGAGTGACACATTCCGGTATTTTGATTGCCTGGATCTTACGATCTTATTTCTCCTACTGCCCCGCAATCGTCACAGCTCACGCTGTCTGTCAGAGTGGACACATAATCTTTCCCTGTGTCAGCTTTCGGCATCACCAGGTGCGGTGTTAGTAGTACGTGCAATGACACAGGTGATTATCTTTCTCCGTTTGTCTGTGCTGGCCCTGCTGACTTCATGCATGCTCATGTCGCTGGCTTTGGCGATGTTGCCGATGAGAGAAGTTGGTGGTCTACCCCAAGTTATTGGCTCGGTCTTGCCTTGAAAGAGAAGTCTTCAAGTCAGTCTGTTAGTTCTGTAGCACATAGTCTACCCACACTGTATTTTCTTGCTTATGTATCAATGTTAGAAGTGTTATTTTTGTTCGCAGTTCGTGTACTGCACCAAAAGCAAACCCCTCAATTGTGCTGTCGAATGTCTGTCCTTCATGCACTTCAGACACCTCAGAAAACACATCGATCTTACTGTCTGTTGCTGGTTCACATGGTAGATCAAGTGAATCTGGTGTGGCTGAGATGCTCGATGCACTGTTGACACACAGCTCTGTATATATATATATATATATATATATATATATATATATATATATAATAATCGTTTGTTTTGATTGTGTTTCTATAAAATATACCATGTCTGTGTTGGAAAACCTTGTCAGAAGGACACACTGGCGTTGTGGCTGTACTGCTGACTGGCCTCTCTCCCTCTGCTGCTGGCTCTCTGCTGGCTGCAATATCTGCATTTATAAAGCTGAGTCCTCAGGCTTTGAAGCAAAGATAACAATTCATATTCAAACAGGAAATACCACTCATTTCATGCATTAATCAGTTCCTAGGCAGACAGAGAGAGAGAAGGAGAGAGAGAGAGAGAGAGAGAGAGAGAGAGAGAGAAGAGAGAGAGAGAGAAAGAGAGAGATAGAGAGAGAGAATTTATATTGCATAGATTATATCAAATGCAACAAAAACAAAAAGGAACACTGGAACGTTTCTATAAAAAGCATATAAATGTTGGTAATGAAGCGGAGTGAACATGCAACTTGGACAGCAAAGCAGTCAATAACACTGGCAAGACAGGTGCTTCCTATGGCAGACTCCACAGGTGACCCTGAATGAACATGGTTTAAATCTGTCGACAAAGTCTGCAGCTGTGTGGAGACAAAGGTGCAGTATACAGAGCAGCAGTCCTGACAGCTATACTGTTTGCAGGCCAGTCCAGCACCACGTCTCTCACAATCCCAGATGTTATTCTTGCTCCATCAGTGAGGCGGCGAATCCCACTCTGATCTGGCATCAACAGAGCAAGAAACAAGACATTCCCGAGCACCGACATAAGAGGCGACCTTTGCTGGGATGCCTTTTCCAGTGAGGCAGAGAGAGGCAGGGAAACTAGGACCACGGGGCTGGAGGCTGGTCTTGGCAGACTGGGGGACATGGCGTCTGTGGATCCTGCAGATAAAAGTGGGCGGTGTTTTTGTGGTATTGCAGGCATTGAAGAGGGTGCAGGGGTGCTGTCAGACACCTTCAGCCAGGCCATAGGAGGCAGGGGCAGCGGGAGGGTGTCTTGGGTTTCCCTACTGCAGAAATGGAGCATAGACTGCCAGCAGCAATGCACGTGGTCACCATGTGCAGATGTTCATGATGAATAATGTGTGGTACAGGACTGCGTTTGATAGGTTGTGAATAGGTTGTGGAAACAGACATATCGACATCCGCGTTCCCCAGGCTTTGTAAGTGCATTTGTGTAGTTCATTTATCTATCTGTTTATTTGGAGGACAATAATATTATAAGCGCCATGTGATTACTCATATCCAGTCCCCATGTGTATGCGGTTTTGTAAATTTTGCTATCTGTTCCTACTGACACGTACCTGTTCCAAAAAGTGGAACAGATTTTAATGTGTGTACAAGATCTTTTACGTGCGTTCACACCAGAGACTTTGGTTATAGTCTCATCTGTACGATGCCATGCTAGTGCCACGTAAAGGTTTTAGCTGATTCGGTGTAATGGCTTGGGACTATCTCACAGTATAATGGCTGTGAAACATCTATCACACAGAATAATGGCTGTGAAATATCTATCACACAGAATAATGGCTGTGAAATATCTATCACACAGAATAATGGCTGTGAAATATCTATCACACAGTATAATGGCTGTGAAATATCTATCACACAAAATAATGGCTGAGAAATATCTATCACACAGAATAATGGCTGTGAAATATCTATCACACAGAATAATGGCTGGGAAATATCTATTACACAGAATAATGGCTGTGGAATATCTGTCACACAGTATAATGGCTGTGAAATATCTGTCACACAGTATAATGGTTGTAGAATATCTGTCACACAGTATAATGGTTGTAGAATATCTATCACTCAGTATAATGGCTGTGGACTATCACACAGTGTAATGGCTGTGGACTATCTATCACACAGTATAATGGTTGTAGAATATCTGTCACACAGTATAATGGCTGTGGACTATCACACAGTGTAATGGCTGTGGACTATCTATCACACAGTATAATGGTTGTAGAATATCTGTCACACAGTATAATGGCTGTGGACTATCACACAGTGTAATGGCTGTGGACTATCTATCACACAGTATAATGGCTATGGACTATCTGTCGCACAGTATACTGACTGTGAAATATCTGTCACACAGTATAATGGCTGTGAACTATCTATCACACAGTATAATGGCTGTGGACTATCTATCACACAGTATAATGACTATGGACTATCTGTCGCACAGTATAATGACTGTGAACAATCTGTCACACAGTATAATAGCTGTGGACTATCTATCACACAGTATAATGACTGTGGACTATCTATCACACAGTATGACTGAGGACTATCTATCACACAGTATAATGGCTGTGAAATATCTATCACACAGAATAATGGCTGTGAAATATCTAATACACAGAATAATGGCTGTGAAATATCTGTCACATAGTATAATGGTTGTAGAATATCTATCACACAGTATAATGGCTGTGGACTATCACACAGTCTAATGGTTGTAGAATATCTGTCACACAGTATAATGGCTATGGACTATCTGTCGCACAGTATAATGGCTGTGGACTATCACACAGTGTAATGGCTGTGGACTATCTATCACGCAGTATAATGGCTATGGACTATCTGTCACACAGTATAATGGCTGTGGACTATCACACAGTGTAATGGCTGTGGACTATCTATCACACAGTATAATGGCTATGGACTATCTGTCGCACAGTATAATGGACTGTAGAACTGTCTGATCACACAGTATAATGGCTGTGGACTATCTATTCGCACAGTATAATGACTGTGACTATCTTCACACAGTATAATGGGATATCTATCACACAGTATAAGGGTTGTGAAATATCTATCACACAGTATAATGACTGTGAATATCTATCACACAGTATAATGGCTGTGAAATTATCCACAATTATGCTGTGAACTATCTATCACACAGTATAATGGCTGTGAAATATCTATCACACAGTATAATGGCTGTGAAATATCTATCACACAGTATAATGGCTGTGAAATATCTATCACACAGTATAATGGCTGTGAAATATCTATCACACAGTATAATGGTTGTGGAATAACTATTACATAGTATAATGAATGTGGAATATCTGTCACACATATTATATTGGATGTGGACTATCTCTCACACAGTATAATGGCTGTGGACTATCACACAGAATAATGGCTGTGGAATATCTGTCACACAGTATAATGAATGTGGAATATCTGTCACACAGTATAATGGCTGTGGGATATCTGTCACACAGTATAATGGCTGTGGAATATCTGTCACACAGTATAATGGCTGTGGAATATCTGTCACACAGTATAATGGCTGTGGAATATCTGTCACACAGTATAATGGCTGTGGAATATCTGTCACACATATTATATTGGATGTGTAATATCTATCACACAGTATAATTACTGTGGAATATCTATCACACAATATAATGGCTGTGGACTATCTGTCACGCAACAACACCAAGTCATGGATCAGTGCTCTAGGGGTAACGCATTTGTCTTGAAAAGTAGAAGTCGCTGCTTAGACCCCAATTTTAACCCAGCATTTTCTGCCATCGCTGCACGCTGACTGGTAGTCTACACACTGGTCTTTTGATGAAGCACTCAACCAAAGTTACGTGTGCAACACGCATTCAGCGCTATACAGAACCCAAGGCAATGGGAGACTACTTGTCCCTGGCCGGTAAATTCATGCAGAAACTCACTCTCGAAGTGAGACCAAACACGTACAGACAGAAAAGTAGGCGGGGGTGGGGGGGGGGAGGGCGACAGGTGGTGCTGCTCTTGTGAACATGTACATTCCTTGAGATTTCCCTGAAAGAGGCATAAATACAATACAATGCAACAATATAGTACAGTACAATATAACAAATACAATGCAATACATCACAACACAACAATGCAGTACAATACAATGCAAAACAATACAATGTAATGCAATGCAACAACACGGTACAACAAAATACAATACAATACAATACAGTACAATACAATGCAACCATAAGTGAAGACTACTCGTAAGAGTATATCATTGTGTAGGGAGTCAGCTCGTGTTTTAAGAAGAAGAAGAAGTAGATCACACTCCAAAAAAGAAAAAAAGTTCGCTACAGAAAATGACCCAGGCCTCTTAATCAGTAGCCTCTGTGGGAAGGACCTCGGTGTGTTACAGCATGAAGGAGGCTCTAGTTCTGTCTGACCTCCACACTCTGAGATAAGCTAGTGACAGAGCTCCAAACCTATAATCACGACTGTGTGCTGGGTCAGTGATGTGTGTGTCATTCAACTAGTTTTGTCTGTTTCCTTTCTCTGCTTCCCCCAGCCCCCTCTTCTGGATGTTTTGTTCACCTTTCACTTTATTTGTCTCCCCATCCCTCCCACCAAGCGTCCTTTGTTTGACTTCAGATTTAATATTATTTGTTTCACATACGACAAACCATGATGTGAAATCGGGTAAAAGAAAAGGTACTGACATGCATCATGTAAATGAAACAAATTAGAGAGAAGAGAGATGAGTCTGGAGAGATAACAAGAAATACAGCACGTGTAGGACAACTGTAAACTGGGTTGATTTGGAAAAATAACCTGCATGCTTTCATTGTCTTTTGTCCTCGTCTGCTGTCATTAAAATGGTGTTTTCTTTCTTCCCTGTTAGTTTCCTTCTATACTGTTTCCTTCTTTTGAGTTGTTTCCTTTCTTTCTTTAAGTTTCTTCACTTTTTGAATCTAACATAATCACTATCAGAGTGAAAACTTTAAATTTTAAGCAGCTAGTGTATGTGTGTGTGTGTGGAGGGGGGGGGGGACGCGCGCGCACGCGTGGGTTCGGGATGTGTCAAGACAAGTCAAGTCAAATTGTTATTTCCAGATGGTACATTGAATAAGCAATGCATTTGCTTTTTTCATCAATCCATCTATCTAAGAACAAATTTCTTAATGATTATACTGAAATACTACATTATTGCAACCTTTACCAATAAATTGAACCAGTAAAAAGAGGAAAATCAAGATAATACATTGGAAACTACAAATTACGCACATATACATACACACGCGCACACATACTCATACCTACCTGTACGCGTGCGCGCACGCGTACACACACACACACACACACACACACACACACACACACACACTTAAATAAAAATGTTTTAAGAATTAAAAATAATAAAATCATAAAACGTCAGGACAAACAAATTACTTCACCTACCATAATCATCCATTCTTTCACATTTATACTTTAGATAATAAAAAGGTACAGGAAAAAAAGGGTTAGAAAATACTAGGCATTCATTTCGTCATTACTGACAATATTGCCTTCAATGACCTCCCTCCTCTCCTCCTCCACCACGCAAACGTGTGCTCATATGCGCTCATACTCTTCAAATAGCGCTTTTTAAATATAATATATTCACACAATAACTATCAAGCAAGCAAATTAAGTCAAATAAGACAATGATAATGATCATTATAATAGAGATACAATAATAACAACAATCACCCATCACCATGAGACAAAATATAACAAATAATCCCCATCACCATGAGACAACAACATAACGATAATAACAGAAAAGCATTGGAGAGGATGGGGGTGGAGGTGGAGTATCAAAGGGGAAAGGGAAAAACACATTCAATCAAATAGAATAATAATAATAAAGAAACAATTATTCAAACAAGTAAAACCCCTATACAATACGAAAGTGTGTGTGTGTGTGTGTGTGTGTGTGTGTGTGTGTGTGTGTGTGTGTGTGTGTGTGTGTGTGTGTGTGTGTGTGTGTGTGCGTGCGTGTGTGCGTGCGTGCGTGTGTGTGCGTGCGTGCGTATGTGTAAGTGTGCATGTACTACCCTGCGGTAAGAGCGTGCAGTGCGCAAGGAAGCATGTTTGTTTCAGTGAGCAGAAAGTGGAACCAAAGATGGAAGCGCACGCGTCAGTCACGTGCCCGCGCGAGTGTGTGTTCACATTGCATTTAATATTGGTTATTTTTCATTTTGTTGTTATGCCTTTTTTCTGTGTTGTTACACATTGTTTCTTTTCATGTGTGTAATCCATTAGTTTTGCCCACTACTTTGTTTTTTGCTACTGTCCTTTCAGCTTTTCTAGGTTCTTGACTACTAATTGTAGATGTGATTTGCTACAACAACATGGGTCGTGGACACTGCCTACTTTAGGCATTGTCGGATAAAACAGAAGAGAGAGAATACTGAAAACTTGAACAACAAAATAAGAAAATATAAATAACATGGCAATTAAACGTAATCCATAAAGTAAAGTTTAAAGAAAGGAAATAAATAAATCAAGTCAAATAAAATAAGATTAGATTAAGCCAAAGCAAATAAAACAGACCTGAAAATACATCCAAAACAAACAGAAAAAAGAGAAACAGACACATTCCAAGGAAAATAATATACGACAAAACCCTGACCATGCTGAACTAGGTTAGCGGAAAGAAAATAATCTGCACACTATTTTTTGCTTTGCTTTTTGTTTGTATATCTGCCTGTCTGTCCGTTTTTTTGTCTGTTTGTCTGTTTGTCTGTTTGTGTCTGTGTGTCTGTGTGTATGTGTGTGTGTGTATGTGTGTGTGTGTGTGTGTGTGTGTGTGTGTGTGTGTGTGTGTGTGTGTGTGTGTCTGTCTGTCTGTCTGTCTGTCTGTCTTGTCTGTCTGTTGTCTGTCTGCTGCCTGCCTGCCTGCTGGTTTTTCTCTGACTGTACTCTCTTTTGATGTCTTCTTATGTGTTTTCATGTCTTTTCTTCTTGCTTTTTTTCTTCCTTTTCTTCTTGCTTTCTTTTCTTGCTTTTCTTCTTGTTTTTCCTTTTTTCCTTTTCTTCTTGCTTTTCTTTTCTTGCTTTTCTACTTGCTTTCTTTTCTTCCTTTTCTTCTTGCTTTTCTTCTTGCTTTCTTTTCTTCTTGCTTTTCTTCTGCTTTCTTTTCTTCTTGCTTTTCTTCTTGCTTTCTTTTCTTCTTGCTTTTCTTCTTGCTTTCTTTTCTTCCTTTTTTTCTTGCTTTCTTTTCTTCCTTTTCATTTTTGGGGTTTTTTTCTTCCTTTCCTTTTTCTTTTTTTTCTTTTCGTCATTCTTTGATCAGTTGTTTTTTTCCTCATTTATGTTGGTCTAATTTAGTCTTTCTATCCGTTCGTTCGTCTGTTTTTCTGTCCTTTCTATCTTTTTTTTCATTTTTCTTTTTCTTCTTTCTTTCTATTTATTTCTTTCTTTCTGTCTGTCTATCTGTTTCTTACATTTGACCTAAAATATTATAACCCGAAACTGAAACAGCTTGTAGGTGTGTGTGTATGTGTGTGTGTGTGCGCGCGTGCGTGCGTGCGTGCGTGCGTGCGCGGTGTGTGTTTGTGTGTGTGTGTGTGTGCGCGCGCGCCCGTGCGTGCGTGTGTGTGTGTGTGTATTGTTATTCATGTAGCGTCTATTCACATCAGTGACATTGGAAACAAGAAAGCAAACAATCACAAACAAATTAGCTTAGGAACTGTTTAACTTCTGTCAACATACACAATCAAAGAAATAATTATACACGTGAACTATAAACAATGCAACTACAACAATTCTAAATCACCAGCTTCCTCGTGGGGATGCCGAGGCCTGTCAGTGATGTCTTCAGTGTCAACAGCATCCTCACCTCTGAAATTCTGTGCTGGGAATTCCCCCTTTCTCTAGCTCTCCCTCTCCTTGTTTCTCCCGTGTTCTTTCTCTTTCTGCCACCTCCTTCTCGTCTATTTTCTGATTTATTGGTTCATTCTCCTGCCTTTTTCCAGAGAGACTTAAAAGATAACCATTGTCTCTCAAGCCAAAGTCGAACGCATTTGGCCTGACTTGACGGGCACTAATCGGCAGCTGCAGGCATGCTTAGTATATGCCAGACACCAATAGTTGCTGTCTGCGCGTTCGACAACAAAGAAGAAAACAACTAGTCATTGTACATTCTAACTCTCATGAAGAGACAGACCCGGGTACATTCAATGCATCAGCACAGTGCATGTTCTGTTGCTGGATTGATCAGCCATGTGATGTGAATTATTGTATGAAAGGTGCCGCTGGTGCCGCTGACAGTAAGAACATGTATAAGATGGCGTATTCTACCTGGCAGTTCTATCTAGCTTTAGCCACCGATCCTTCAGGAGAGTGTAACACAGACTTTGAATCAATACAATATCATAGCAACGCCTGTTAAACACTAGTAGGAAAGTCAAGTAGATATTTCAAAGCCAACAGAACGGCAGTTAGCTCTGTTGTAATACAACACCGATTCTGTGCACTTAGGTATATTTTCAACCTTTAAGAGGGAATGATGGAAGCTGCACCACTATCAGTACTATTCAGAAGAGAGCAAGCAGTGAAGATTAGTTTAAAGATGTAAAGGTCATCTGTTCATAACGTGGGGTTTTTACATGAATACTGAGATGAGAGGTCCACGTAGAGTGATCAATATCACACTGAGCTCTGTACAGTTCCCATGGAGGACTGGGAGATGAATGAGGTGTGGGATGCTGTATTTCACTGGACTTAAACTATAGACGTTTTAACAATCTCTGCTGTGAAAGTGCTGATTGTTGTAGGAGAACTAGAAAAGATTATTTCACTCTGTTAAAAAATGCCCCTCCAATCCTGGACAGATTTCCCTTTCAACAGTATTTTTTCAGTTGCTGAGGTTCCTATACCGCACTTTGTAACTGGGATCTGTCTATACTCATGCAAAGACAAAACTCCTGCTCTCTTTGCGTTCCTAAAGACCAAGCATGCTACGATACATTCACAGGAAGGAGAAAAGCTTGACAATAATAGGGTTATGCGTATTTTGAATAAGTACTTTGAGGCTTTGAAGAAGACTTTTAAAATATGCCAGTTTTGTTGTTGTTGTTGTTGTTGTTGTTGTCTCAATTTAACGTCTGTTCACTCTAAGTGATATTTTGTCAAAACTAATGCCAATCATATATTTTTAAGACCGCTGTATCTTGTGCTTTGGGATTTTTGCACGGTACTTTTGATAAAGAGAAAATAGGTTTTCTTGGCTCTACTGAGCACACATTTAGCATACCATTGGTTTGTGTTCAAGATGTCACCCCCCCCCCCCCCACCCCTTGTATTTTGGAAGAGGGCAAAAACCAACGGATCAGCCGACCATTAAAAAGTACAAATCTAGTTTTCTCTGGAGATAATAGTCATCAAATAATTCTCTGTTATATAATGCTGTAAGCTATCAAGCTGAAGCTGGTAAGCTGTCCTAATGTAGGTAAACTGTCTTTTAGAGGTTAGTCTTTTCATTTCTGCCCTCAACCGCATGAAAAAGTCATCTGCATACTGAACAAAGTAAACGTTATTTGATAATGACACAGAAAAGTCATAGAGTGGGATGTTAAAAAGAAAAGGAGCAATAACAGAACCTTGTGGTATTTCCCTTTTGGAAAATCTTGGTGTGGAGTAGGTACCTCCAAGTTAAGATGAAAAGCTTCTGCAATTGGAAAAAAATATGGACATAAAAATGTGACCATACAAACAAATAGACTTAATATCACAGAGGAACCTAGAATGCCAGACTTTGTGGAAAGCTTTATTAGCATGGAACAAAGTTGCGAGAATAGCTTTTTTAGCAAGGAAACTGATGGATGGTAAGAGTGAATAGCTTAAGCCCTGCCTGTATGTAAGCCTGCCTGGTTTAATGGAAGTATATTGCTTTTATCTCAGTAACTCTCTCTCTCTCTCTCTCTCTCTCTCTCTCTCTCTCTCTCTCTCTCTCTCTCTCTCTCTCCCTTCCCTCCCTCTGTGTGCGTGCGTGCGTGGTGTGTATGTGTGTGTGTGTGTGTGTGTGTGTGTGTGTAAAACATTTCTGTCCAATAAGTTTTATCCAGATATAAAGTGAGTACAACAGTCTGTCTGGTTTAGGTTTTCCCTGCTTTATAATCGGGACTATGACAGTGTTGCCACACCACGTGGAGCTAGCCCTTAGCCCAGCATAGTTGAAATAAAGCATGTTGCACGGAAATTCAGGTCCGTGGTAGACATTCCATCATTTCTTAAGGCAAAACATCTCCTCTGGTAGATGTTTTTTTTCCATTACTAAAAGACTGAAAAGCATCCTTGCCTCTTGCAATGTAACTGAGGCATTTGCAGTGTATGGGTTATTAGATATAGAATCTGCTTTTATATCTTAATCATGCTTTCTACTTTTGAAAGCAGTTTGTGCTTGAAAAACACCTGCGTCATTTGCTTTAACTAGGTCAGCAAAAGCTCCCCCATTGATCTGAAATCGAAGGGAAAACTGTATCTTTGGTTTTAGTGGAATACACGGGTAACTTGCACCATGCTTCATGCCATCAAAGGTTTTTTAAAATTTGTTTTGGTCGTTATGGCCACATATTGGTTTTATTTTTTATTTTATTACAAAAGCAGATGAAATTAAGGGTTAATCGTTCTATTGAATTTCTGCCCACTTAAAGCGATATGAGGTAACTGAGAGAGGTGAAGTGTGTGTGTGTGTGTGTGTGTGTGTGTGTGTGTGTGTGTGTGTGTGTGTGTGTGTGTGTGTGTGTGTGTGTGTGTGTGTGTGTGTGTGTCTGTGCGTGTAAGCGTGCGTGCGTGCGCGTCTGTGAGCGTGTGTGTGATAGATAGAGACAGAGAAAGAAACATACAAACAGAGAGGCAGAGAGAGACTGAGACACAGAGACATCTAATCAATCTATCTGTCCCTGGAGTTAACGTTTTGGTCTCTCTGTTGTTTATCTTTATCTTTATCTTTATCTCTGTCGATCAGCTGGTCAGTCTGTCTGCCTCTGTATCTTTCATTAACCAAGCTTAAGGAACTGACTAAAATAGGACTATGACTGCAAGTGATTCTAAAAGAGCAAATAGAAGATTCCCATCTTAATGTGTGTGTGTGTGTGTGTGTGTGTGTGTGTGTGTGTGTGTGTGTGTGTGTGTGTGTGTGTGTGTGTGTGTGTGTGTGTGTGTGTTGTTGTGTGTGTGTGCGTGTTTGTGAAAAAAATAATGGCATTTAATGGTTTGCACGATCAATGTTTACGTCACATTAAAAAAAATGTGTTCTCATTAGCGTTCAAAACCGTGTCTTTGCAAAGACTTAGAAAAGAGGAGTTACAACCTGTCAACAAAATTAATGTACTTTAACATGTGTTTTCTTGTGCGGAGGTATGCACACACACGCACACATACAACACACACACATACAACACACACACACACACACGCGCGCACACACACACGCACACACACACACATACACACACTTACATATATACATACGCTCATGCATTTAACATCGCTGCTTCTTTTCAAAATATAAAACACAGAGAAATGTATAACAACAGGAAAAACTACTGCAGGAGAGATGAAAAACATAGAAGAAAAAGACAAAAAAGTTGAAAGGAAATAGAGGAAGAAACAATGTCAAAAAAAGAAAGAAGAATGGTACATAGTAAAGAAGAGAAGAAAGAATGACAGAAAGGAAAGACAATAAGAAAGTATCACGGGATAGGAAAAGAAAAGATGTTGAAGCAGGTTCCAGTTTTGTTCCCAGAAATAAAAGACAGGACGAACCAGAGCTTCCTCAGCGCATGCAATGTGTTGCTTGTTTTCAGAACGGGAGGGGACGGGATAGCCTAGTGGTCAGAACATTGCGCTCGCAATCTGACGACCCAGGTTCGATTCCGGTTCAAGGGGATATTTTTCCCTGGAGTTAACATCAGTGCAGACTCCACTCTCCCCAAAAAGTCCTTCGGATGAGACTATAAACCGATGCCCCGTGTGCGAACACGCAGAACAACTTGCGCACACGTTAAATCCTGTTCTGCTTTTCGTAAGAGTAGGCCATTGTGTGCCGGTGGGAACAGATGACAGAATTTACAAAACCGCATACACACGGGGACTGGATGCAAAAAAGCACATAAGTGCTTATTCCATTATCCTCGATGTAAAAGAATAAAATCTAAAATAAAAATAAAAATAAAAGAACATCTCTCTCTCTCTCTCTCTCTCTCCTCTCTCTCTCTCTCTCTCTCCTCTCTCTCTCTCTTCTCTGTCTTTGACAATATTTTGACAATATTTTATTGTAATAAGCTGTTAAAGCCCATTTACAAGGGGACAGTGGGAAGGGGACTGGGCACAAAACAAGTATTTTCAGAAATACAGATGTATCATTTCTACAGCCCAAATGGTCAAATATTGTCAAATTGTCTCTGTCTTTCTCTGTCTGTCTCTCTATGTCTCTCTGTCTCTGTCTCTGTCTGTCTGTCTCTCTTTCTCGCTCTTCTCTCCTCTCTCTCTCTCTCTCTCTCTCTCTCTCTCTTCTCTCTCTCTCTCTCTCTCTCTCTCTCTCTCTCTCTCTCTCTCTCGCATTTTCTTAAATAAAATGTTGCAAACTCCTCTCTTTCTCTGTCTCTGTCTCTCTTTCTCTGTCTCTTGGCTCTCTCTCTCTTTATCTCTCTCTCTCTATCTCTTGCTCGCTCTCTCCTCGCATTTTCTTAGATAAAATGTTGCAAACTCCACAGATGTAAAAAGAGATTAAACTTGTACCATTTTTCTTTTATATTTGTTTTATTCATAATTCATTCGTTTATTCATTAATCATTCAATCATCCATTCATCCATCCATTCATTGATATAGTCATTTATTCGTTCATTAATCCATTCATTTACTGATATAGTCATGTAAAGGGTAAGGAAAGGAGGGTAAAGGAGTCCCATAACCTATAAGGTCGTGGGGGAGCGAGGCGTCAGAGACCTCACTTCTCTAGGGCCAGCATATTGAGGGCGGCGCCCATCTCCTCTCCCTCGCTGCTTTACCTTCCCTGACCCTAAAGAGGGCAGGTACCCATTTACAGCTGGGTGAACTGGGGGAACTGTACTGAAGCCAAGGCGCGCAAACGCTCACCCATCCAACTGGTAACCACGCTCGACGCTGCTTAACTTAGCTGGGGGAAAGCGAGTGCTCCGACCACTGAGCTATCCCGTCATAGTCATGTACTCGTTCATTAATCCATTCATTCATTGATATAGCCATGTATTCGTTCATTAATCCATTCATTCATTATTATTATAGTTATTAGTCATTCTATTATGTATTCGTTCATTAATCCATTCATTCATTGATATAGTCATGTATTCGTTCATTAGTCCATTCATTCATTGATATAGTCATGTATTCGTTCATTCATCCATTCATTCATTGATATAGTCATGTATTCGTTCATTCATCCATTTATTCATTGATATAGTCATGTATTCGTTCATTCATCCATTCATTCATTGATATAGTCATGTACTCGTTCATTCATCCATTCATTCATTGATATAGTCATGTACTCATTCATTCATCCATTCATTCATTGATATAGTCATGTACTCGTTCATTCATCCATTCAAACTTCCATCTTTTAGTTTCGCTTTTAGTTTTCATAACGTCTCCCCTTTTTCTAGAACACCCCACAGAACCTTTACCTCATCTGCTCTGACCCACTCTGTAGATGATCATCCAAATACCTCAAACAGCGTGCTGAGACCAGGGGCAGGCTGGCTAGCATTGTTTTTAGAACTATCAACACCTTGTAGATACCAAGAGATCTTTAGCGTTCATACTGGTTTTCTGCATACACAAAAAGGAAGACATTGGTAGGTGTGAACCTGGCTGATTGAGCACGAAGATTAAAAAAAAGTTCTCAATCTACCAGAAAGCATCAAGGTTTAAAACCGTGATTTCAGGCTCACTCGACTAGTGGTCTGACGGACGCAGAACATCTTGCGTACACGTTAAATCCTGTTCCGCTTTTTGTAAGAGTAGGCCATTGTGTGCCGGTGGGAACGGATGACAAAATTTACAAAACCGCAGACACACGGGGACGGATGTAAAAAAAGTACATTAGTGCGTATTCCATTATCCTCGATATAAAAGAATAAATAAATAAAATAAAATTAGTGCCTCCTTCAGCAAGGAACAGTCAGTGCCCATGGCGAGCTACAGCCCAGTGTTCTCTATACAACAGCTACAATCCTATCAGCAGATAGTTAGGCCTAACACAAATCTGGCAGATGTAGTCAAGCTCGGTCTCGATACGGGGTTTTACAAAGTAGGCCAGGGGAGAAGATCACAGTGGCGGGGCCTTAAATGCTGACAGCACCGGCAGGCGAGTTGCAGGGAAACAATCAGGGAATGCAGGCACTGATGGAAATGCAGTTTTGCACCGGAAATGAAAGCAAGCCACGTGACGCGGGACAAAAGGGAGACAACTGGCCGGCAGGGGTGGAAGGTACAGCGTGATGCCTGCTGTGTGCTGCAATGCCTGCTTTCTGGAGGTCCGACAACAGGTCGGAGAAAAATGTTGCTGTGGTCCTGAACAAGATGGGATATTTTGTTCTGCATCTGGTTAAAAATGAATGTGGTCTCTTGCTTTAGAAACAAGTGTGTGACATGGATGATTAGTTTTTGTGAATTGGATAAAAAGAAAACCGCACACATTCACATGCGTCCGCGCGCGTGTGAACACCCACACATACACACACACAACACATACACACACACACACACACACACACACACACACACACACACACACATGCGCACACATACATGCATGCATTGGATTTTATACAGTTTTTCAGCATTGTTAACATTTTCTGTGTTTCTCTTTTGTAAGCAGTAGCATTGAAGGCGGGGGTGACAGAGAGGCGATATCCACAAGGGCTGTGTTATCCCTTGATTACCGTGAAATAGCCTTACTCCTAACCTCTCTTTTTGGCGATGTAGTTTCAGCTGTGTCGAGGACAACCTGATATACTGCTTACCTCTATTGGCCAAGTATTGGATGCTAGAAAGAAATTAGGATTTTGGAGGGGTATCAGTTACAGTTAGTCAGCAGTCTGTCAGTCAGCCAGTTGCCCAGCCAGCAAATCAGTCAGTCAGTCAGCCAATGAGCCAGCCAACCATTCATTCACCAATGAAACCATAAATTCATTCATTTATTCATTCATTTAGCTAGTCAGGCAGGCAGGCAGGCAACTAGTCAACCAACTAACCAGTGAGACAACCAATTATTCATAACTGAATAACTAATTTATCAATCAATAAAACTACCTCTCTATTTGCGTATTGTTTTGTTTGCAGTTGGCTTTTGGTAGTCAAAATGGATACCCTCTTGTATTCAGGACTGTGGCTTTACAATAAATTTCCTGAGTCCCGAGTCTGTCTGTCTGTCTGTCTGTCTTTCTCTGTCTGTCTGTCTGTCTCTGTCTGTCTGTCTGTCTCTACTTCTCTCTCTCTCTCTCTATCAAAATAGCCTGAATAAAACACAGTTCTTTTTCAGGTACTTAATTCAATCGGTACGCAATTTGTCTGACAGTGTCACGAGATCCAATGGTTTATCTCAAATCCTAACAGTTACTGGAAAATAGGCGTGTAAGAAATTTTCTCAGTTGATACGTTTATGGCTTGAGTGGAGAGAGATGGAAAACGAGACAGAGTTGTAGCCAGCGGCCACAAAAAGCAAACTAACCACAACGAATTCAATAAGAGGAAGACAACCAACAGCCAACACATAAAAAACCAATTTGGAAATGCAGTTTTTTAACTGAGAAAAGCCTTTTCTTTACTGTTTTCGTTGAAGGTTTGTTTGCTTGTTTTGTTTTAGCGGTTTGTTCGTTTGCGTTGTGGTTGGATGAAAGTGTGTTTGTATTTCTGTCTGTTTCTTGTCCTCACTCACTCCCCCTCCTCTCTCTTTCTTTCTTCTTCCCCCTCCTCTCTCTTTCTTTCTTCTTCCTTTCTCTCTCTTTCTTTCTTCTTCCCCCATCTCTCTCTCTCTCTCTCTCTCTCTCTCTCTCTCTCTCTCTCTCTCTCTCTCTCTCTCTCTTCTCTCTCTCTCCTCCCTCTCTGTCTTTCTTTTCTCTCTCTATCTCTGCGTTTTTCTTGTATTCAAACGGTTTTATTCAAGTTTTTATGTTTCTTTACCATCAAAGCACAAAATATTGACCCAGTTATGTTGAGAGATAGAGAGACAGACCAACAGACAGATAGACAGAGACAGACAGAGACAAAATGACAGGCAAACAGACACCCTGGCATGCAGGCAGACAAACAGAGAAGTCTCAAATGGGCATTGAGCTCAAGAGGGATGCATGGCATGTGTGGGCTGCTATACATTCTTTGTACCAAACAAAATTAGGTGTGCGTGTGAGGAGGAGGGTTGTGTTCACACACACACACACACACACACACACACACACACACACACACACACACACACACACACACACACACACATACACACACACACACACACACACACACACACACATACACACACACTTTGTACCAAAATCAAATTTCTTTTACAGAGGGACTCTACTAAAAGGACCATAGACCACGAGTATCGTTGGGTTGTTGGTTTTTTTCCGTGTGGTTGTCTGTCTGCCTGTGTGTGTGTGTGTGTGTCAGTCTGACTGTCGGTGTGCCTATCTACCCAACTTCTCCCCTTTTCTGGCCGCCTTTCTGTCTGTGTGTAGACTTAGTTGTGTGTGTTGTTAGTATGTTTCTCTTTTCCTTGTGATTAAGTCAGTCGTTTCTTTATCTTTTTACTCTGTTTTGTGTGTCTGACTATGTGTGTCTCTCTCTGTCAATGTCTTTGAGTGTCTGTGTGCCTCTGTGTCTGTGTGTCTGTGTGTCTGCCTGTATGTCTGTCTGTCTGTCTGTCTGTCTGCTCTCTCTCTCTCTCTCTCTCTCTCTCTCTCTCTCTCTCTCTCCTCTCTCTCTCTCTCTCTCTCTCTCTCTCTCTCCTCTCTTGTTTCTATACCTACCTGTCTACCCAGCTGACTGATTATGTACTTTGTAATGTTATTTTTTCTGCCTTTCTCTCTGTCTGTATGTCCGTTCGTCTGTCTGTCTGTCCGTTCGTCTGACTGTGAATGACTGTCGCTGCCTGCCTGCATGTCTGTCTCTCTGCCTCTCTCCCTCCCCCCCTCTCTCTCTCTCTGTATATCTCTCCGTCTCTCTCTCCCTAAGTTATATAATGAATGCAAATGTATCAGCTTTTATAGAAACAGAAGCATTCTTGGTGAAATGCAAGCAGGTTTTCCGAAAAGATTAATCCACAGTAGATCATATTTTTACGTTATATTCTGTTGTTCAAAGACAGCTCATAAGAAACAGACAATTACATTTTCTTTCCTCGACTTCAAAAAGGCTTTAGACTTCATTTTCCTCAGCAAATTCTAGCCCATCCTGCAGAGAAGGGGTGTAAATGGTCACATATTGACAACATTTCAGAGTGTGTATGCATCTGTTAAAGCCCGGATTCGTTTTGGGAGCACAGTATCAGGACCCATATCTTGTCTCAAGGGATTAAGGCAAGGCAACATAACAAGCTCTCTTTTATTCTCATTATTTATTGTTGAGTTGGCCCAGGTTGTCATTAAAAACGGTAAACATGGCATTCAGCTTTACGTTGCTACACTAGCGTTTTATTTTATAAAGATATCGTGTTGATGTCAGACAGTTTGACAGGCTTACAAAACCAGTAAACTGTCCTCGTTGGTCAATCCAAAAAGCTTGATTTGCATGTGCATCTTGATGACTCCAACATTGTAATATTTAGAAATGAGGATATGTGGCTAAGAAAAGGGTCTGAAATTATAAAGGAAAATAAACAAATATCTATCGTAAATTCCCCTAGGTACCTGGGCTTGTTCCTTGTTTCTCAACAAGCATACAGTAAAGCAGTCCGTGAACGCCCATGTAAAGCAAGAAAAGTGGTTATTAATTCAACATCTTAAGAACTCTTCAGAAACTAGGAAGATTTTTACAGATATTTTTGTCAAACTGTTTGATATGCAAATTAAACCAATCCAAATGTATGTAGCAGAAATATGGGGCCTGTCTCAACAGAAAGCAGTGTATATGTTTGCTCTTAATCAAAACCTATTGAATGTAAGCCCCCGAACTCTAAATGATGGGGTTTACAGAGAATCTGGTTATTATCCATTATATATTTCTAGTTATGTATCTACGATTAACTGGTGCATGCACGCATGTGTGTGTGTGTGTGTGTGTGTGTGTGGTGTGTGTGTGTGTGTGTGTGTGTGTGTGTGTGTGTGTGTGTGTGTGTGTGTGTGTGTGTGTGTGTGTGTGTGTGTGTGTGTGTGTGTGTGTGTGCATGCACGCATGTGTGTAGGCACATGAGCAGATGCATAAGAAATGTATTTGTGTCTAGTATTATGTATGTGTAAAAGGGACGGTATAGCCTAGTGGTCAGAACATTGTGCTTGCAATCTGACGACCCGGGTTCGATTCCCGTTCAAGGGGATATTTTCCCCTGGAGTTAACATCAGTGTAGACTCCATTGTTCCCAAAAGTCCCTAGGATGAGACTATAAACCGAGGCCCCGTGTGTGAACGCACGCAAAACATCTTGCGCATATGTTAAATCCTGTTCCGCTTTTACAAAACCGCATAAACACGGGGACTGGATGTAAAAGAGCACATAAGTGCTTATTCCATTATCCTCGATATCAAAGAATTTTTTAAAAACAAATAAATGTGTGTGTATACTCATAAATCATAAGGGAGTCATTAGAGTGCGAGACAACACACATGTCTATATTTTGTCATATTTTGTTGTTGTTGTTTTTAATCTGGTATTCCTCCATTGCAATGGATGTACTCTATCTACGCAATTAAATCATTTGAGCTTGGGTTTGAGTTTATCTACGATCAGATAAATTATTAGCTACGGCTAACAAAACTAGAAGACTCCAGACACCCACGAAACAGTACTACAACATGCCACTCCCTCCGTAATGACGGAAAAATATGTTG
>CM054139.1:17245079-17300079 GCA_028751875.1 Rapana venosa | reverse complement strand
AACGTGTGCGCAAGATGTTCTGAGAGACAGAGACAGAGAGAGAGACAGACAGAGACAGAGACAGAGAGACGTTCAGAAAGAGAAAGACAGATAAACAGAAACAGAGACAGCAGACAGACAGACAGATACGCTCAGAGAGAGACAGACAGTCAAACAGAGACAGCGAACAGACAGAGAGACAGAGACGTCGTCTGTTTCCTATTACAGGTAACTAAGCATAAGGAGCATTCTGGAGCGTAATGGAAAGAAAGCAGGAGAACACGCCATGTTCGCGTTAGTGACGGCGATGTCTTCTCTTCCCGGCATTTGACAGACTGTGAACAAGGAATACTGCTGCTTCTGCCTCTGCTGATTCTGCCTCTGCTGATTCTGCCTCTGCTGATTCTGCCTCTGCTGATTCTGCCTCTGCTGCTTCTGCCTCGTATCATATGTCTAGGCCTAGTTCTCTTCGCTCTTCAGTGTTCAGTGTCATAGCTTGTTGGTTGTTTGGTTGCTTGTGTGGTTAGCTGGTTGGTTGGTTGGTTAATTGGTTGTATGCTTGGTTGGTTGATTGGTGACTGCTTGGTTAACTGGTTAACTGGTTGGTTGGTGGGTGGGTGGGTGGGTTGACTGGTTGGTTGCTTTGTTGGTTAGCTGGCTGGTTGGATGGTTGGCTGTTTTTTGTTACTGGTTGTTCCCCAGGTGGACACTGCCAGGTCACCCAGAATACACACTCGGTTATTACACCTGGGAATCACTGTGAGACCGCAACATCAGAATCAGAAATCATCCATTGCCATTCAAGTCACATGGACTTATTTGACACAATAAAATTAACTCTTCATAATTCATGAATGCAACATATTAGTCACTGCTGCGTTCTTTATTACTTTAATTGTTCTCTTTAATTTCAAGACAGGTACACAATATGATTAACTGTTTTGATCTTCATGACTACCAGTTACAATTATATTGCTCAATTTATTTATGTCGTTCATATTTTCTTTGACACCAGCATTTAATAATAATAGTAATAATAATAATGATGATAATAAATGGAACATATATATATATATATATTATATATATAGATAGAGAGAGAGAGAGAGGAGAGAGAGAGAGAGAGAGAGGAGAGAGAGAGAGAGAGAGAGAGAGATATCGCTATATCTTGCACCGACAAATCAAAGCGCGTGCATTCAATTCATTCTTACACATTCATGCAACCACTAGCGATCAATAGTTCTAACAAGTCCAAATGTGCACTAAACACACACACACACACACACACACACACACACACACACACACACACACACACACACACACACACACACACACACACACACACATCAGAGGTTATGGCAGGGTAATGGGATTTGGGACGTTGAATGCAGGGACAGCTATGAGATGAAACAGGAGAGGAAAATCTTAGGTTTGAAATAAATATGTCTTGAGGCTAGATTTAAAAGGGTCATAGGAAGGCTTTTGGCGAAGAGAGATAGGGAGGCCATTTCAGATTGATGGACCAGAAATAGAGAAAGAGCGACGGCCAACAGTGGATTGGTTGAATCTAGGTATTCGTAATCACAAAGAATCTGCAGCAGAGCGGAGGGAACGAGAACGACTGTACAGGTGAAGACATTCACAGGAGTAGGAAGGCACTGTTTTATGGAGACATTTATAACAAAGAGCACTGATCTTATAGTTTACTCTTTGTGGCACAGGCAGCCAGTGGAGAGATCGCAAGAGAGGGGTAATGCGCCCAGATTTTTTTTCTTTCTGAGGACTAGTTATCAATAAGCCTTTTTATTTGTTCGGTATATAAAATGCACTCATCCAGTAAATGAAAGTCGTCTTTTCTTTTGTTATAGTATTGATGAGTTCTATTCTTCTCCCTCTGGATGAAAGGTTCGTATATATATATATATATATATATATATATATATATATATATATATATATATATATATATATATATTTATATATATATATATATATACAGAGAGAGAGAGAGAGAGGGACAGAGAGAGAGACAGAGAGAGAGACAGATGATAGATAGATAGATAGATTGCGTGCGCGCGCGTGTGTGTGTGTGCGCGGGTGTGTGCTTCTATTGATCACTCCATGTATAGTACTGGTTGTTATGGTTGGAGGCAACCTCAACTTAACATTAAAGCATTTTCAAATCATAACAACAGTTTTATGGAAGTGGTTACTCTTTGCTGGCATCAATAACTGACAAAGTGTCTTTAGCCTGCACTTAGTGAAAAGACGCAAACTGACAGTGGTACAGGCACAGCACATTAACATCCTGACTTGAACTAGTTAGGACTGTCCCTCAGGGAACAGTGCAAGGAGGGGGACGTAGGGGAAGGCAGAGAGTAGGATGGGAAGACAGCATCAGAGAGTGGACTGGCCTTGACTGGCCTTCAGTATCCAAAAAAACTTCTTGTATCTGTCTCTCGTCTCTGTCTTTTCTGTCTGCCCCTCTGTCTGTCTGTTGTTCTCTTCTCTCTTCTTGCCCTCTCTGTCTCTGTCTGTCTCTCTCTCTCTCTCTTTCTTCTCTTCTCTCTCTCTTCTGTTCATGTCTGTTCCCTTTTTTTCTGTGTTTTTGGGCTTTCTTTTCTTGGGGTCTCGGGCTTTTTGTTCTGTTGTTGTCTGTCTGTCTGTTGTCTTCTGTCTGGTCTGTCTCTTTTCTCTCTCTCTCTCCCCTTTTCCTCTCTCTTCTCTCTCTCTCTTCTCTTCTCTCTTCTCTCTCTCTCTTTTTTTCGGTGAGCTGACTTCGTGGGGGCGGTTTCGAAATTTTTTTGGTTCTTTTGAAAGAAATGAATTGAAATCAGATTTTAAATTTTTTTGGATTAAAAAAATTTCCCAAGTCACAGACCCAGGAAAGATTCCCTTTCTTATCCAAAGTCTTTCTTTTTTCCGGGTTGTAATACTTAAGCCCTATTTTCGACAGTGGGCCCTGTTGAACAGTACAATTGTTTTCCAAGTCAGGGGACTGGCGTTGGGAAACGGATGCTACTTTTGCTTGGCAACCCCACACAGCCTCTATCAAGGGTTACTTAAACAGAAATTTTGATCATCTAGAAAACACACCCCGCCAGAGGGGTCTATGATGTCAACGGGGCTAAAAGGGGTTTGCAAGTAGGGTGCTGAGGATATAAAAAATCTGAAGAAGATACAGTTCAATATGCGAGATGGCCCACACTGGAACAGGGGGAAAGAACAGACGAGCCGGGAAAAAAAAAACCTTAAACCCTAAAATTTTTTTTAAAAACGTAAAACCTTCGGGAGTAGGAAAACAAATTGCGAGGATCAAATCTAGACATTTGACTGTCCATTCCAGACGTAGGGGACTCACTGTGTTTCGGGAAAGGGCCCTTCGTGTCGGGGGAAAGAAGACAGGTGACAAAGAAGCTCCCCCATGATTGTACAGTTTCAGGGGGTGGGGGGCAAAAGGGAAAAATTATGACAGCAGAGGCTGCGAGACTCATGAGAAGGAGAATTTTTCGAGTCACTTCTGATTTTAACAAAAAAGGCAGAGACAATTTTGGGGCTTTTTCAAGGGGCGGGAAAAATAATGCTTTTTACAGACACGGAGATTAGAGGTGACAAAAAGGGGACGATACCAGTCTCGAAACACGACTTCCAGATGGGGGGGATCCAGAAGACGCTATGATGAAGATGTTTTTCTCGGGGCCCGGGAAAACCTCACGGAAAAAAAAACGTTATCAGGACACAAAAAAGGGACCATACAAAAATCTTTAAGTTTAGACAGAAATCACCCCAAACAGCAAGTCAGGGGGAAGGGAATAAAAAAAACTATTTTCCAAAAACCAACTTAGGGGGAGAAAAGCAACTGTTCAAATAAAGTCATCTTGAGAAGCAAAACCCCGGAGAATGGGAACTCCCAGACCCCCAAAACCAGTGCACCAAACTACTGACCCCCATTTGCATTTTCCCAGGAGTATGACTGAGAAGAAAAAAGGTTTACAAATTTACAGAGGGGGACTTAAGGGGAAAAGGGTTTTTGGACCCAAAGAGCGTAAAAATGGCAGCCTATCTTCAACGTTTGATAAGGACGCCCCTGCCCAGAAAAGAAAAAACCAGACAAAAGTCCAAAAAACTGGCCCCCGCACGCGGGCCAACGGGAACGCCGGGGGCCCGGGCCCCAGACTTACACCCAGGCGGCCCGTTTCGACCCCAAACAAAACAGCGGCAGCTTCCAGACCTGGGGACCCAACCCGAAACCGCAGCCCGGGAAACAGAAGGCAGGAGGAAACAGTCAGAGGGGTCGGCACATCCACAGGGGACACGTCCAGTGCCCTGCTGTCCCAGCGTAACATGGTGAGGGGTGTGGCAAAACCGGGCGTGGACGGTGATCCCGACACGGACAAAAGGGATGAAAGGAAAACGGAAAAGGTTGGGCAGACAGAGGAAAAACAGACAGACAAAAGGGGAAAAAACCCCAAATATCAAAAAATAAACAAAAATAATAGCCAAAAAACAATGAGGGGAGAATATGTGTAAACAGGAAAAAAGACGTAATGGAATGACTTTAAAACATTTGTTAATAACAAAAACTTGAAAAAATTTGACTGAACCAAATAGCTGAAAGGGAAAAGGGGGTCACACAATGACTAAAAGGGGGAGGGGGGAACCGCTGAAACAGATACTTCCGAAGCGGAAAAAGGAGGGGGAGGTGAATGTTCAGGTCAGTAAAAGGGGGAGCAGGGGTTTGGAGTCCAAAATTCCCCAGCCTCCCAAGTCCTTTTCGCGCGAAAGGGAGGGGGGAAAAGTGAGGAAAGAAGAAGGGAATCACGACCAACACAGGGGAATTTTCGCTTGAAAAGGAAACCCAGAAAAAAAACCCCTGAGAAAAAGCAGAAATCATGAGGTTTTTTAGGCGGCCCCAAGGGAACGGGGAAGTAGTGGTTTTGAAATTGGGTCCGCGAGAATCGGGAAAAAAACTTAGGACCCCTTCACCGGGGAGGGAGAATGAATGGGGTTTTGGGCCGGGCTTCATCCCCTTTTAAGGGCCCCGCTGACACAAATAGGTTTTTTAACCCCATAAACAAGCTAATTCATGCCTCGGATTTCTGGAAATTTAGATGGGGTGTTATGACTTTTTGTGTTACAATGTGGTGGATTGTTCCAAAGTTAGAAGCCCCAAAGTTTTTATTAATTTTGTCACACAGTAGGGTTTTGGGTTTCTTCAGAGACGTTTTTTTTGGAAATCTAGAGACAGCCATTTGCACATTTTAAAACATTTTACTTTTCAAAAGCAAAAAAACTTACAAAGGGCACGGCAGAACTTGGAGGTGTAGGGGTTTCTTTGAAGAAGTGTTATCTGAGTATGTTAAAAAAATTTTCACAAGAAACTGAAAATTTTGTTTATGAAAATTAGAAAAGAGCTGTTGAATACAAAGAAAATTTTTATTTATTTATTACTACTTTTCCCACCACAGGGACTCGCCATTTTGGAGCAAAATGACAAGGCTTGGTTTTTGAATTATTGGGAAAAAAGTTTTTAAAAGCCCTTTACAAAAACATGAGATTTTTTTTTGATGCTTTCTGGTGTTTTTAATGCACGAACTGTTTCCCAAAAACTGTGACGACTTGAGTTCTGTGATTTTTCGCCTTTTTGATGTACATAACGCAAATGATTATTTTTTTCTAGAAACTTCGGAAGAAAAAGATGTTAATTTTTTTGGGTTAAGCAACTTTTGGGTTTTGTAATGGACTGATTGTGAAATTTTTGAACGGTATGTCTGGAAAATGGATATGATGGCAGCTCCCACCTATATTGGTAGCTCAGGTGAAAGGTTCCTGGATTTTTTATTGAACATGTGGATTTGTTAAACCCGTTTAAAGAAGAAAAACCGAAAATTTTGGAGCAATAGAATCAGCCACTTCCCGGAATTACGGGATTAAAAAATTTCATTAAAAAAAAGTAAGGACAAAATTGATAAAAACTAAAAAGGAAGGGAGGGAAAAACATGTTTTAGGGAAAAAAAAAATTTTTTGGGGGAAAGAAAAGAGGGAGATTTCACAAAGCCCAAATTTAAAGAAAAAAAAGTTTCAGAATTAACCGGGAGCCCCGGATTCCCCCTTTACTAAAAAGTAATGTGGATAAGGCCCCCGAGTTATTTGTTGGGCTGTCCCAAAGGAAGTTAAATGCATGGTTTTTAAAAAATGCGTTTGGGGAAAAAGCAAGGCGACTCCTTTGGGTTTTATGCTGAATGTCACGAGCAAAACAAAAGGGAAAAAAATAGTTTAAAAAACTTTAGAAAAAAGAGGGGAGTTGATAGAAAAACTATCTAAGGGAAAAGCAGTATAGTTTTTGGTTTAAAACAAAAGAAAAGAGGGGTTTAGAAAAAATTTGTGGTTGTTGGGCAAAGAAAAAACAACGATTCTGCCTTATTTTGGAAAAAATAAAAAAGGGTTGAATTTAGTGAAAGGAAAGGTACAGTGATTAAAAAAAAACTGGGGAAAAATGGGATGAAAAATTTCAAGAAAGTGTATAATACTGGGGGGAAAAAAGCTCAAGATAACCCTGATTCAAAATGCAGTTTGGAAAAAGGGCAAAGATCATATCTTTAAAAAAAAGCCCCTTTTCTAAAAGAAGAAATTAAAAAGTGCCCCTAAAAAATTTTAAAAATTTTGGGAAATTTCCCCCGGAAAAGATGGTGTTACGAGGATGCTAAAAGAGGTTTTGGAGTTGTGATAGAGTTTTTTGGAAAAAATTCTTTAATCAAAAATTTTTGTCAAGGCATTTATCTAAAGAATGGGCAAAAGCAAAAGTAGTTCCTATCTTCCAAAAAGGGGGGATGCAACAAACCCCGGGCAAATTTTGAGGGGTTTCGTTAATTTTGTTATTTATGTAAATGTTATACTCAATTCTTAATACCGACCCGTACTTTTGGTTGGAAGGAAACCCCCAGGCATTGTGGAAAAACCCGGCAGGTTTTTAGGGAAGGAAAATTTTTCCAAGTCGATCATTCTTTACATTGTATTTTGTTACCCGAAATGTCTAAAAAAGTGGGAAAAAAAAAGCTGTCCCTGGCATTTATTGATTTAAGAAAGCCATTTTTCTCTGTACATCACCAAAAAATACTTGAAACTGTTCTTGAGGGTGGAGTAAAGGGGGAAGTTTTTTTTTTTTCCCTAAAAAACTAAAGAAGCTCACTCCTATCCCGTGTAAGAAATTTTTTTAAAGATATAAAAATTTTTTCCCTTGTCCTACGGGAGTTCGCCAAGGTTTTTTGTTTTAGTCCCAAACCCTTTTTTTACTGTTTTAAATAACTTAGTCATCATTTTTAATGAATTTGGTGGTTTTTGGGATTCAGCTTATTCCCAATGTGGGCTGAATTGTTTTTTCTTTATTCGTGACGATGTGGTTTGTTGTCAACCACTCCCAGAGGATTGCAGAAACAAACTGAATTTTCTAAAAACTTGTTGTGAAAAGTTTTAAAACTTAGGTTAAAAAAGAAAAGACTAAAGGGTTTTGGTTTTTGAAAAGGGTGGAACCTATCAAAAAATGAAAAATGGTTTTATGAAAGGTGATTTGTGGAAATGGTAAACAGTTACACTTACCTGGATTTAATTTTTCAAAAAAAAAACTAAGTTTTTTAAAAGTGGAACTGGGAAATTTTTTTTAAAAAGGTAAAAAAAGCGTTTATATTTTAAGTAGGGGTTATTCAAAAAGCAAAAAAAAAAGACACAAAAAAATTTTTCAAAAATTTTTATTTCAAAAGTGCAGTCGATATTTTTATTCTCCTTGAAGTTGGGGGTTAATAGGGCTCGGTTAAACCTTTAAAAAATACACCTTTTAGTTTGCAAACGATATCTTGGGGGTACCCTTTTAAAAAAGCCAAAAAAATTAGTTTTACCCGGTTTTGGGTAGGCAGATATCTCTTTTCATAACAAAACGTCAGATCTGTGAAGTTTGGTGAATTTTAAATGAGATGGAAACAGACAAAACTTCCCCAAACATGTTATCGAGCTTTTGTCTTTGGGGTAAACGGGGTAAAAAAAATTGGGTGACAGATATTAAGAACCCTGTTTTTGTAGCCAGGTTTTTAGTTTGTATGGAAAAAAAGGTCCGTAATGAACGCAGTTTTTTTTTGTTAGTTCAAAAAAAAATTTTAGATATATTCATTTCAAAGGGAAAGGAAAATTACCTAGTGAGGGGGTAGATATGAAATGTATTTGAACGTTTTAAAGGGTGGGCTTTTGGGAAAAAAAGATATTTTCGTGAGTGATATAGTATTTTTTTAGGGGTGCGTTTTCAATTTTAAGGGCTTGGGGGTAAATTTCCTATAAACTGCAAAATGCATAGGGACAGTGAAAACCCCAAGGATAAGCAATGTGCTGTGGTTTTTTAAGAGAAAAAAGAACGAATTTTTTTATTATTTTCCAAATTTTTAATGACATGAGAGAAAAGTTCCCAAAAAATTTTTTTGATTTCCCCTGTTTAAGACTGTAGATGGGGAAAGAACGAAAATTTTCTGTCGCCCTGTCGGTAAATTTTGTGTTTCATTTCTTTTAGAAGAAGACAGGGTATTCTTGAAAAGTTAGGTATTTCAGTCTTTAAACCTCCCCCCACCCCTTTCCCAATATTAACTTGGGTTTTTAAGTATTTTTCTTGTTCAGTTTTATAAATTTTTTTGTTTTAATTTTTTTAGGAAGGAAAATTTATAAAAAGCTGTATATCAGCAATATGGTGAATATCTAAATGCTTTTTTTGTAGATACAAAATTTTTGGGGGTTTTTAGTTTTCTTTTTTTTGGGAAAAGGGTTTTTTTTTTCTTTGTATCATTTTTTGGCCCCCTTTTTAATTTAATTTATTTTGTTAAACCTTTGCCCAAAAATTTTCTTTTAAAATTTGAAAATTTTTAAAAATTTTTTTTTTTCTCTTTCCACCCCCTCTCCCCTCCCCCCCTTTTTTAAAGGCCTAAAAAGGCAAAATTTTATTTCCTTTGGGGGAAAACTTGAAAAAAATTTTTCCCTTTTCTCCTTTCCCCTCCCTTTTCCCCTTCCCCTTTCCCAAAACCAAATTTTTTTCAATGGCCATTTAAAAAGGGCCCAAAAACCCTGCATAAAAATTTTTCCCCCGGGGAGAAACCCAAACCCCCAAATTTCAAAATTTTTGTCCCTTTTTAAGTAAACCCCTTACGGGGCCAAAATTTTTAGGGGGCCCCAAAAAACCCTCTTCCTCTGTTTCTTTTGGGGGTTAAAAAATGGGTAAAGGGGCCCCTTTATGTTATCCAAAAGTAAAACCCCCGACCCCCTTCATGGTTTTTGGGGGAGGTTTTTCGGGGGAAAGGGCCTCAAAACCCAAGACGCCCAACCAAATTTTTTTTTTTAAAAAATTTTTTGTTTTTTTTGGCAAAAAATGTAAATTTTAAATTTCCTAAAACAAATTCTTTTTTCTTAAAAATTAAAGCAGGAAAATTTTGGGGTGCCCTTTTTTCTTTTTTGTTTTGGTTTAAAATGGGTTTAAACCCCCCGGGCTTTTGGTTTAAGTTTTCAAAAAATAACCCAGGACCTCCATTAAAAGGTCTTTTTGGAAGGAAAGCGGGAAAAAAGTGAAAAACCAACCAAAAAAAACTGGCGAAGAATCTTGAAAACAAATCAATATGTTGTGGGCTGAAGAAAACTCTGACCCATAGAATCAAAACCACACTGCGCAGTTTTCCCCACTCGTCCACTTTGGGCTGTAACAACTGGTGCTAAGTGTAGTTTTTACAGTTTATGTTATACCACTTTAAGTACGGCAGATTTCACTGCACGTGAAATTCGGGATGCTCTCTCCGGGGAGAACGCATCACCACAAGAGCAGCGCCACCCATTATTATATATATTTTTTGCTCTTCCTTTTTGCAACTGTATTTTATTTCCTATCACAGTGGCTTTTTCTACACAATTTTGTCAGGAACAACTCTCTTGCTGCTGTGGGTTCTTTTACGTGCGCTTAATAACTATGGGTAACACGCGGGACCTCGGTTTATCGTCTCATCCAAAAGACTAACACCCAGACCACCACTCATGGTCTAATGGGTGGAGGTAAAGTTTCGGGCAGGCAAGTGACCTCTAGACCACCGATCTGCCTCAATGCAGCGTAAATTCGTGAGTGTTTGCTTTAGATAAATCAGCTCAGCTTCTGATATTTTTTTGGATCTAAATTGGAACCACTGTGATAATCTGGCCAAGTAGATGGTACATAAGGAGACAGAATATCATCATTTTCTTGCAAAACTTAATGCAGAGAAGAATATGATCCGTGCATGCCTTTTCCTCTTTTTTTTGTGATGGTTACAAATGTTCCAGATTAAATCTCTCTGTCCTGTTTTCTTTACGGTGACTAGACGTTGTTCAGAATAAATCTCCAGGACATGAAGCCATAATATGCTTGCTCGCTTTCTCAAGGAAGAACAGAACAAGAAGAAAAACAGTAGTAACAACAACAACAACAACAACAGCAACAACAAAGACAGACAGACCCACCTCGCTAACGCACACGCACGCACACACACACACACACACACACACACACACACACACACACACACACACACACACACACAACACACACACACACACTCGTCGATATCACTTTTTGGTGGAAGGACGTTAAACTGAAGAGCTAACACTCTCACTCACACGCACACGCACACACAGAAACACACACGCACACACACACGCTCACGCACCCTTGCACGCACACAATGCCACGCGCGCGCCCGCACGCACACCGCGCACGCACACACACACACACACACACACACACACACACACACACACACACACGCACAAAGTCCATTGAGAGTAGCATGGAAGAAGGTATTAAAAACAAAGAAAGGAAAAGGGAGATCGATTCGAACGTTACCTGTAAAGTTAAACCAAATTCCTCCAAAACCAAACGACTTTTTCTGCAGCAGTTGATGCTCCCTACTGATGAACAAGTTCCCATTCCAGTTCCATTTGACATGAATTCCTTCTTCATCACAATGCGTGGGTGGGTGTGGGGGAAGTGAGTGAGAGAGAGAGAGAGAGAAGAGAGAGAGAGAAGAGAGAGAGAGAGAGAGAGAGAGAATATGTACATTAATAACAACAAGATCACGCAGGCCAATACCACTTTTGCATCTTAGCGAGCAAGGAGACTAGAAATAAAAAAGAAAGGACAGACAGGCACTGGCAGAAGGAGAGGACATTGGAAGTCCTCGGTTGGCTTCTGAATAGCCCGTGACTGGCTGCAAAAAGTAAGCTCTGTCCACTGTCCAAGACGAATTGATCACAGCAACATTTTAAGGAACTGTGCAGACATTCTATTTTTCTCAGAATATATGTCATACGTCTGTCCATCTTTCCTTCCATCTATTCCTTCGATCTATTCCTCAATCAGCCAACCAACAAGCAATTAACCAGTCAACAAACAAATTAACAAACTAATCAACCAACCAACCAATAAATCAATCAGCCAACCAATCAACCAATCAATGGACAAACCAATCAATGAACCAATCAACTGACCAGTCAACCAACCAATCAACCAAGCAATCAATCAACTAACCTATCAACCAACCAATGAACGAATCAATCAGCCAGCCAACCAATCAACCAGCCAACCAATCAACCAACAAACCAACCAACCAATCAACCAACAAACAATCAACCAACCAACCAATCAACCATTCAACCAACAAATTAACCAATCAAAAAGTCTATCAACCAGCCAACAAGCCAACCCATCAACCAATCAACTAATCATGCAACTAGTCACTCAACTAATCAGCCAACCAACTAACCATCCGACCAATATATCAACCAACCAAAAAATGTATCAATCAACCAATCAGTGTATCAATCAACCAACTAATCTATAAACTAATCAACCAATCTATCCACCAGTAAGACAAATAATTATATCAATCTACCAATCTATCAACCAACCAATCAACTAAAAAATCAATCTTCACAGCACAGCACACGTATCCCATCTCAATGCACGCCACTCCAAATCACCCCATCCCAACCCTGTCGATTCAACCCATTAGAATCAGCCCACCAATCCAATAGAATAATAACAATAATGATAATAATAATAATAATAGTAATAATAATAATAATAATAATAATAATAATAATGATGATAATAATAACAATAACAATAATAATAAATGGAGTTTAAATAGCGATGTATCTTGCATAGACAAATCAAGGCCCAACAGCCCAATAGAATCAGCCCAACTGCCCAATAGAATCAGCCCAACTGCCCAATAGAATCATCCCAACAGCCCAATAGAATCATCCCAACAGCCCAATAGAATCAGCCCAACTGCCCAATAGAATCAGCCCAACTGCCCAACAGAATCAGCCCAACTGCCCAACAGAATCAGCCCAACAACCCAATAGAATCAGCCCAACAACCCAATAGAATCAGCCCAACAACCCAATAGAATCAGCCCAACAACCCAATAGAATCAGCCCAACTGCCCAAACCGGCTCAGCTCCTCATCCCGACTCCACACTACACAATTATCTTTAAACCAACACACCACACCACAACACGACACAACAAAATAGAACTTAGAACAAATAAATCCAACACAATCCAACATATCGCAAAACAAATTAACGGAACCTTTGGAGAGAGAGACAATTTGACACAAAGAAGCCTGACACGTTCTTCTGGCAACATGTTTTTCTCTTCTTGCTTGATGTACCAGAACACACTTAGATTCCTCGCCAGTATCTTGGAGAGAGAGAGAGAGAGAGAGAGAGAGGAGAGAGAGAGGAGGAGAGAGAGAGAGAGAGAGAGAGAGAGAGAGAGGAGAGAGAGAGAGATAGAAGAGAGAGAGAGAGAGAGAGAGGAGAGAGAGAGAGAGAGAGAGAGAGAGAGAGAGAGAGACTATGACAAGGACAATGACAATGACAAAAGTTTCTTGTGATTTCGGCTGCTAGGCCCATTCACAAGGGGACAATGGGAAGTGGGCTGGGCACAATACATATATTGAACAATAACAACAACAGCAACAAAATATGGTCGTAGTCCAGATGATCTCCATAGCATGGATTCCACGTCATGGTACAGAGATATAGATTCAGAATCCGACACATTATTGCAGCAAAATGAGAAAGAGAGAGAGAGCGCGCGCGCGAGAGAGAGAGAGACATAGACAGAGAGACAGAGATAGACAGAGAGACAGAGATAGTCAGAGAGATAGAGATAGACAGAGAGACGGAGACAGAGAGACAGAGATAGTTAGACTAACAGAGAGACAGGGAGAATTGAATTGAATTGAATTGAATGACTTTTATTTAAAGAGGGTAATGGCATAAGCAAATATACTTTTTTTTATAACCATCCCTCTGGGCACAAAAAGGAAGAACAGAGAGGAAGAAAGAGACAGAGACAGACAGACAGAGAATAAGAGAGAGACAGGAGAGACAGAGAGAGACAGAGAGAGACAGACAGATTGACAGAGAGACAAAGAGAGACACAGAGAGAGACAGACAAGAAGAGATAGGGAGAGACGAAAGACGAGAGAGACAGAGAGGACAAGAGACAGAGACAGAGAGACAGACAGACAGAGAGAGACAGGGAGACACGGAGAGACAGATACAGAGACAGAGAGGCAGAGAAAGACCGAGAGAGAGACAGAGAGAAAGACAGAGAGCGACAGAGAGAGACAGAGATACAGAGAGAGAGAGCAAGACTTGTCACTGTCTACGCTGTTATCTCTCCCCATTTCTTTGTTTTTCGGTGACAGACAGGTAAGACAGAATTCCATCAGCTGTATTTGGGGTCGACCAAAGGTCAGACAGGACACACAAATGAAAACAGTTTTGATAAACTTTCGATAGAAATTGAAATGTCAGTTGAAATTGATAAGCGCAGACTGAATTAATTATGTTGAGCATACGAACAGAAACACACAGACAGATTTGATGATGACAGATTTCCTAGGTAAGGTTGAGGAAAGAAGGAAAAGAGGCAGACCACCAACATCCTACATTGCCAACATCACTAAAATAAGCGGTCTGGGAGGAGGGCTACAGGAGATGGTAGAACTCAGCAGAGACAGAGAGAGATGCGAGCCCTGGCGGCATGGCGTGGTCCTCCTATCTTGGACAGGGGCGATGGAGGACGGGTCAGCGGGTGTTTGGGTCATCACATTATCAGCAGCGCTCCTTCCTCCAGCCGTGTAGACAGTTTTCAATGGAAACGCTCGCCACGTGGCTTTGTTCACAGTGTTAGACATCCATGAACTTCTTCATTGAACGCTCCGACAGCAACTGTTACTATCTTTCACATAAGAGAGAATGAGTTGCACAGCCGTTAAGCTGACAAGCCAGACCCAGCACATCCGACTTTGGCATGGGAGAGAATTATTGTCTTTTATTGTCTTTTAAGTCTGACTGGGGGGAAAAGGCAGGATAATGAACCAAGAAGGCAGAAAAAAGACAAGAAGGAGAAAACAGAAAGAAAAGGATCAAGGCATAAACAAAGAGAAGGATGGAAAAGAGGGAATTTCTTGCACAGAATTCCCAGAAGGTGGGGATGCAAATCCTACTGACAGGCCCCCAGCATCCCCAGTGGAGAACCATCCCTGAACAAAAAGAGATACCACCCCACCATAAAAACCCAAATCAACAACAACAACAAAACAGAAAAACTCCCTTCAGCATCAGCACTATGGCAGAAATAGCTTAGGTAACAAGAAGTTCAACATAGAAAGAGTCAACGTATGGAGTTGTGTTTTGTCTAGTTTTATGTTGTATTATGTTGCGTTAGGTTGAATTGCATTGAAATGTATGACACTGAACTGTGCTTAGTTGAACTGGATTAGATTAAGTTGTATTGTTCTGTTCCATGATATAATTATGTTGCCGTTTCACATCGTGTTGTCTTGTAATTGTAGAGTAGGTTTTTTTTAATGTTTCATAGATTTTCTGTATAGCGTAGCGTAGTATAGTGTAGTGCAGTGTAGTGTAGTGAGGTGTAGTGTGCTGTACTTACTGTACGGTACTGCAGCGTACTGTAGCACCATTTGTCATGCCATAGCGTGTGGTGCAGTGCAGATCGGTGCATCCTTCCTTCCTTTCCTCTAGTTGAATGCACATCACGTTCAGTCCATGGCTGCATGCATAGCTGGCCACAGTTCCATTCACATGCTTTCCCATGAGAGTCAGCTTTTACCGCACACAATTTCCATGACAACTCCACCTGCTGTGGAACCTTCTGCTTGCACTGAAGGAATGAGCCACATGGACCTCTACCACCCACACAGCTGATGCTATTGTAGCAAGGCTGCAGAAGCATCGCTATTGTGTATACAGGAGCAGCACTGGTACTGTACTTGCTGTCTGTTTTTCCCCTAACGACATGTTGAAAAGCAAAGCAGGCAATAGTGACAAGTGTTCAGTGATCTCACGAAAGCATCTCACGCTTTTCATTAGTTGGAAAGGTTAGCAGCAGCAGCTGCAGCTGAAGTAGCAGTACTATCAGTAGTCGCTGCAGTAGCAGCAGTAGCAGCAGAAGTGGCATTAATGCAGCAGCAGCAGCAGCAGCAGCAGCAGTAGTAGAGCAGCAGCAGCAGCAGCACCAGCAGCAGCAGCAGCAGTAGTAGTAGTAGTAGTAGTAGTAGTAGTAGTAGTTAGTAGTAGTAGTAGTATCAGCAGCAGCAGCAACAACAACAGCAGCAGCAACAACACCAACAACAACACCAACAACAACAACAATAGCAGTAGTAGGGCAAAGCGATGGAGGAAGAGGGGAGTAATATAAGGAGAACGAGGGTAAAACTAACTGTTAGTTTTACCCTCGTTCTCCTTATATTACTCCCCTCTTCCTCCATCGCTTTGCCCTACTACTGTTATTGTTGATGCACTCCCACAAAAGGTCCATTAAGTGCCTTTTTAACATTTTTCAGATTTTGATACAGTAAGAAACTTCAATCATTAAGCTTTATAATGATGTATTTGTTTTTGTTGTAGGTTGACTAAAAGCAAAGTTATATTAGTTTAAAGTGACAGGGTGGTCAGGCGGCCATTTTGAGAAAATGGCATCTGAAGTTTCTTCAACTGTGTACAAGTGTTTTGATAGAAAGGCCTTAGCAACAGGGCTTTAAATTAAATGAAACTAGGAGAAAAGATTTAGCTGGCACTCTTCTATGATCTCCAAACATAAATTTGAAAGAATGTTCCCTATTTTCCTTGATTTTATATTTTTTATGACATAAATTTCAATGAAAGTAGGCCAAATTGTGTTAACATGAAAAATGAAACAAAACGCCCCAATTACAAGTTGTATTTTGTTTGAGCTGAGAAGGCTAAGGAAAGCCTTATTTTCAGTACAACTATTGAATGTCTGACAGTTAATATCACAAAAAATGTATAGAAAAAGCTTTCAAAATTATTTTGTCTTTGTCAAGAGTTTCATCAGACACTCAGTACAGGCCTAGTCGTTTTTCAAAAGTTCCCAGCTTGTCGTCCGTCTCCTTGTCATGGCTGCTGTCTATGTCAGTTTCTTCACCTTCACTGGCGAAATACTCAGTGATTTAATCTTTTATTTCGTCCCTTGGTGGCATACCAGCAGCTATGCTTTCATTTTAAAGGTCTTTTATACAATCTGCCTTCTTTTCAGCTTCCATGGTTTCTCGATCGCCGATTGCTGCCGGTCATGTTTATGTGAAAAAAACCTGTCGGATTTACTTCCCTTGATTTAACGGGACGAACCAGATGCCTGTTGCTACGTTCATAGAGGACATTCTGCCTTCTCATTGGTCATTCGCTTGAGTTTGAGTACTAAATTTAGAAGCAGATTACGCTATGGGACTACGGTAGACTGGCTGGAAATTTCCACGATAGTTAAGGCGGGAAACAGAGCTTTCCAACGATGTGCCATGTTGTAGGTAGAAAAGCAGTTGCGCCACGAAACAAAGGCCGCAATATCTGGCTAATTTCAACGTTTAAGAGTCGGATTTTGGTACAGTATGTCTATAAAATCATAAATTAAACTACTTTATAAACTGAATTGGAGTCTGATACTTTGGAATATGATTTTTAGATGTTTGAAGAAACCAAAACTGCAAAAACATGAAAATCACTAAAAACTAGGTCACACTGCCTTTTTGACCCGAAAACTCTCCCTCCGACTTTTGGGATGTGCCGTTGTAGTGCGTCAATTATTGTCCTTCTTCCCTGTTACTCTGACTTCTACTGCTACGCTTCTGTTGCTGCTGCTGTTGATACTGCTGTTGCTACTGCTGTTGCTGCTGCTGTTGTTACTGCTGTTGCTGTTGCTGCTGCCGTTGTTACTGCTGTTGCTGCTGTTTTTGTTACTGCTGTTGCTGATTTTTCCCTGTACTGTACTGCTGCTGCGATTGTTGCTATTGATATTGTCATTTCCGTATTTCCACTATTAATGATGCTGCCATTGTTAGGATTATGGTTACTGTTGCTGAAGCTGGTCTGTGTAGTTGAAAGCATGTTTCTGCCGTTACTGCTGATACAGCTGATGCCATAACTACAACAACTACTGTTGCTGTTGCTGCTACTGTATAGTTGCGTCTGCTGCAATTACTGTTACTACTACTTTGGCTGCTGCTGCTGCTATTGCTACTATTGATACTTCATCTAGTAGTAGTAGAAGAAGTAGTAGCAGTAGTAGCAGCAGCAGCAGCATCAGCAGCAGCAGCAGTACTACTACTACTACTACTACTACTAACTACTACTACTACTACTGCTACTACTACTACTACTACTACTATTACTACATCTACTATTGTTGCTGCTGCTGCTACTGCTGCTTCTACTATAATGACGACTTCTACTATTACTACTACTATTACTACTGCTGCTGCTGCTTACTGCTGCTGCTCCTGCTGCCATTATGACTACTACTATTGCTACAGCAACAACAACAACAACAACAACAACAACTACTACTACGACGACGACGACGGCGACGACTATTACTACTACTACTGCTGCTGCTGCTACCACCGCTACTACTACTACTATACTACTACTACTACTACTACTACTACTACCTCTCGTCAACGGTAAAGTCTAACGAAGCATTTCAGAGGATGGGGTATGTATGGGTGCAGAGAGCTGGTTTAGATTTGTTTGTGTGCCCTTGTGTAGGCACTCAGGCCACAGTGGGATGCACCTCGGCTTCCACATACTGACCACTTAATAGACGCTCTGCAGGCTTGGCTCTGGCTAAACAGCTCCACACTTTGCCGTGTGACTGGTTAGTGGTCAGTGGCACAGGCTGCTGGTCCCTTGCATGCTAGCTGGCCTCCATTCTGATCTATGTGTGACCGTAATTTCCCATTGTTTTTCAGTAGTTCTACAAATCTGCAGGGATTAGTTTTCTGGCTGTCTTTGTAGCAAAGCTTTGGCCGTCCTCTTGGTGGTTGGCCCTCTGTCAGCTCGGTGTAAAAGAGCTGCTTTGGTAGAGGCCTGTTATTCTGCATGTGCGGGAGATGTCCAGACCATCTTAGCTGACACTGTGTTAGCAGTGCATCTGTGCTTGACATCCGTGTTTGTGTAAGTACACTGACTGTTTAGACTCCGTTGTAACCGCTTAATGTGGGACACGTCTGTCTCGCGGGAATGCCAGGGCTCTTTCAGAATAGATAGCACCCCCTACCCTCCAGAAAGTCGGTGCAAGAAAGTTCTCTCGCTTTTCTCTCGCTCTGCTTTTGTCAGGGTTTTGTGTCTATCTATCATCTCTTTTACTTGTTTGCCTACCAAGTCCATTCTTCGGTCTCTTTTTAAGCAAACCCTATATTCTTTCTTTGTTCTTATATTATAGCATAGTGCATTTTATTTTTGCCTGTATTGTTTCGTTATGGCAACCAGGTAATGATATTCTAAACACCGGGATGGACACCGAATGTCAATCCTGCAGTGTTATTTTCCCATTTGGCACTTTTGTGAGTTTTGGGTTAATTAAAATGTTCATTATTCTCTCTTACACTAGTGTGTAACATGGTGATGATAGATTAAGCGGATTGGTTTATGTCCTCATGGCCTATTTTTACCTTCAGGATTGAAACTGTCAAAAAAACCTGTGTTAGTATTTTTTTAAATTCAGATTGACAGTGCATCGGTTGCCTACATTGCTGTGTGTGTACGTGTGATGTGCGTGCGTGCGTGCGTGTTTGTGTGTGTGTGTTATATTCTGTAAATGCTCTTCATATGGTGTTACGGGAGTTTTTACTTTGACTTGACTTTGATTTCACCACGCACGCAAACACGCACGCACGCACACACACACACGCATGCACGCACGCACGAACGCATATACACACACGCACGCATACACACACACACACAACCACAAACACGCTAGCGCGCGCACGCGCGCAAAGAGACATCTTGAAAGCCAAAAATGATCAACACGTACTGAAGTCCGCCTCTATCTTTGGCGTGTGCAGGCATCTCTCCTATTGCTGCTTCTTATCTCTGTGTGTGTTTGTTTGCTGTTGTTTGCTGTTGTTGTTTTTATGTTCTCCACCTCTGCCCCTATATCTCCTCTCCTTCTCTGTCTGTTTATGTCTCTCTGATTGCATCTCCATCACTCTTTCTGGTTACATTTTTAGCGTGTGTTGTTGTTTTTGTTGTTGTTGCTGCTGCTGCTGTTGTTGCTGCCGCTGTTAACTTATCTTTGCCTTCCTTCTCTCGTTTTCACCTTCAATCTCACCGTGATTTATTTCACAGCTTCTCTTGTCTCTTTCTCTGCATCTCACTGTTTCTCTCTTTTTCTATCTCTCGGTTTTTTCTCTGTCTGTCAGTATATATGTATGTTCGTTTCTCTTTCTATGGCTGTATGTGTCTACCTGCCCGCCTGCCGGGCCTGTCTGTCTGTCTGCCTTTCTCTCTCTGTCTCTCTCTCTCTCTCTCTCCTCTCTCTCTCTCTCTCTCTCTCTGTCTTGACTCTCCGTTTCTCTGATTCTGTCTGTCTATCTGTCTCTGTATCTCTGTAACTGTCTGTCTGTCCGTCTCTAACTCTCTCTCTCACTCTCTCTCACTCTCTTTCTCCCTCCCTCCATCTCTCTCTCTCTCTCTCTCTCTCTCTTTCTCTCTCTCGATCTCTCTCTCTCTCTCTCTCTCTCTCTCTCTCTCTCTCTCTCTCTCTCTCTCTCTCTCTGTTGCCGAGGTGCACAGCAGCAATAAACAAATATGTTAGAATCCCCGGCGTCAAACCATTAGCTAAAACTATGAGCTTAAAAGACACATGTAGCCCCTGAAATGATTCCTGGCTCTGACTCTTCTTCCATAAACTAGATGTTCGCTTCCTGATGCCATCGACTCCTGGGACGTAAATCAGCAGCCGGGCCACTGATTAGGATGGAAATGCCAGATTCCTCCACTGAAAATCAAAGGGCAGGCTTAATGCGGTTTTACGGCCAGAAAACGAGAAAGCCGCACAGGGAGAACAAGAAAGAAAGAAGGAAAGAAAGAAAGAAGGAAGAAAAGGATGAAAGAAAGGAAGACAAGCCACCATGGTACAGTGGGCAAGTTTCTTGGGTTACAGGCTGGGAGGTCGCAGATTTGAATCTCATAATAGTCTATGAATTTTAGGATTCTGACTGGCTCCTATCCAAAGTGAGTTTTCTATGGGCTTATTGGAAGGACTGGGATCACAATGTCGAGCTTCATCCACTTTACGGATGTGATTTCGAGAGAGTTATTCACACTACCTGACCAACACTGCAGATGTCTGTGTCTCATGGGTTCAGTTAACGCCGTGCTATAATCATTATGATAGGAAGCGTTGAGTGCAGCCCTGTCAAGAAGTCTCAAAGCACAAACACTTACATGGCAGTATCTCTTTACCATCCCCATCATCTATGATCATCATGCAATAGAAGGAAAAAGTGTCTCTGATTCGGTGTACCCGACTGAGCTAGTCTCGTGGTGACATCAGATTCGGTTTCGCCATACACTTCTGTGCCTGTGGTGAGCTTGTGTCAAAGCCTTAGGGGCTGGAGGTTAATGGGAGAAGGTCGTTGCAGAGATGTTGTGGTGGTCGCCACCTCGGTTGGCCGTCTCACTTAGTCTGGCTCCACGACTGAGCTAATGGTGTCGTTAGTAGGGGGCTTAGTAGGGGGTGTCCTGCGTATGTTAGCTCAGAGACAGGAACTACTGAGCACCACCGAAGTGACCCAGCAGCTGGTGGCCCCACGGCAGCCTGCTATTGGCGGGCTCCTACAGGACTTCTAACCCTGAGGGTGTGAAATAACGAAGCTGGTATGGCTGGGGCGGAGAGGTTGAATGAAAGGCATGGACAGGAACGTCCCAGAAAATGAGGCAGCCAAAACATTTATTTATTTATTTATTATTTATATCGAGGATAATGGAATAAGCACTCATGTGCTTTTATACACCTAGTCTCCGTGTGTTTGCGGTTTTGTAAATTTTGTCATATGTTTCCACCGGCACACAATAGCCTACTCTTCCGAAAAGCGGAACAGGATTTAACGTGTGCGCAAGATGTTCTGCATGCGTTCGAACACGGGGCCTCGGTTTATAGTCTCATCCGAAGGACTATAACGAGAGAGAGAGGGGAGATAGAGGGAGGGAGGGAGGGAGGGAGAGAGAGAGAGAGAGAGAGAGAGAGAGAGAGAGAGAGAGAGAGAGAGAGAGAGAGAGAGAGAGAGAGAGAGAGAGAGAGATAGTGAGAGAGAGTTATTAACACAACTGCAATGAGGAAAAAAATACGGTTCATTAAATTCAAGATTATTATATAACAGCGATGCAAACTTGTTGCTAGTAGCATTTGCAGCTGCTCATTGCAGTGTTATCACACTCGGTTAACATTCCTCTGGTCTTATCCTGCCATTTGCAGTTTATGCGCAATGAATGATCGCCAAGGTTTTCAAAAGAACTTTTCCCATGATTGTTGCATGAAAATCGGAATTGGGCATAATTTAGCGGCATAAAACTCACTGAGACTTTTGCCACAACAACATAAATTCATAATTCAATACAACCAAACAATTTGTTCATTAGTACGTGAGAGTGACAAGGATGCACAGCAAAGCATTTTGCGTTCTGTCTTCTCCGATGTGTTCTCCTTTCCTTCAAAAGAGGTCATTGCACATTCTTTCATTTCAGCACGATGATGATCTGTTACACGTGCATTGCTTGATATAGCTTGCCGTTCCATAATTTTTTTAAGTGTTTGTTCAATTATCTTATGAACATTTCTCAAAATTTTGACCTCTAGTTGTTCAAAGATATACCCAGAACGCCTGTTTTCACCGCTGTTGTAACCAGACTGTATTTCTCCTGGTATAATTATGTCTTTCATGTCTTCAATTATACCTATCCATCCTTGTTTCTCTCTATCTCCCTCTATCTGTCTGTCTCTATCTCTGTCGGTCGGTCTCTCTGTCTGTTTGTCTACGTATATCTGTCTCTGTCTCTCTGTCTCGTCATTTGTCTCTGTCTCTCGGTATCGGTCTCTGTCTCTCTGTCTCTCTCTCTGTATGTCTGTCTGTTTGTCCCTCTCTCCCCCCTCTCTTCCTCCCTTACTCTTTCTTATCTTCAAATACCTCATGTAACTTTTCTTAAACGTCTTTCCCTTCATCCCCCCCCCCTCATCCCCTTCTTTGTGACTGTCACAAAGACAAGTTTGCGGGAGCATGAGCACTCCCGAACGTTTTTAATGCGTTGAACGCACAGCAGCGTTTTGGAAATGAATGAGATACTTTCAAAATTGTTTTCACATGTTACACAAAGGACAGCGCCAGTCATAGGAGAATGTGTGAGCCAGTTCTTCTGCATCAAGACGTGTTGTTTGTAGAAGGAGAGTTCCAGCCTCTTCAGTAGCTTCAGGAAGATGGTTTTGCTCTGTCACAGTACTGTACCGGGGTATGTGAGTTAGACATGTCAGGATCTTTGTCGCAAAGCAGGTGACTGTTGAATTTGTAATTATACTTGATGGTCTTTGCAGGTAATTTGCATCAAACAAAACGACTTTCTCTCTTTAGTCAATGCTGCGATTAGTGCGTTGCTGCCATAAAGCAGTCTGTGACGAGGGCATCTTGGAAAAACTAGATGTGATCGCTGACATTGTACTGCGTGGTGTTTGTACAAAACTGGTCAAGATTAAGTACACCGCAGTTGCTTTTGTAGCCCATCAACTCTATGGGGGAAGCCTTTAGAAAGTGAGAGAGAAGGAGAAAGAAACAAGCAGAGATAGACAGAGAGAGATGCAGGCAGGGAGAGAGATAGACACCGGAACAATGAAAAGAAGACAGCCAGCCAGGAGACAGATAGAGACAGAAAGCCATGAGAGACACAGACAGACAAAGTCAGAGAGAAACGCTCCAATACAGAAAAAGGGGTAGATACAGAGAAGGGAAAGCTACATGCACAACTGTCCATAAAACTTTGGCCTAGAAAGTTCAGAGACTGCACACTAGACAGACAGAAAGAGGCTCTTGCAGCAGCAGAGTGAGAGATAATGTCAACAGTGGTTGTCTGTAAGACTCATGTAACAACAGAATAAAAGCAAATGTCGAAAGTGTTTGTAAGGCTATCGTAACAGAAGAGTTAGAGATAATGTTGCAAGTCTTTGCTGGTAAATGCAGTCAATACAGACCAAAAAAGTCACACCGATGTTCACACGCTCCTTTGTCTGCTTTTCTACTCTGTCTCTGTCTGCCTGTCTGGCTGTCTGCCTGACCAATCTCTGCCTCTGTCTTTGTGTCTGCCTGTATGGCTGTCTGTCTTTGTGTCTGCCTCTCTCTCTCTCTCATATAAAAACAGCAGGAGGAGTGGATAACTTTATGTCTGTGTTACATGTCAAGCCAGTCAGTCCTGAAACCTTGATATACACGGTGAACCCTGTTTGAAGTCGAGGCTGTAAAATCTAGAACTTCAGAGAGAAATCACCGAGCCAGATACCTAGGAAGAAGACAAGAGCTCAACATCATTGACAAAAAATTGCATTGTCCATTAGCTGTCTGACCATCTGGATGTAGATGTTTGTGTTGTCTTTGTCCAATATTTCTCCTCACCGCACATAACAGACACATTTGAAGTAGTACACGTCGATAATACAAACTGACCAAGGTGACAGTATTCTGTGTTGTTCCACATGTTGCACTATTGAAGAAGACGTAAAGTCAATGTGCGCAGTGGAATATGACTGCAGCTTATACAAGCAGCAATCAAACAGGGCCGCGTGCCTTAATTGCACTGTTGTTGCAACAGGTGGTGATTTGATTCGAATGTTGTCAGGCATGATTTTGCCGGTATGACTGGTTAACTCACCAGTGAGAAGATGGTTAAGGAACACAGACAGAAACATCATTCAGAAAGTTTGTGCAACACACTGAAGACGTACTGTTGTGTGACTGACGACCTTGATGTGGGAGTTAATGTGCACTGTGCACCACATGTGAACTGCATTGTCTGCACAGCCCCACGTGCGAGAATCTTTGCAACACATGAATGTGTGTGGCAGCTGCAATGCATTCTGACGCCGGTTCGGATGACACATTGCACGGTGGAGTCCTGAGGTGTCGACTCTTGATGCATTAACATCTGTCATTAATTGCAGCAGACGACATGCCTGAGATTTCCAAGCCACACAGTTTCTGACAGCGTTTATGCTGAACAAGAGCAAGGAGCTGAGCAGAGTGAGAAGACGAAACAAGAGGAGATAAAAAGAAAAAGAAGGCGAAAAGAAAGAAGCGAAAAGGAAAAGAAGATAGAAAAGAAGAGGGAACACAAAAAAGATGATGAACAGAAAAAAAGATCAAGGGAAAAGAATACAAAAAGAAACGAAAACAAAAGCAACAGAATTATGAAACCAAAGAAGATTAAAAGAACAGGAGATAAAAACAAAGAAGATAAAACACAAGAAGTTCAAACAAAAGAAGATGAAACAAAGAGGTGAAACCCAACAAATGAAACAAAAGAAGACGGAAACAAAAGATAATGAAAAACTAAACAAATCCCCCCCCCAAAGCAAACAAAACTTGGTCATAGTTTTCTATGGCTAAAAGTTTCTGTCTTTTTTCTGTCCTTTTTTCTGGGTATTGACCTCAGTTCTACAGTTGCCTACGCAAGATTCAAACCAAATCTCTGCTTCCTCACCTTTTCACACAGAAAAACAGATAACAGAAACATCAACAGCAGCAATAAAACAGTATCAGCATTAACACCTCCAACACAATTCAATAGCAACAACAATACACGTGCACACACACATACACACACATACACACAGGCACGCACACAACACACACACACACACACACACACACACACACAGAGGTAGATGCCTGTGACTCAAACAATGGGAAAAAGACACATGAACATCCTTACCTGCACAGTGTCCAAAAAGCTCTGTAAATGACTGTCTGCGCAGCAAATTATATTCCGTACTGACAGAGAGCTGAAAGGAAAAAACTGAAAACCTGATCTAATGTTTTCAAAGACAGTCCAGTCCAGTCTCTGTCTCAGTGTGAACAGTATTGATCGTATGCTTAAGCACAACCTAAAACTCGGATTTTCACAGTTTCATATGACACCAATCTCTGTTTTCCTCATACTCCAAGAACAGTCTCTGGAAGTGTGCATTAATAGCAACAAGTTCACTCTGGCTTATAGTACTTTGGCATCTTGGCGAGCACAGCGGCTGAACGATGAACAAGGAGACTGAATAATGAGCTCCGAGACTGAAAACATGAAAAAGGAGGCTCAACAAGAACACTGAGCAATGAACAAAGAGGCTGATTGATGAACAAGGTGAATAATGAGTGCTGAGAATGAACAAGGAGACTGAAAAATGATCAAGGAAACTGAAGGAGAAGACTGAAGAATGAACAAGGAGACTAAACAGCAAAACTGAACAATGAACAAGGGGACTGAACACTGAACAAAAAGACTGAACAAGGAGACTGAACAATGAACAAGGAGACTGGACAATGAACAAGGAGACTGAACATTTAACAGGAAAACTGAACAATGAACAAAGAGACTGAACAATAAACAGGAAGACTGAACAATGAACAAGGAGACTGAACAATGAACAAGGCACCGGCAAAAGCACTGGAAAGTAAAAGCTCCCTGTATCCTAAGTGCCACGTTGACTTCTAAAATTGTCTGTTACTTGCTACTAACGGCGAAGTCCGTCTACATTCCAAGACAAGTTATACGCAGAAACAGTTTGTAAGGATCACCCAGTCTTTCGAGATGAGTGAGGCTTTGGGTTTGGTGACACTTGTCACCTAGATTTTAAAACAAAAGATTTGGAATGAGGTTGAAACTGCAGCCAATACACTTACAAAATAAGCTATTAAATGAAGAAATGCATAAATAAACAAAATTTTAAAGATCCATCGTATTCCACCTTCCTGAACTTAACTGAACTGAACTCGACCCAATCGAACATGGCCCAATCCATTACAATATAATTATCCTAGGCGGGCTATTTCACCTCGGCCTATCACACCCCATGCTGTTACACCCCATGCTGTTACACCCCATGCTGTTACACCCCAGCCTATTTCACCCCAGCCTATTTCACCCCAGCCTATTTCACCCCAGCCTATTTCACCCCAGCCTATTTCACCCCAGCCTATTTCATCCCAGCCTATTTCACCCCAGCCTATTTCACCCCAACCTATTACAACTCGCCTATTACAACTCGCCCTATTACAACACGGCCTATTACAACTCGCCCTATTACAACACGGCCTATTACAACTCGCCCTATTACAACACGGCCTATTACAACTCGCCCTATTACAACTCGGCCTATTACACCCCAGCCTATCATAACTCAGCCTCTCACAGCCCAATCTATCACAACCGACCCAGTCTACTACTGCCAACCGATTACAACCCAAACTATTACAGCACAACCTTTCACAACACTACCTGATACAACCCAGTCTATAACAACCCCACCTATTACAGCACAACCTTTCACAACACTACCTGATACAACCCAGTCTATAACAACCCAACCTATTACCACCCTAGCATAATACAACTAACCTGTTACAAGCCAACCTAACATATTGCGAACCGAACCAAGAATAATGGTTCAGAGTATAGTCAGAGTAGGCAAGAGTGCTGCCTGCCTGTGCTCTTTATCTGCCCTCAGTTCCTCTCTGCTTTTCCGGCCCCAGCTAGATAGCAGTGCGGTTCTATCAGGGGTCACTGTATGGGCCTTCCTCACCACTGAACCTCCCTTCTACTGACTGTAGCTGGTTAACAGTGAACTTTAGAGTCGATACACTTGCCGATAAGCTCGGTTGACAGTCGCGGAATATCTTCCGCACACATTAATTCCTGTTCCGCTTTCGGAAGAGTAGGCCATTGTGTGCCGGTGGGAACATATGATACAATTTACAAAACCGCTTTCACACGTGGACTGGATGTAGAAAAAAGCACATAAGTGCTTATTCCATTATCCTCGATAAAAAAGAATTATTTTTTTAATGAGCTTGTTAGAATTAATCCGTGAAGAAAAGAAATGCCATTAAAAGCTTTGACATCCACATACTGGCAGACATCTCAGATTAATCAGCGAAAGAGTATAATGTGTAAAGGTTCATTGTATTGGAGTGGAGTGTGTTGTGTTGTGTTGTGTTGTCTTGTCTTGCGTTTGATTGTATTGTATTTGCTGTGTTGGATTGTTTCTATTTACTTATGATGGTATACAGTTTACTATCTTGCATGTTTGTGCCGTATTCGTTCGCATTGCGTTTTGTTGTATTGTTTCGCGTTGCTTTGTTGTGTCTTGTTGTTGTGTGGCGCGTGTTCGTATGTATTGAATTGCACTAACTTAGCAGAGAGACCAAAACATCAGACAGAGAGGCAGACAGAAAGAAAAAGACTGGAAGAAGAAAAGGAAGGAAGGAAGAAAACAAAAGTAAATAAATGAAAAGAAAGAAAGGAAAACGAAAGGGAAAGAGAGAAGAACAAGTTTGGAAAGAAAGAGGGAAAAAACAAGAACAAAAGAGGACATGAAGGAAAAGGCGTAAGCACAACAACAGATTAACCCCAAATGGGAAAACAGAGAAACAGAGAACACAAAGGCAACCCCCCCCCCTCCCACACACACACACACACACAAGCAAAAGAAAATAAAAAAAAAACGTCGAAGAAAAAAGTATACAAATCGGAAATTTAAAAAATTTGACTTAAACTGATTTGACTTGATATCACTTGACTTGACTTCACATACACTCACAGATACACAGACACACAGACACACAGACACACAGACACACACACACACACACACACACACACACACACACACACACACACACAACACACACACATTCCAAACGAAAAATAAACAGTCGAAGAAAAAAAGTATACAAATCGGAAATAAAAATTTGACTTGACTTGACTTCACAGACACACACACGCGCGCGCGCGCGCGTTGGCGCACGCACACACACACACACACATATACACACAACACCAAAAGGAAGAACAAAACCCCCAGAAAGTTGAACAGAAAGTGATCAAAACTGGCACACAACACATGAACTACATTTAAACAGCAATAACGCGATACTTACAAGACCTATGTGCTGGAACAATATCGCGTGTGAAAGACCTCTCTAGTTCCCCCTTACCTCTTTAGAATCGGGTAATATTCATCCACAGGTGGGCACTAGCAGACGACAAAAAGCCAACAACAGAAAAGCAACAGAGCACAAAGGCTAGAAGAGGCTTTCAGGACCCAGTGATGACCATTCGGCACATGAGCTTCACCTTCTTCTCTACGACCTCACAGCATCTCCTTTCCCTTCTTCTTCTTCTTCTTGTTGTTGTTCTTGTTCTTGTTCTTGTTCTTCTTGTTCTTGTTGTTGTTGTTGTTGTTGTTGTTCTTCTTCTTCTTCTTCTTCTTCTTCTTCTTCTTCTTCTTCTTCTTCTTCTTCTTCTTCTTCTTCTTCTCTGTCTGTGTGTCTCTGACTTTCTCTACCTCTTGTCCACCTATACATCAATCCTTCTGTCTGTTGTCTGTCTGTAGACCTCTGTCTAGTCTCTGCTTCTAGCTGTGTCACTCGGGCTGTATTGAATGTGACCTCTGAGTTTCTCTTCTTCTAACCAATTACATCTCACTTTCACACGTTTGATTTTTACATACTGTCTGCCTGGAAATGTATCTCTTCTGTTTGTCTGTCTGCTTGTCAGCTCTTAGCCCCCCTTCTCTCTCTCTCTCTCTCTCTCTCTCTCTCTCTCTCTCTCTCCTCTCTCTCTCTCTCTCTCTCTCTCTCTCTCTCTCTCTCCTCTCTCTCTCTCTCTCTCTCTCTCTCTCTGAGTGTGTGTGTGTAGTAGTGTTCTACAGCACTGAACACTTTGATTATAATCATCTGTGTCAAGCCAATCGCTGAAACTTTAAACAATTAATTAATGTAGATGCGGATATTAAGTTTGATTTTGATTGTAACAACAACAACATGAGCAGCAGTAACTGCAACAACAACGACAACAACAACAACAACAAAAAGAACAGAAAGAAACAGATGTTTACAATAAAAGGTCTAGAAACTTCAATTTTACTTAAATCAGTAGCGCTGTATAATGTATCAGCCTATCGGCCCTGTTACTTTTCCAGCATTCAGATAGGATTAGCAGCTGCTGACCTCCACTTTCCCAGTTCTACCACACATGATGGCGCTACTCAGTATTCAATGCTAAGCTCTCTACAGTGACAATGCCAGCTTCTTTGCAGAGCTATAACGTGCTTGTACTATTGACCACAGTCGTGTCTTTACAGGGTCCACAACCTACACATTTAAAGAAGCATCGACAAAGTTCATAATTTACATGCAGAAAAGAAACAAATCAGAGCTTAGGTCTCCGGATTCTGAGCATCAGGGAGGATCACTAAATAAAGATCAAACAGGATTTGTAGCTGGCAGAGACAGAGCTGAGAGCTTAAGGATAATTTAGAACAAAATATAAATAATCTGGTCTACTCGTTTATGTTGACCACGAAAGCGTTTTGGACTCTGACAGTTGGCCATTTATACAGACAACTTGAAACATGTTCAAATTTGGAGGGCAGAAAGATATCAATATGGGTCTGTGCATTTTATTAAGACATCAAGTGACTGTAATGGTCAATAGAAAAAAAACATCAAATAGTTTTAAAATGATAATAGTTCGACGTGAAGGGGACACAATCTCACCACACTTGTCTGTTCTCTGTGCAGAGGTCTTCACCTATCTCGTAGTCCAGTAGACCGTTGGGGCATCACTGAAGATTCTGCAACCAGCTTCCCTCTACTCTTCATGGTTTTCAGTTTTCCATAGCAAATCATTCCACTCAAGGCCAGTCCACTCTCTGATGATGTCTTCCCATCGTTTTCTCTGTCTTCCTCTGCGTCTCCCTCCTTGTACTGTTCCTTGTAGAATAGTCTTGGCCAGTCCAGATGTTCGTGTGATGTGCCTGTATCACTCTCAGCGTTTCTAGTTCTAGTTACTAAACTCATCTCTTCTATGCTATAAAGTGTGCGCGTCAGCTTCAGTTAATTGTGGACTACTTTTGGTTTCTGTAATGTTCTTTTCGATGTTTTTTCTACCGTGATATCTCTGTTCTTTTTGTTGATATTAAATTATAGTGTTTATGCTACAAACACATTTAAATGAACGCTTAGAAACAACTGGTGAGAAATCATACATTCCATTTGGCTGTTTGAGTACATTCAACATTATTACTATCATGAGAAAGGGCTGCATGCTGTTCATTGCTTTTCATAACCGTTGCGCTTATCACTTCTAAATATGTCTGATTCATTTCTTAAGAAACATTCATTTCTAAGTTCTTGATATCTCTGATCTTTTGTTTTTCTTTAAAGCTACCATTTATAAGTTCTAAATATTTCTGATATTTTATTTTAAAAAGTCATTTATTAGTTCTGTTTCTGATCTTTTACTTTAAAAATGAGCTTTAAACTTCTAAAAGCTTTTTGTACTTTCCTGCAGTTGAAAGTCAAGGGAGATAAGAGCACGTCTGTGATAATAGAGAATGTGGTGTCTTTGACAAAAGTAGGTTGGTGCAAATCTGACCCTAACTGCTGCTGCTGGAAAGGAGTTTGTCTTCTTCAGCTCCATGTGCACAGTCATCTCAGGGTTCAATCCCCCCAGGTGTCTTCCTGTTCAAGGTACAATGTAATGTTCTGGTGCTTGTGGCGGGCCAGTCTAGGTCAATGACAAGATGTTAGTCTCTAGCCACAATTACATTCCGTGCCTTCCTTTCTTCAGTGCTTTTCTTTACGCTTACAAAACAAAACATGATGGTTCGTCTGTATTAAGCCCATGATATATATCAGCTAGTGGTATGTTATCCCCTGTTGTGTTTGACATCAGTGTAACGTAATTACCCACAATGTCTTTGATTTCAATTAAGAATTGTTATAAACAAAATAGCTCCTCCTCTGGATCTGGAAGTGTTTGAGGCAAGGACTCACCCACAACCTCACCCGGCCCTACTCACTGCTAGAAGATTTCGTCGTTCCTGGGCTGGAGCTCCGAGATTCACCAGTGGTGAAGTGTATAGGTGTGCGACCGTTTTTCTTCCACCATTGAGGTAGCTGCACTCGACTTCAGGGAAAGTGTCTAAACACGCTACCTGTGTGCGTGTGCGTCTTCTGTCATCCGCTTCTACCGGCACCCAATGGCCTACTCTGAAGGCGGAACTGGTTTTTAACGCATGCACAAGATAGTCTGCCTGCGTTTGTACCCGGGGCCTTGGTTTGTAGTCTCATTCCAGGGACTTTGACATCCAGCTCCATTTTTTTCCCGTCAAACTGCGATTCGAACCCGGAACCTCAGGGTTTACTGTTGGCTGACGAACGTCTTAACCATTCTGCCAGCCTTCTTCTTACTGCTTGAATTGAGTATCCTGGAGAGAGTAAACTGAACTACTTTTCTGCCATAAATATTAAACATATCTCTCCTTTCCTTAAGAGTTCAAAGGCTCTGGCAGTTGGCAGTGTGAAGACATTGTTGCACTGTTCAGTGCAGTAAGCTGTCTGAGACTGGAAAAGTAGCCCAGAGTGCTAAGACTTCTTCCAGGACACTCATTCCCCATACTGAATATTCTATGACATACTGCACAGGAACAATAAGCATGATCCCACATATTTACAACAAAAACAGCACCGAATTTCAGTGATTACTTTCAAACTATCACACACACACACACACACACACACACACACACACACACACCACACACACACACACACACACACAACACACACACCAGCACGCGCACACACAAACACACACACACACTCTCTCTCTCTCACTCTCTCTACCATTACTATTGATAATGATCTTTCCTGATCACACCATATTGACTTCTTATACAAACTAATCTCTCAAAAGATATTCCAACTCTCTAAATTCAAACATTTTTTAAACCTAGATTCTCGTAGACAGTTTTATTATGCCTATATCATTTACTGATTACGCTTCAACATTATATGACGGGTGCAGTGCTGATAGCTTAAAACCTCTTTCATGAATCCATAAACGAGCTCTTAAGGTGGTATTCCTTAATTCTTCTACTTTACTACCACAAGACTTTATTAGATTGGACATTATTCCCCTAGCTTATCATCTGCAATATAATAATGCAAACATAATGTGTCGCATAATGAACGGTCTGGCTCTATCTGCACTGATTGATTGGTTTCCAATAATGTAGTCACAGTACACAAATAACATAGTAATAGCGAAACCAAGACTCCATCTTTACAAGACAAGCCTTCGTTACTCCGGAGGAACTGTTTGGAATTCACTGCCAAAAAATCTTAAAAAGAAAAATAGCATTATATCTTTTAAGCGTAATTATAAATCTTACTTGTTCCAGAAAATGTGTCAAACATGCTCCTGAACTTTTATCATTATTACGCTGCTTGTTAAATTGAGGCAACTATTAGCACCACATAAGAAAAAAATCACTTGGAGGAAAGTACATGAAAGTAGCATTGACAAAGCGTATACCTTCTTTCATACTATGTGCATTTGGTAATTTTTTTATGCTTGTTGATTTTTTCTTGGAGGGGTGGGAGATGTTGGCTTGTTTGTCTATTTTTTGTGGGGATTTTTTGAAGGAGGGTGGGTTTTTGTTTTGTTTTGGGGGTTGTTAATTTTTAGGGGGGCTCTTTGAGAGGGTCGGTGGCGGGAGGTGTTGATGTTGTGTTTGTTTGGGGGTTTTGGAGGGGGGGGGGGGGGTGAGGTTTTTTCCTTTTTTGTTGTTTTTCTTTTTTGTTTGTTGTTGGTTTTTTGGCGAAGATTTTTTCGGGGGGTGAGGGGGGGGGGGGGGGGTGCGGAGCCGTTGGTGGTGATTTCTTTGGGGAGGGGAGGATGTTATTTGTTTTGCTTTGTTTTTGCTAGAGGGCTGGTTGTAAAAAAAGCAACTGCTGCTTATTCTATTACCCTCTCTGAATAAAAACGTTTCTCTCTCTCTCTCTCTCTCTCTCTCTCTCTCTCTCTCTCTCTCTCTCTCTCTCTCTCTCTCACAAAAAGATGTGCTGATGCCCTAATCTGCCAAACAGCAGTGTTTTTAAGCCCGAACAATCTAAAAAAAAGTTTTCCGTCACTGCGACATAACTTTGAAGAGCTTAATCCCATCATTAACATCTGGCTAGGTAGTGTTTGCAGAAAGCTGGTCCACCTTCTGTGCATATTGTATTTAGGCAGAGTGTTTCTTGTAAAAGCAAAACCCCCGAGAAGAGGTGCAGAGAGTGGAAAGCCAGAGAAATAGCTATTGGTTGAGAGAGTGAGAGAGAGAGAGAGTGAGTGAGTGAGTGAGCGAGTGAGCGAGAGAGAGAGAGAGAGAGAGAGAGTGTGTGTCAAAGTCAAAGTCAAAGTTAAAGTCAAACTTTTATTTTCTGATGGTACATTGAATAAGCAGTGCATTTGCTTTTATTTATTAAGCAATCTTTCTAAAGAAAAAAGAGAGGAAAAAAGATAATATATATGCAGACATACAATAAAAACCTAATCAATAATAAACCATACACATCAAACAAGAGAAGACAATAGTATATGCATACATAGAATTTAAAAAAAAAAATACCTGAACCAATGTTAAACCATACAAATCAAATAAATAAAAACTCTCCTTGAAATATATCCACCATAATACAAACAAACAAGCAACAAAGAAAAACCAAACCAAACCAAACAAAGAAGACAAAAAAGGACACCACCAACTCCTCCCCCCCCCCCCCCCCCCCCCCGAAACACAAATACACACAAAAACTTCCAACCATACAAACAACTGAACAAAACAAACAAAAAAGATAAAACAACAAGAACAACCACAACAAGCAAATAACCAAACAAACAAGCACATACGTACACAACAACAGCGACAATAACAAACATAAAACAACAGTAACAGCCAAAACAAATAAAGAACAATATAGAACTAACAAAAGACGAAAACAAAAGTCCAAAATACCCCCTAAAACAAAGGAAAACCCCCAAACAAACAACAAAAAACAAAAACAAACCAGAACTCCACCCCCACCACCATCAACAATAACAATAACAACCAAATGGATATAAACAGAGGAAACTGATGTTTAGTTTCCTTTTAAATCATTTAAACACTTACATACGCGTACACACCCTCATCCATATCCCCTTCACCACATATCACCGTCACCGTCACCGATCCCTCAGATTCCGAATCCTTTGGGGCGCCTTCGAAGCTTTGACAACCACCTTTCTCCAGTCCTCTCGTCTGTCACGATAGATCCCAAATATTTGAATCTATGAACATGTTCAAGTTTCTGGTCTTTGATTTTGATTTCTGATGTGAAGTTGCTGTTTGTCATCACTTGTATTTTCCCCGCTGATTTCCATACCAAATTTTGTTGATTTTTCTTCTGTGCGGTTCACTAAGTCTGTTAGTTCTTGCTCGTGACCAGCTAATCCGTCAATATCATCAGCGAAGCGCAAGTTTGTGATTGTTCGCCCTCCAATACGGTACTCACTGTTCCTTCATGTTCTTCTAGTGCTTCTTCCATGATTCTCTCAAGAAATAGATTGAAGAGAGTAGGGGAGAGCAAACAGCCCTGGCGCACACCGACCGTCGTCCGAAACCAATCACCTTTGTTGTTGTTGTGAAACACTGTACTTGTTGCATTCTCATAGAGGCTCTGTACGACTTTGATTAGGATGGCATTGATGTTGTAGAGGTTCATAGTTGCCCACAGTGCAGCGTGCCAAACTCTGTCGAATGCTTTCTTAAAATCCACGTATACTTATATATAAAGGAAAACAAGAAATAACCAAACAGACATTGACATTAGATTCAGTGCAAAAAAGTAAAACAAAGACATCCATTCCCTCCTTCTCTCTTGGTCATAAACACGCATGAACATGTGCTTTTTGATTTAAAGCAGAACAACGTTAATCCTTCCTCCAAAGAATAAGTTAAGGCAATATAAATCCGCCCAGCAATTCTAACATCAGCAATAACAATTTAAGTCATCTAATACAATGAAAAAGAAAATAAACAGCGACAAAATAAAATAAATCAGCATATTTTTGTGTAACACAAAAACGATAAAAGCCCCAAACAACAAGAAAGTAAAAATCCCAAACCGAACCAATTACACAACACACACGCACTCAAACACGTGTAAACACACACACACACACACACACACACACACACACACACACGCGCGCTCGCGCACACACACACACACACACACACACACACACATCAATCAGTAGATCAACAGTAGTCAATACTTACACATATGAATGTATAAACTTGTGCCATATCATATTTTAATGACAAGAATAACGTCAGTGACACCTTAATCACCCCCCCCCCCCCCCCCACACACACACACATGCTACATGCAACCTTATATTGATTTTAAATACTACTCAAGCAAAACAGTTCAGGATGATACGTAAGCGGATATTAATGTCTTAAGTTTACAAGTCGTGTTCTAAAGTTTTATTCATGAAATATCTTTTTTGATGCGTTTTATACCGATCTTTGCTTTTAATACGTTTCAAATTTTGGGGGAGTTTATTCCATAGATCACTGCCTGAATACAAGAGGCTCGATTTATATAGGTTATTTCTGGGTCTTGGAAAATTATTTTTTTAATGTTAGCAAATGACTGTGTCTATGTTTGTTAATTTTGAAAGCTTTGGTAATCTTCGGAGATGCATTTTGATTAACACTTTTGTATGAATACAGCTTTATTGAATAAAAGTCGGTTTCGAAATGTCAGGATACTTATTTGCTTATAATCCTCAATTGTCAAGGGTGCTTGTTTTTAACTACACAAGTTTTAAGCTGTGTGTGTGTGTGTGTGTGTGTGTGTGTGTGTGTGTGTGTGTGTGTGTGTGTGTGTGTGTGTGTGTGTGTGTGTGTGTTGTTGTTGTTGTTGTTGTTGTTGTTGTTGTTATTGTTGTTGTCTTCAATTTAACGTCTGTTTACTCTAAGTGATATTAGACGAGGGAAGTAGAAAGTGTAAAGGAGTTTAAAGAAGGGATAAGAAGGAGTGGAAGGAGAAAGGATTAAGAAATAGCATCCGTGTTGCTGTTTTTTGTGGGCTTTTTGTTTGTTTGTTTGTTTTTTTGTTTTTGTTTGTTTGTTTTTGAGAAAAAAGACAAAAAATAATAACAACAACAACAAAACCCAACAACACACCTATAAGATAATAATAATACTCTTAAACAGGAGCAAACTTTAAACTCAACAACGTAGAAAAATGAAATAACAATAATGTAACTACAATTGAATAATCCAGTGGACTATGCAATAAACATCTGACAATGGCAAAGGCTATCTTTGAATTTTCAAATATATTTTCCAGAGACTGTTCAGAAAATGTAGGTAATAAAGGTTGTGTGTGTTGTGTTTTTGTGTGTGTGTGTGTGTGTGTGGTGTGTTGTGTGTGTGTGTGTGTGTGTGTTAGAGAGAAAGAAAGAAAGAAAGAAAGAAGAGAGAGAGAGAGAGAGAGAGAGAGAGAGAGAGAGAGAGAGAGAGAGAGAGAGAGAGAGAGAGAGAGAGAGAGAGAGAGAATTACAATGACAATGACAGTGACAATGATAATGGTAAAAAGTTTGATGTATACACTTTTCAGCCCATTCACACAGGTATGTTTTAGAGAATGGAATGGAATTAGAATAACTCCTAAACGAAAATGAACCATGAATACTGAAAAAGTGAATCTTTGCGACTGGGAAACAGATTCCGGTCATGTTCAACTATTCACTAGCACCACACTAGTCAGTATTTTACTGATTTATTTTATTCTTTCATACCACTCTAAGTCACGGCAGATTTCTCTGCCTGAAATTCGGGCTGCTCTCCGCGGGGAGAGCGCGTCACCACAAGAGCGACGTCACCCCTTATTTCTTTTTCCTGTCCCTGTTTGCAACTGCAACTGTAATGAAGGGTGTTAATTCACTGTCTCCCACAGCCTGTGTTATCAGTGCAGCAGAGATGGTCGTGGTGCTGATTGGTATGAAAGGTTTCCCTCCTTAACAGCGCTATCCCTGAGTCTGTCTTCCATTCTGTGCATTGAAACTAGCACTGAATCTGATTTATTTGCTAGATGTTGCAGATGTTCCACACTTGTTCTGATTTCTTCTCACTTGTCACATACAAGCTTCCGAGGATTCAGTCGCTGAAGATGTGCTGGCTACATTGACAGTTTTCTTCAATAGCGTTTGTTACCTCTGTCCCGCCCTCCACAGCAATGAAGATAATAATAATATATTTTGTTTATATTGCAATAATGTGTAGAGTTTGTTTTTTTTATCACGCTGTAAGCTCTATGATGAAATGCAATTGATTCATTCTTTTATCCTTTAAAAATGTAATCGTTTGCTCGTAACCTGCCTGAATTTTTGAATATTGAGATAAGTCTTTGGCACTGGAATTGTGTGAGTGTTTCTAATGGTGTAGCATTGGGATCTATCTCTGCTCACGTTGAAAAACAAAGCTATGCTCACTGTACGCTGCACTTATCGTCTGCCGCTTCCTTCAGTGTCAGCTCCCTGCTGCATGTCACTGTCACTGTCACTGACAGTAGGTCAGCGTCACCCGGTGTCGGTTGCCGAGGAGTCTTGCACAGTGGCTGACACAGCACGAGGTTCTGTGGGCTTAGGGAATGTGTCATAGAAACTGGTGTAGTGCGTGCGTGCGTGCGTGTGTGCGTGCGTGCGTGCCTGTGTGTGGTGTGTGTGTGTGTGTGTGTGTGTGTGTGTGTGTGTGTGTGTGTATGTGTTGTGTGTGTGTACGATTTCATTTTACGTCTCTTCATATGTTGTGATATTAGACCAAGAGGGGCGGGGGTCCTGAATAAGTGTTTGAGGGGCGGAGGCGAACATAATTTTGAGTACCAGTTGACAAGTAAATCGAAATCAAATGACTGACCTACAATTAAAAAAAAGATAACAAGAAAAAAAACTGCAATATGCAACTCTTGAGTTATACTTAATTACAACAGGCAAACATAAATAAATAGATAAATAACGCCAAAATCATCACAATTGTAACAAGATCTAACAAGTGAACAGTAATAACCATTTGTCTAACAATAATCAATGAAAGGAACAATATTCCACCAAAAGAGAATGTCAGTAAAGTCCTAATAATTATAATAAAGAACCAACGGACTGCAATAACGATTTGAAAAAAAAAGTGTACATCAACAGAGGATCACTGAAGATTGCCGATGTCAATAATGAGGTAAGAATGGATATGTAGTCTTTCAGCATCTGGCATGTTAGTATATGTTCAAGAGTTAAGCTGTGATCACATCTGCAAAAAACGTGTCCAATATACTTAGTCTTAGAACAGTTCAATTTCCAGGTGATTGCCAGATATATAATCTGTTTTATACGGTAACAATCTGTTTCATGTTTTTTGACACAAGACTCAAGGTCTAGCATTTCCCTGTGTACATCTAGGCAACCAACTCTCTTTTCTACACAGGAATAACTTTAGCTGTGCCTGTTGAACGAGCTGATAGCATTCTTGCAGTGACAAATGGAGTTTCAGATTTGCAACATCTGATATACCCTTTGTTCCCTGTTTTGCTAAAATGTCAACTTTTTCATTATATACCAGAGTGAGATGGAATCCAACAAAAATTCTGAGCCTTTTAAAATGAGGTGAAGGATTAAATTACAAATTGCGTGAACTAGCTCAGATCTAACTTTTGTTTGCATGAAACTGGTGGCTTGAATTAATGATTTGGAGTCAACACAAACAAGTATATGTCTTCGTAAAAATTGTTATTTTATCACCAAGATGAAATTTATGTTTAGCTTTTAGATCTGGTATAATGTAAGCGGCACCAGCTTTGTTGTTTAAGATTGACCCATTTGTAAACACTTTCAAATGAATGGAATAGCTTTCTTCTAAATGCATTTTTGCACGAGAAGACACTGAATTCATATTACGAGTCTTTATCACATCACCTTTATGGAGGAAGCGGAGCTTATGTCTGAGAAAAGTTGTTCTATTTCATGCCTCCTAAAACAGTAGAGTTCTGCATTGTGTCGTTTTAATCTGTTGTTTTGAATGCAAAGCTGTGGCCTCTTTGTTTGTTCAGTTATTCAGTTGTTCGTTTGGTTTTCTTTTTGTTTGTTTCTCTGTTGGTTTCATTGTCTGCTTATTGATTTAGTCTCTGTGTGTCTGCTTTTGTGGAATTCTGTTCACTAGATCAGTTTTGGGGTTTCATTGAATGTTGTTTTTGGCTCTCAGTGTTGCCGTTGTTACTGTGAGTATTGTCGTTATGTCCTCGTCGTCCTTGTACTTGTTGATTGTTGTTGTTGTTGTTTTGTTGCTGTTACTGTCGCTGCTTTTGTTGCAGGTATGCTTCTTGGAGTTTTTCTCTCCAGATTTAAAACCAACTGCCATTCTCCATATAGCAAAATCCGTCACAGCGGCTTCAGCAGCAACACTAACAGAACTTAAGAAAATGTTCTCTTCTTCGCTAATCTTCATGTCGACTTTATCTGTTTCATCGAATCATAATTTATTTACCCAAGTATATATGTGTGTGCGTGCGTGCGCGTGTGTGTTTGTATGTATGTGTGCGTGACTGTGTGTATGAGTGTGTTTGTGTGTGTGTTTGTGTGTGAGTACGAGCATGCCAAGAGAAACATCACCAACATGGAGTGGCATTTATTGTCAGAAAGGAAGTAGTGGGGTGCATTATCAGCTGTACACCGGCTTCCATCAGCATTATCAGCATCTGGGTGTCGGCCAAGCCCAAGAACATCACCATCATACAAATCTATGCACCATCATCTGACCATGCAAATGAAGAAGTAGAAGAATTTTACGAAGATCTTGAAGAGACCATTATGAAAATACCCAAGAAGGACATCATCATCATCCAAGGGGATTTTAACGCCAAAGTAGGTCCACTGATTACCACCACGTCATCCAGCAGCACTGAACACCACCACACGTCACCCAGCAGCACTGAACACCACCACCACGTCACCCAGCAGCACTGAACACCACCACGTCACCCAGCAGCACTGAACACCACCACGTCACCCAGCGTCACTGAACACCACCACGTCACCAGCAGCACTGAACACACCACCACGTCACCCAGCAGCACTGAAAAACCACCACCACGTCACCCAGCAGCACTGAACACCACCACCACGTCACCCAGCAGCACTGAACACCACCACCACGTCACCCAGCAGCACTGAACACCACCACCACGTCACCCAGCAGCACTGAACACCACCACCACGTCACCCAGCAGCACTGAACACCACCACCACGTCACCCAGCAGCACTGAACACCACCACCACGTCACCCCAGCAAGCACTGAACACACACCACCACGTCACCAAGCAGCACTGAACACCACCACGTCACCCAGCAGCACTGAACACCACCACGTCACCCAGCAGCACTGAACACCACCACGTCACCCAGCAGCACTGAACACCACCACGTCACCCAGCAGCACTGAACACCACCACGTCACCCAGCAGCACTCAACACCACCACGTCACCCAGCAGCACTCAACACCACCACGTCACCCAGCAGCACTGAACACCACCACCACGTCACCCAACAGCGGTCCTCTGCCACGCAGCGCTAAGGAGGCCCGTGGTGACCTGGTGATCAATCTTTTGTGGAACACATGCACGTACGCAAGCAAACACGCACGCACGCATCACACAAGCACACACACACACACACACACACACACACACACACACACACACACACACACACACACACACACACACACACGTCGAACTACTTTTCGCAAACACAACCAATGGGCCGGAACAGTTGGTCAGTTTGGAACTGGAGAGACCAACGACAGGGGACTACGTCTGCTGGAGTTTGCCTGCACCCACAGACTTACCATTGCCAATACACTCTATCCCCACAAGCAGTCAAGGAGGACAACCTGGTCATGCGCCAAACGGCAAGATCCATAACCAAATAGATTTTATCTTAACACCACGGCGCTTCAAACCCAGCATCAACAGAGCCAGAACAAGAACCTACCCTGGACCTGACACAGGCAGCGACCACGACCTTGTGCTGCTGGTATTCAAAATGAAGCTGAAGAAAAACAAACAGCCTGCAAACCCACGGATCAAATTTGACGTGGACAAACTGAAAGATCCAGATGTCGAGGAGATCTTCCAAGCTAAGCTTGGCGGACGTTTTGCGGCATTAACCCTCCTGGACAATGACATCAATGACCTCACCAACAACTTTAATGAGGCAGTCCGAGAAACAGCAGAGGAGGTACTCGGTCGTCAGAGGAATAAACACCAGCCATGGACTACCAATGACATCTTGGACCTCTGCGATACAAGAAGAGCACTGAAACCAACCAGGTCTTCCAACCCTAAAGAATACCGGGAGGCCAACAATCTCGTGAAGAAGTCAATGTTAAAGGCCAGAGAGAAGTGGATCAGTGATCATTGTGATGAGATCAAAAAAAGCATGAAAGTGGGCAACCGTAAAAAGGCATACGACACCCTGAAGAAACTCACAAAACCACTTCAAACCAAATCATCAGTCACTGAAGACAGCTCCGGAAACCTCCTCACAGAAAGCTCAGCTGCATTTAACAGGTGGTCTGAGTATTGTCAAGAACTGTACAACTACCCAATACAACCTGACAAGAGCATAATAGAAGAGAAAGCAGCAACATCAAGAGCACCCTCGCCATTACTTATACTGAGGGAAGAAGTGGAAGAAGCCATCCGCATCTTACCAGTAGGAATGTCCCCAGGAGCAGACAACATACCAGCAGAGCTGCTCAAGCATGGTGGCGAAACAGTCATCACACATGTTACAGCTATCTGTCAGAAGATTTGGGAGACAAAACAGTGGCCAACAGAATGGACACAATCACTCATCATACCCCTGCCCAAGAAGGGGAATTTACGCCAATGGCAAAACTATAGAACAATCAGCCTCATCAGCCGCGCCAGCAAGATCATGCTCAAAGTTATTTTGAATCGACACAAGAAGGAGGCAGAAGAACACCTTGCAGAGGAACAAGCTGGGTTCAGAGCAGGCAGGAGCACAATCGAACAGATTTTTAACTGCCACATCCTGATGGAAAAACATCTTCAACATCAGAGAGACCTGTTCCACAACTTCATCGACTTCAAGAAGGCTTTCGACAGAGTATAGCACGAAGGCCTGTGGCAGGTCCTCAGAATGTTTGGCATTGAAGAAGGACTAGTGCAAACCATTCAAGCACTATACAACACCGCAAGCAGTGCAGTCCTTCTGAACAATCAGGTCGGAGACTACTTCAAAACCACAGTTAGGGTCCGACAAGGATGCCTGTTATCTCCAGTCCTGTTTAATCTGTCCTTGGAAAACATTATGAGAGAGACCCTCCATGACTTCCACTCTACCATCTCCATTGGCGGCAGACCCCTCAACAACTTGCGGTGTGCCGATGACATTGACCTCATGGGCGGAAGTAACACAGAGCTGCAAGATCTTACGACCAGACTTGAGAACAGAGCTGGAGCATATGGGATGGAGGTGAGCTCGGAGAAAAGTAAAGTACTTGTGAACAGCACGAGCAACACCACTGCTAAAATGTACATGAACGGCCAACAACTGGAGGAGGTAGACGAATTTAAATACCTTGGCGCTACACTCACAAAAGACGGGCGATCGACGACAGAAATCAAAGTCAGAATAGCCATGGCAACATCTTCCATGACAAAACTCACCACCATATAGAAAAGTAAAGAGATCAGTTTCCCAATCAAACTAAAGCTCTACAAACCCCTAATTCAGACTATCCTTCTGTATGGAAGTGAAACCTGGACATTGACTGCTGAAACAGCAAAGCGAATCCAGTCATTTGAAACAAAATGCCATAGAAAACTGCTGGGCATATCCTGGAGAGAACGAAAGACCAATGAATTTGTCAAGAGTTAAATAACACGGCTGGCAGGTCCACAGGAACCCCTTCTCACCATCTTCAAGAAGAAAAAGCTGACATGGTTCGGCCACGTCACCCGCCACAACACTCTGCCAAAAACAGTACTGCAGGGAACACTCGAAGGTGGCAGAAAGAGGGGAAGACAGAACAAGTCATCGATGGACAACATCAGAGAATGGACCAGGATGAATGACTCGGCACTACCGCGCAGAGCCGAGGACCGAGATGGATAGAGGAGGCTTACCACGGCATCGTCTTTCGTGTCTCCCCCACGACCGCCAAGGTCACGGGTCTGATGATGATGATGACGAGCATGCGTGCGCATTTGCACGCGCATATGTGTGTGATAGGTAGGCAAACATACGAACTATCTGTGGGGCAGTATAGGACAAATGCAATTCAGTTATGAAGACATACCTGTAAATGAAGACATACCCGTAAATCTGCTATGTTTATGCATGTCTTCCATATTTCATTCATTTTCTCATTCGTTTGTTTGCTTGTTCTTTTGTTAATTTGTTTCCTTAATCCTGAAAAATCCTTTTTAAAAGTTTTCAAGCTGTAGCACGAATAATACACACACACACACAGACACGTGTGCGCGCGCACGAACACATGCACGCACGCAAGCAAACACACACACACACACACACACACACATACACACACACACGCACACACACACACACACACACACACACACACACACACACACACCACACACACACACACACACACACACACACACACGTCGAACTTCTTTTCGCAAAATAACCCCACAAAACCTGCAATCAGACGAATGAGGTGGGTGCTTTTTTGTTGTGTTGTTGTTGTTGTTGTGTTGTTGTTTTTCTCTCTCATCTTCTACAACGCTCCCACGCCGCTTATTTCGATCTCTCCACCGCAGTGATGCCCATGCTCGTGATGTGGCCTCCTCAGCACCAGGAGTCCCTCCACAGCAGGTTGATCACCAGGTCACCACGGGCCTCCTTAGCGCTGCGTGGCAGAGGACCGCTGCTGGGTGACGTGGTGGTGGTGTTCAGTGCTGCTGGGTGACGTGGTGGTGTTCAGTGCTGCTGGGTGACGTGGTGGTGTTCAGTGCTGATGGGTGACGTGGTGGTGTTCAGTGCTGCTGGGTGACGTGGTGGTGGTGTTCAGTGCTGCTGGGTGACGTGGTGGTGGTGTTCAGTGCTGCTGGGTGACGTGGTGGTGTTCAGTGCTGCTGGGTGACGTGGTGGTGGTGTTCAGTGCTGCTGGGTGACGTGGTGGTGGTGTTCAGTGCTGCTGGGTGACGTGGTGGTGTTCAGTGCTGCTGGGTGACGTGGTGGTAATCAGTGCTGCTGGGTGACGTGGTGGTGTTTAGTGCTGCTGGGTGACGTGGTGGTAATCAGTGCTGCCTGCTCTGAGCTAACAGAACCATGCAGGACACAAGCTTGAAAGCTCCCTAATGACCACAGAAATAGCTTAGTCACGGAAGCAGACTTAGGGAGACACACTGGGATGTGAAGCACCACACCGTCCCTCCAACCAGCTTCTGCTATGAACCCCCAGTCCCCAAGGTTTTGACACCAAGTCATCACAGGCACAGAAGAATGTGAGAAACCAAAAACTGGGACTACCGTGGGACCAAAGTAGTTTGGGCCACCAAATCAGAGGCCTTTTTGTTGTGTTGCATATTGGTCAATGGTGATGAGGGTGAGGGAATGATGCTGCTATGGAAAAGTATGTTCTTTGACACTACTTGGGTTTGTGCTCTACTCTTTCCGCATTGAAACACCCTAGGGTCAATCAAAGCGTGCACATAACCATATCTTCCATTCTACTGAAACTACACATTCAAGCCAAAAATAATTGCGCTAAAAAAAATAATTGCGCGAAAGTATATTTGCACATGCAAACAAACGAGCTTATGGGTATACGTGTGCATTACAAACATACACACACACACACACACACACACACACACACACACACACACACACACACACACACACACACACAGAGTGAGAGTGAGAAAAGAGAGAGAGAGAGAGAGAGAGAGAGAGAGAGAGAGAGAGAGAGAGAGAGAGAGAGAGAGAGAGAGAGAATGAAAAACATAGAAACAAATGAAAAATAGTTTGTCACAACACGAAACATGACTGTGGTGTTAGTATAACGACAGTGTGAAGGGGACGAAACCCTTCCTGTCTTCTCGCCGTTTGCCCTTGAGAGAGGACAAGTTCCTTATCCCTTCAGAAAGAAGGCAATGAAGAACAGAACAAATAGCTAATAAAGACACAGAGAAAGCAGAATAAAGGAGACAAGGAAAAGAGAAAAAAGAAGAGAAAATGCAAACATATATGAAGAGAAGGAGACAAGAGGAAAGAGGAACAAAAACCAAAACCACAAAGACAGGGACAGAATTGAGTGATAAAAGAAGAGAGAAGGAAAAATAAAGAGAGAGAGAGAGAGAGAGAGAGAGAGAGAGGAGAGAGAGAGAGAGAGAGAGAGAGAGAGAGAGAGAGAGAGAGAGCATGGAATGAAGAAGGATCACATCATACCAAAAGAAGCAAGAAGAAAACAAGCAGTAAGGGAGAAAAACGTGTCTAGATAAATTATATCAGTAAGAAAATATGGGGACGGGATAGCTCAGTGGTCACAGCACTGTTGAGCAGCACTGAGCGTGGTTACCACTTGGATGGGTGACCGCTTGCGCGCCTAGGCTTCAGTACAGTTCCCCAGTTCACCCAGCTGTAAATGGGTACCTGCCCTCTTTAGGGTCATGGAAGGTAAAGCAGCGAATGAGAGGAGATGGGTGTCGCCCTTAATATGCTGCCCCCTAGAGAAGTGAGGTCTTTGATGCCTCACTTCCCTACGACCACATAGGTTATGAGACACCTTTACCTTTTTTTTTAAAAAAAATATCCCACTTTTCTTTTTGGTTGTAAATGCAGATATATACGTAAATTCAAGTCATGTCACATCTTTCTTTTCTCATGGAGCATTGGCTGACAAAACATACAATTTTTTAAACCATCCAGGAAAACATCAGGTAAATATCAAACACAAAAAAACGATTTTAATCACAAAACATACGAAACAAAAACAAAAAATAAATCAAAGTAATCATCGACAACGACAACAGTACAGCAACCAGCCGAATTGGAAACATGTTCGTGCGTGCGTGCGTGCGTGCGTGCGCGCGTGTGTGTGTGTGTGTGTGTGTGTGTGTGTGCATGTGTGTGTGTGTGTGTGACCTAGTTGCACAAAAATCTGAACTGAGAGATTATTATATGCCGTGAGAAGCAAACACAAATTGGTTCGCATAAAAGGTTAGAAAAAGGGGAAAAAAGGAAAAAAAATACACAATAAGGTAAGATCGCAGAAGATAAATACAGAAACAAAACGATGGACAGGAAGGATGACATGGACAAAACAAATAAAGGACAGAGAGAAGAAAAAGGACAAACACCAGCAATACAATGGGAAAAGGGACAGATAAAAACAGAGAGAGAGAAGATTAAGATAGAATAAGAAAGAACTAAAGAAGGTAAGACAGGAAGAGAAGATGACTAAACAAAGACAGCGAGATATAAAGAAAGAAAGAAAAGGGAAGAAGCAAGCAAATAAAATCAAGAAAAAAGAAAAGAAATAAGGTTTTAAAAAAAAAACCTATGTTAAATAAAAAATGATAGAAAGAACAAGGCAGACAGAACAGACAGACGGCCAGATAAGCAGAAAGCAGACAGATATATAGACAGACAAACAGAGACACAGGCAAGTAAGTAGACAGACTCGACAGACAGACAGACAGAAGGACCCACACACAGACACTCAGACACAGACACATAGACACACACACAAAGACACACACACACACACACAAACACGCACTCACACAAAACACACCACCAACACCCACACACACACCACACATCACACACGTACATACATACATCCACCCCACCACCCACCCCCACCCCACCCCCACACACACACTCATACGCACACACATCACAGAAACACCAAGAAGAAGGAAATTAACACAAAACGTTGCAAAACAGAGAAGAAGAAAAAGAGAACAGAATAAACACACAAAAAAACAAACCTTCATCGCCAAGAACATATCCGACAATGCCTGACCTTTAGTGTAATGAGAGCGGCAACGATTAGTGTCGTGTATCTTCATTGCAACGATGGCTCTTTTTTCTGCCAGTGTTTCCTCTCCTTTTGGGACCAGCTGCTTCCAGTGGTGTGACACCATGTGGTGTCTGACATCACGGGGAATGACCCTGTAAACTGTCTCCTTTTTCACCTGATCTCTTGCCCTGCAATCTGCAGTAGCAATGTGGAAGACACGTTGACACTTCGGCACCGTGGTGTTGAGTGTGGTGATATTGAGCTACTAAGTCTAGCCTTCATTACAAACAAAGCATTGATTACTACACAGAAAAGTCCAACAAAAGTGTATGTCTGTGTGTTTCAGTGTGTGTGTGTGTCTGTGTGTGCTTGAGCGCGTGCGTGCGTGCGTGCGCGTGCGTGTGTGTGTGAGCGTGTGTGTGTGTGAGGGTGTGTGTGTGTGTGTGTGAGAGAGAGAGAGAGAGAGAGAGAGCGTGTGTGTGTGTGAGTGTGTGTGGTGTGTGTGTGTGTGTTGTGTGCACGCGCGCGCGTGCATGCGTGCGTACGTGTGTGTGTTTGTGTGTGTGCATAAATATGCACTTGCGGGCACACGCGCGCATTTGCACGCGCTTGTTCACCCCCCCCCACACACACACACACACGCACGCACGCAAGCGCACCCCCCCCCCCCCTCTCCGAAAACGCAGACTAACGCTCACATTACCATGCTGAGAACAGTGATGTTGATGGCAGTTCATTGAAAGCACTGATTGTAGCAGCTCTTTTGCTTTATGCTGCTGGTAGGCTGACCAGATTGGCAAATCGCAGAAATCAAGTGAAGCCAGAACCTCAGGGAGAGTGCCGGCAGAGAGAGAGAGAGAGAGAGAGAGAGAGAGAGAGAGAGAGAGAGAGAGAGAGAGAGAGAGAGAGAGAGAGAGGAGAAACAGGCATGTTGGCCTGCAGGTTCAATTACAATCTGAACAAAGTTCCCGATAATCTGTTGGGTGCCATGGCCGAGTGGATAGAGCCTTTGATTTCCCAGTCAGTCATTGAAGATGATTCGTGAAACGGGATAGCCTAGTGGTTAGAACATTGCGCTCGCAATCTGACGACCCCGGTTCGATTCGTGTTCAAGGGGATATTTTCCCCTGGAGTTAACATCAGTGCAGACTCCACTCTCCCCAAAAGTCCTTCCGATGAGACTATAAACCGAGGCCCCGTGTGCGAACGCACGCAGAACATTTTGCGCACACGTTAAATCCTTTTCCGCTTTTCGTAAGAGTAGGCCATTGTGTGCCGTTGGGACAGATGACAAAATTTACAAAACCGCATACACACGGGGACTGGATGTAAAAAAGCACATCAGTGCTTATTCCATCATCCTCGATATAAAAGAATAAACAAAAAATAAATAAAATTAAATAAAAAGATCAATTCATACACAGTTGGTTCACAGAATATGAAGGACATCAACTTTGTTGCCATGACAAAGTATACAGGGATAAACTCACCTCTGAAAAGCTATTTCTTAACTCAATAGTGTCGCCCAAGCATGTGTGAAGTGTAGGATGCTGAATCAGAGTTCCAGTTCAGCAGGAAGAGTGTTGGGCATTCCCCATGAAGAGAGACTTTGTTTACAGTGTGATCTTTCTGAGCTGTGCTGGGGAGGACTGTGACAGTGTTGCCCCTCAGTGTGGAGGCAGAACAAGCCAGCTGTTGGAACGTCATGTTGATTGCTTTGTTTGGGAGTTGGTTTCAATGTGGGCTGGTTGATTTTTTTTTGGAGGGGGGTGTATGTTCAAGTCTCCAATGTCCTTTTCTTTGAGGTAAAAATTTCTCCTGAATTTCCTGACAAATATTAGTCATGTCACTTTTTAGTTTTATGGTTGCAAAGTGTTATTGCTGTCTGTGTGTTTCTGTTTTGGTTTGTTTTAAGTGAAAGCAGTTATTGCAGTTCCTTTGGTCGTATGACCTTCGTCTAACCATCGGGTCCCCAGATTAGAGAATAACACAACATCAATGAAACCAGAAACTGTCCTTTCCCCTTGCGAGAACTGCCCCCACAGCGAGAGAGAGAGGGGGAGAGAGAGAGGGAGAGAGAGAGAGAGAGAGAGAGAGAGAGAGAGAGAGAGAGAGGTGGTGTTGGTTTGAATGAGGGTGTGTCTATATCACCAAGTAGTGAATGGATATTAAACAAAACATAACAAAACAAAACAAAACACACACACACCATTCTTGTCATACTGCTCTAATACAATTGACCGAGCGATGTCTTTTGAATATCAATAATAGTGAAATTACGGGAGTCCTTTTTTCTAGACTTTGCTTAAGCTTTTGACATTATAAGCCACTCTCTCCTTAGTAGAAAATTAAAATGCTACGACCAAGCATTATCATTTTTAGATTCATTTCTCAGAAATCGTCAGCAGCTTATTGAAATCGAGCCCAGGAGCTCAACCTTATTACCTGTGATATATGGTATACCACAGGGATCAATACTGGGACCACTTCTTTTCTCTATTTATATTAATGACCTACCTCTGCATATTCATGGTTCATGTGAAATGTTCGCTGACAATACATAAATTCAATGTAGCAACAGTGATTCTAACCAGCTTGTGAATGATGTGCAGGCAGATATCGATAAACTTATTGAATGGACAGAACTCAATCATATGTCAAATTTAATTCAAACAAAACAAAATGTATGTTTATAACGACTCGGCAAAAAAGACAGAATATTGCGTTTTACATTCGTGCCAATATTTATCCAGGACAAAAAAAATTGAAGAAGGTGTTTCACACAAATTACTAGGTGCAGTAAATGACAATGATTTATCTTGGTCAGAACACATAGCCACTTTAGGAAAACGAATCTCAATAAGACTATATCAACTTAGAAAAATCAAACATTTTCTAAACCTACAATCACGAAAACTATTCTTTCACGCATATATTCTATCTCTTATAAATTCTGTTTCAACCTTATGGGATAGTGCTAGTGTGAAACAAACCTAAAGCATATAAGCCGCCTACATAAAAGAGCTATCAAACTAATCCGATTGAATCTTCATACAGTGACCATCAGCAACTACAAAGAATTAGATATTCTTCCACTCAAAGACGGTCTGCATTTCAACAAGTGTCTATGTATGTACAATATATTAATCGGAAAATCCCCAAAGAAAATTGTGAAAATTTTCACTGTTAATAAAAACAAGCTTACCCATAGATTGTCTTTGCCCAGGCCCCAAATCTCTATAAGTCAAGCCTTGCTCCGAAGAAGAACATTGTGGAATAACCTACCTATCTCTTTAAAATCAGCTCCTTCGGAACAAACGTTCAAGAAACTCTTGAAGAAACATCTGATGGACAAATTGTAAGTCCACTTTTATACTCGAGGTTGTCTTACATCTGGCTAGCTTGTTGTTATCCATACCTTTGTTGTTTGTATTTCTTCATTTGTTGTATAACTTGAGGTAACGTTATACTGTCTTGGTTTCGTTTTATCTTGCTTTGTGAGTCTTGTTTGTTGTTGTTTTTGTTTTTATTTGTTTGTTTGTTTTTGTTTTCTTCATTTGTCTGTATGACTTGAGCTTATGTTATGCTGTCTTGGTTTCTTTTTATCTTGCTTTGTGAGTCTTGTTTTTTGTTGTTTTTGTTTGTTTTTGTTTTTGTTTGTTTGTTTTTATTTTCTTCATTTGTCTGTATGACTTGAGCTTATGTTATACTGTCTTGATTTGCTTTATCATGTTTTGTTGGTCTGGATTTATATTTTAAAAATCTTCATAGATTTTTGTCTTCAACATGTGTGAACATTATATTTTGATTGCTTTTATATGTCAATTCTCTTTATTTTCTTTTTTTGTGAGGGCAGGATGGAAAAAAAGTATAAACTTATCTTTTACCCTCAATAAAGATCATTTTGAATTGATTTGACTTGACTTGACTTGACACACATGCTCACACACACACACACACACACATACACACACACACACTCACACACACATACAAGTGCTTCTTTGGTTGTCCAAGAAAATACAAGCTGTACAGTATTGCTTTTAGTTGGCATGCCACATGTATTATTCATCTTCCTAGCGCATCAATCACCATTCTAGCGTCCCCTTTATCCCATTGAAAGCAGCCAAGGAAGACGAAGAAAAAGAAGCCAAGTAAAAACAAATCATACAAAACGTCCTTGTGAGCTTTCCCCGATTGCCGTGGACAATAAATGGTGCTGTCAAACAAACCCAATAATTCCCTCTAACTAATTTCCAGGCCGGGCCAGCTGATGGTTTGTCTCTGGTTGCAAAGCCAAAAAATAACAATAATGACATAGGATAACCAGATAACAACAAGTATTGAAAAATGCTAATTATTAGACTCCCACGTTTGTAGCAAACTGTATGTAAAAATGTTATGTGGTGGTCTAGATGTAATTCATATTCTGGGTATTGAGAAGTTAGCAATTTGATTCAGATTCACATGGATTCCAATCACATTCCCTTCAAATCCTCTGGATGAGACTGTAAGACAAGCATTGTGTACAAACGCTCCTATAACATCGTGCATGCACGTTAAAGATTGGTCCACCTTCGTAAAAGAGCAGGCAAGTCATGGCGGTTTGCATGGTGAACACCGTACAGGGATACAAGCATGCAACGCCCCAAGACATGCTGCCTGAATAATTCAGGCTGTGCCGCAACGACTCCTCAAAAAGTAAAATAAATCAGATCATACTCATCCACTTTATGTGCAGACCTGACAGTGCCCTATTAATTTAGTTCGTGTAGATATACAAGTACAATAGAACTATTTCAATATTTACATCATTGATATTTATAAGTGCTCGGCAGTGTGGAGAAGAACTCCCAAATATTTCAAGACGTTTCTAGCAGCGTATTTATCCATACCTAAGTCAAGCACCTAGTGTGCAGACACATTGAATTAAGGATGTGCGAGTATCTCTGAAGGTATGTCTTTGCTGATGTAGCGTGGAGTATATGTGATGATATGCAGGCAAGAACAACCGATTCGGAAAACTATACGTAAAATTCTGAAGCTAAAAATCATGATACTTTGGAAGATCCTCCATCCCCGTCCCCTTGCACAAAAAGCCAATCTGATCTATTTGCAACATTCAAAGAAAACGCTGACTCCCAATGTGTGTTTTGATGGTGGTAGCAGCCATTGCAAACTCTTCAGTGTTGCCCCAGAGGTCTACTAGACTACGGGGCAGGTGAGGTGAGGTGAGGAGCAGCCATTCCTTGATTACATACATGGACGTTTTATTTTTCATTCCGAATGCTGGAAGAGTGGAGAATGACAGGAAATGACAGATGAGGTAGAATAAATGCATTAGAGTTCTTCTTCTGCTCGCTGAGCTTAGCGCTGAATAAAGGCAGACAGTTGCTCCCAGATGTGATTGGTCTCTACAAGATCATTTGCAATATGTCACGTCGATAGCACTGTTGTAAGGACATATATGTATGGAAAGGGGCAACAGGAAACCACTAGGTGGAAACATTGGAACAGATTCACGGAGAAGAATACAACCCTAGTTCTGTACAGTGCAACAAAAAAGAAAGAAAAAGAAAATGTATGCAATAAAAGACAAAATTACATTTTTTTAGCTGGCTTTTCATATGGTCTTCATACCAAGTGTATTGATCAGTTTTCTTGTTCTTGTTCTTGTTCTTGTTGTTGTTGTTGTTGTTGTTGTTGTTGTTGTTGTTGTTGTTGTTCTTCTTCTTCTTCTTCTTCTTCTTCTTCTTTCTTCTTCTTCTTCTTCTTCTTCTTCTTCTTCTTCTTCTTCTTCTTCTTCTTCCCATCCGTTGGCAGAGAGGATAAGCCAATATTGCCTTCTGACAATAACCTCTGAAGCCGTGAAGGATGGTTGGCTTTTCATTTGGTTCTGTCTTATTACTCCTTGTTTTGTTTTTCCTTTGTAATCAAATGGAAGACACTGACCAGAAGCACAACTACACGGCCAGAAGTAGGCTAGTAGCGATAATCTAAACAAGACGACAGCAGTACAGTCAGGCGTCAGTCAAGGGACTGGTGGTGCCTTGTGCAGTTCTCTTGAACACGGTAGTGGATGGCTGCAACCTCTGTGTAAGAAGTTGCCTGTGACGCCCCTACTAGGGCATGGAGGATTACATTAACCAGTATAAACAGCAACACACACACACACACACACACACACACACACACACACACACACACACACACACCACGGAGGAAGGCAAACATTCAGGGGGATAGAAGAATTCAGACAGAAAGGAGAAGAGAGGAGCTTCATTATTTCCCCACAATCATCTCCAACGCACAGCAGCTGTTTTCTATGATCAGCTATTATGCCGGAATGGAAGGAAACCTTGGCTGCAGTGACTGCAGACAGCCAGAGCCTGGCAGCCAGGCTGCATTCACTGACCACGGGCCTCATTTCCTCCCCTCCCACTCCTGGCTTCCTGCTGCTTGCTGGCTTCTGGCACTTCCCCTCTGCCAGTCTGCAATCCCTCCTTATTCCACAAGAACAAAGGGATCTTTGTTTAGGCCCAGCAACAGTTTCGTTTCCTTCAATCTTGTTAGCGCTTTGATTTGTTTGCTTTTCAAGGTTCAGGGCTGTAGTAAATTCCATGTATTATTATTATTATTATTATTATTATTATTATTATTATTATTATTATTATTATTATTATTATTATTATTATTATTATTATTGTTGTTGTTGTTGTTGTTGTTGTAGTTTTTGTTGTCGTCATCGTCGTCGTCGTCGTCATCATCATCATCATCATCATCATCATCATCATCATCATCATTATCATCATCATTATCAGTGTTGATGGAATGCTCATATTGATTAAATAAAAATGAACTGCATATCTCAAGACTATCAATATGTGAGCAGCCAAGTTTCAATTATGAGCTGGAGGGGGAGAACTTCGTAGTGGATGGAAAGAGATCAAAGGGAAAACCTAGCTAGACCTGGGCTGCCTGTATTGCATATGATCTTAGAGAAAGGGGCATAAATAAGGAAGAAGCTCAAAACAGAGAGAGATGGTGAAGGCTCATCAATGTCAAACCTCCATGACAAAAAGGAAGAAGAAGAAGAAGAAGAACAACAACAACAACAACAACAACAACAACAACAAGAACAAGAAGAACAAGAAGGGGGAGAGGGATGACAGCAGTTTAGTTAGAGTGTTGAGTGTTGAGCTCGCTATCTGACGGCATGGGGTTGAGGCACAACTGTGGCAACCATTCATGGATTTTTCCCTGGAGCGATCATCAGGACTGACTCCACTGCCCGTAAAGTCCTTTGGATGAGACGACAAACTGAGGCCCTGTGTGCTAACGCATGCAGAACATCTTAAACGTGCGTGAAAATCTCAAAATAGACAGACATCGAATTTGTAATACTTT
>CM054139.1:17207579-17240079 GCA_028751875.1 Rapana venosa | reverse complement strand
ACACACACTCTGCATCAGTGTCTGATTTGTATGTGTATTGGATCACAATGTCATCAGACTCCCATGTCACAAAATCTTTACCATCTGAATGATGGAGGACAGTTTTCTGAGGTGTTTATTTCTGTGGCTGTCTCTCAGTCTTTTGAGGACAAATCTGTCAGAGTAGCAACGTATGGTGTGACAATCCGTGTGTCAAATCCACCAACAATATTATGAATCCTCGATTGATAGTCCACATCAGGCTGCACAGCACACACATCAGCACCACAGTCAGACACACCTGGGGATTCCATATCAACCAATGATGGCAACACAACTGATGTTTTCTTGCTGCTATCGTGTGTGTGTACAGTTGGCATGTCTATTTCATGTGTATCTGTACATACTGCACTTGACTGTTCTACACCACTTTGAGGCAGACACGAGGCACTGAAGACACAGTCGCTGTCACACACAACACCTGCCTGCTTCTCTAATGTTTTCTGGAACGCTCCTGGTCGCAGCGAATTTGGGAGAAAGGTTTTTTTTTCTATAGTATTGCACTTGTGTGTTCAATTCACTGTAGGATCCGCCATATTTGTTGACACTGCTGTGTCAACTGGCTTCAGTCGCAAGACAAAAACCACATTGTCCCCCTCCCCTGCCACCTTCCAGCTGGAGACTGCATTATCAGTCAGCAGGGCACTTAAGATTTTCTCGGAAGTCGCTGGAAGTCCAGTAACTGGCATTTTCAGACAGAGTTACAAGTTTTTCTGCAGCTCTGAAAAATAGGCCCTGTTGCTTCGCGTCACTGGGATCCCTTATCAAGAGAGAGAGAGACAGACAGACAGACAGACAGAGAACACTGCTTTGTTTAGAATCTCTTAGTGAAAAACATTTTTGTATTCATTTCATCATTATGTGGGGTTGGGAGAGTCTGGTAGTTAGGGCATTGCGATGGCTAAGGATTGAGCCCATACTGGAGCCACCACTAAGACCTTCATTCAAGGGGATTTTCCCAGGAGTTAACACTAGTACTTCTGCTCCCACAAAAGCCCTTTGGATGAGACTATAAACCGAGGCCAGCGTGGGAACGCCTGCAGATCATTTTGAGCACAAGTTGAAGCCCCTCTGGGCTTTTGGAAAAGTGGATCATTTGTGCCAGTAAGAACGGATGACAAAAAATGTTTCAAAATCGCAAGCACACTCATGCCTTCTTTACACATCATCCCCGAAATCGAATGCAGCTGCCTTAATGTTACGCACAAATAGTTAATGCACAAAAACCTCACCATTTGCAGAAGCACCACAAAATATATGCATGGAAAAAAAATCAATAGAAGCTCAATCATTTACAGACCTGTGTTCGTGGACATATATTAAAATCGCACGCATGTAGATAACATAATACATGCATGTAATATGTCCACATCATTGGTATTTTTTTTGAGGCATGGGATGTTGTTGTTTTTTTATTAAAATGTTCAGAACTCATGTTGCTGCCTTCTTGCTCCTCATCCAATGCTGGTGGTGTGAAGGACAAAACAAAGAAAAGAGAAAGGAAAGAAAAGAAGATAGAAGTGGATGGGCACTTCAGTGTCTGCTGTCACTATCCAATAACACTGGGTTGGGGTATTTTTCTTCTTTCATTTTTATGTCTTTCGCTTTCCGTCATTTTTTTCTCTTTTCTCTCCTTACCTTTAAGCCACTGACGGTAAAAAGTTGCCATCCTGCAATCTAGAAGAGATCGTGTTTTCATTGCCCAGTAAGGATATCGTTTGTGTTGTAAGCTAGGTGCTTATGTTTCTGTTTAGAGAGAGAGGAAAAAGTGAGGCAGACAGACGGATAGACGGAGAGACCAAGAGAGAAAGATATGGCACATGAGAGAGAACAACTGAACAAACGAAAGTTTTCTTCTAAGTGTAGTAGAGTAAGCGCAATTTTTTTATCCAGCCATCAAAAGTAAGCATATAAGCATACATATAGATAACAATCTAAGCAAAATGAATCTCAGATGTCCACGTGAAAAAATATAGGGGATCTAGAAAACAAATAGTTCTGAAAAAGAGGACAAAGAAGAAAACAGAGAAAAAAAACGAAGAAAAAAGGTGAAGAAGAATAGGGGAATAAAGAGAGAAAGAGAGAGAGAGAGAGAGAGAGAGAGAGAGAGAGAGAGAGAGAGAGAGAGAGAGAGAGAGAGAGAGAGAGAGAGTCAGACAGAGAGACAGATAGACCAATAAACAATAAGTAATGACCCTAATTTCTTATAAACTGTATGGCTTTTGAAGCATTTATGCCTGTTAACAAGTTGAAACTATTCATCTCATTATTTGACATGGAAACCAAAATCAAACGCACTTTACATGTCAACTCTCATTTCACAGTGACAACAGGTTACGTGTGCTCTCACTGGAGCAGAAAGCAGGGCACCAGTGCACCAGCAGAAAGCCTTACTGCAGATGGAATCTGACATGATCTTGCAGAACCAGCAATTTTCCTACAGCAAGATTCAGGTCTGAGTGTTTATGTTTGCCCACCACCACTTTCCACCCTGCAGCATGGGGGGTTTTGCACTGTCTTGTGGCAGCGTGTTGTCTTCTCTCTACCTGACATGCCAGTACAGGAAGCCATCTGAATTGCTGGCAGGTGGTGCACACGGAAAATCCAGAACATACTTGCTCAACAACACGTCCTCATTTTCTTCAGATTTTCTGAACGAATTTTGGTTGTCTTTACCCACAATGTCTTTGCACTGAATGATCAGTCATGTCTGCAATGGAATATTTCTAACACTGGTATCACAATTATCAGTTGTTCTATCAAAAGTGTATTTCAAGTACGTGCCTAGATGTATCTGCATCTGACACTAGCTGGAATGACATTTCCTCCAGCACAAAATCTGCATCTTGTTCAATATGTTGCATGTTGAGCAACACTCCAACACTGTCACCTTAGTTTGTATTGTCAACATGTGTACTGCTACAGACGTGTTTGTTGTGTGCACCTTTCGTGGTGAAGCATTTGTTAACATCAAGATCGTCAGATGATGGATACTTGCCTGTCTTTGTTGATGATGTTGCGCTCTCATCTTGTTTCTGTGCATCTGGCTTGGTGCTTTTTACTCAAGCACCTCCATCTAACTGGAACAATCTAAATGGAACCATGTTTGTTAATGTTCCATAGTTGAATGGCTTGAAACATTGCCCGCTATTTTCAAACTTTAAAACAGTATTGTACGTTAGTAGGGTGCTAAGCCTCTTCTCCAAAGTTGCTGATAATACCAAAAGTGGTTGTTTAAGGTATTACAGAGACAACATTCTCTCAAAATGCACGCTATTGCTCCGCGTGACGTTGTATGAATCAGAGAGACAGAGAGAGAGGGAGACAGAGACAGAAACAGATACAGAGAGACAGAGACATAGACAGAGACAGACAGAGACAGAGACAGAAACAGAGAGACAGACAGACAGACAAACACAGACAGAGACAGACAGGCAGACAGACCGAGACAGAGAGAGTAATAGACTTAATGAGACAAAAAGCTAGCTTACAGGTAGACATACAAATGCGAACTTATGAAATAGAAAGATACAGACAGGCAAATAGACAGATGACTTTTTTTCGTTTCGGATAAAATCAATTTTGTATCCTCCTTATTCTTGCGCAATCTTTGAAACGTACACACAACAAGCAGACAAACAGCCAAAACTCGTGTAAGTTTGAATTTCTGATGTCACTCTCCAAGACTTTTAACTTTTTTTCTATCTTTTCCTTTTTGATTCATACATTTTTTTTCTGTCTTTTTTTCTTTCTACCATTTAATGACGAAAGAACGTAATTGTGGAAGCTGCAAAATGACACTGCTTCATGCAGGCAGTAAACATAAGATGGTACCTGTTTCGCAAAGCTGGTGATTGTGTTTTTGTTGAGAGAGACAGACAAACAGACAGACAGAGATAGAGAGAGACAGACAGCAGAGAGACGGAGACAGACAGACCTGAGACATAAAGAAAACCGAAAAATTGTGTAAATATTATATAACATTTTTCAACATTAATACATTGTAGAATAGTCAGTGCTCTGAGGAATATAACCGTGTCCTTACCAGGTCTCTGTGACAACTAGTCTAATATCACTAACAGTAAAAGGACATGAAATCCTATGACAGAACTTCATATAGTGTCAGCATACCCTTAAAGCTGTTGAGCCAGATTCATTATGTAATGTCCTGTCTCTGCGCCATGTCATCATGGTCACGTGCAAATCATGTGAAATAACAACTTCTTAAGAGCTTCTAGCACGTTCGTGCTGCGTGGTGTTGAAACTTCAAACATGCTCTGCTTCTTGGGTCCCCAAAAGCATCATGGTTCTTGACAATTAACCCTACACTTCCTGTCTTTTTCCTTGTATTCAGCATCTTCAAAGGTCAAGTTATCTTGTCCTCCTTCCTCGTTAGTCAATTGTTGTTTTTATTTAATTTTTGGCACGCTTTCCTGCAAGACAACACTTTCTGGCTGTTTTGCCTATAATTAGTTTTGTTAAAGCACACAGACAGACACACACACCCACACACAAACACGCACATACGTACACACACACCACTACCATCACCACTACCAGCACGATTACTAGTTTAATATCACTAAAAGTGAAAATACATTAATTAAAGAGCGAACGCACGCACGCACGCACGCACGCACGTACGCACGCACGCACACACACACACACACACACACACACACACACACACACACAAAACACACACACACACACTTCATCCTTCGGATGAGACTATAAACCGAGGCCCCGTGTTCGAACGCATGCAAAACATCTTGCGCACACGTTAAATCCTGTTCCGCTTTTCGGAAGAGTAGGCCATTGTGTGCCGGTGGAAACAGATGACAAAATTTACAAAACCGCATACACACGGGGTCTAGTTGTAAAAAAAGAACATGAGTGCTTATTCCATTATCCTAGATATAAAAGAATAAATGAATGAATAAATAGATAAATAAATAAAAAAGATAGCATGGTGGTTAGCGTGATGCGCTCATGATTTTCTGACCCGAGTTCGATTCCCGTTCAAGAGGATTTTTCGTCTGAAGTTAATATCAGTGCCGACTCAACTCCCCCTAAAAGTCCTTCGGATTAGATAATAAACAGAGGTCCCGAGTGCGAACGGAAACAGAATATCTTGTGCACACGTTAAAACCCGTTGCGCTTTTCGGAAGAGTAGGCCATTGTACGCCGATGGGAACGGATGACAAAATTTACAAAACTGCATACACACGGGGACTGGATGAAAAAAGCACGTGAGTGGTTATTCCATTATCCTCGAAATAAAAGAATAAATTAAAGAATAAAATAAAATGAATAACACACACACGCACAAACACGCACGCACGCGCACACACACATACACACGCATCATCATCAACCCTCCACACACAAAAGATTACTACCTTTGTGCATTGCCAGTAACTAAAAGAAGACAAGTAGGTACAGACATTTAAATAAGCAAACTTTGCAGTAAAACAACGATTCCGAGGTTAAGACAATACCAGTGCAAAATGTGTTTATTCAAGTTTAGGCCAATTTATGAGGGGGCTACATTAAATGATAAAGACTAAAGCCACAATTTAACATAACATTTACTAGAAAGTAAAATTAATATGCATTCCATATGTCACAGCAAAGCAGTATTTACCATTTTCTATGTTACATCAATGTACATGGCAAGATTAGTTAGAATTGTTTCATGTTTGGTCAGAGAAGAAGCTTTTCTTTGACATCTCAGCATAAAACAGCTGTATTTTCTCTTAAGTTTTATTCAGCCATACCTGATACTGCAAGTGTGGGCATAGATACTCCTTCTCTATGAACAGCATTCAGTCAGTACTCTCTCTCTCTCTCTCTCTCTTCTAAACAAAAACCATTATGAGAATGTGAGTACAACTCAGCTAAGGACTGCTAGTTTGAACAATGAAAGCAATCAACCCAAAGCAATTAAAGCAGGCTTGAACAGTTCAGTTTTTCTCTCTTCCCCAGAAGGCATCAATCACATCAGTGTGTGAAGCCTGCTCAGCCGGTATTGTCTAACGACAGGACCCACTTCAGTCGTAAAGCTTTGCATGTATGCTGGGCTTTGTTATGTTGCTAAAACACACTGAATGCTAGAATGAATCGTGGGATCTTAATAGACTTACTTTATCTCTAGTATGTGTGTATACACGTGTGTGAAGTAAGACATTTGCAGATCTGCACATGAATCGATATTGGAAATACTATAAACTCCTCACTTTTACTACAGGCGCTGCAGAGATTCAAGCAAAGCCGGCAAATATAAAAAAAAACCACAAATAGTATAAATGTATGGCTTATCCACTTTCTTGCTGTACCCATCAAGTTAGCTTGTGCTACTGAATTACAATGCCGCTGGTGAAAGAAACTTGTGTATGGTTTATGCCTGGGTTTTACTAACATATTCTCACATCACCTGTAACACAGGGAACAGACAGCCATGTTGGCATCTGACAACAGAGTGGTAAAGGTAACCAGCTGCCTCCAAATCCAGTTTGCTGTGCAAAAGAGTCTACGGAATGAACATTTTTTGCAGTTGATAGAGAAATCAAGACCACAAACACCACCACCACCACCAACAACAACAACAACAGAGAGGTAAACGTTTCTTTGTGTGTGTGTGTGTGTGTGTGTGTGTGCGCGCGTGCGCGCACCTGTGTGCATGCATCCGTACGTAAGTATGTGTGTGTGTGCACATACACGTGTGTGTGTGCGGTGGGTGGGGGGGAGGGGGCTGTGCCTTGAGCGTGCTACTGTACACGTGCTTGTCTATTTGGGTGTTAACGATTGTGTGAAAGCACACACACATAACTGTTGTTATAAATGCATATGCGTGTTGTGTTTTGCATAATGCAAAATATGTATGCAGCTGCAAAAGCTAGATAGAACTGTCTTTTTCCTTTTCTTGTTGTCACCTCCTTTTCGTCCATTTTCTGCTTTCTTGGTCCATTCTCCTGCATTTTTTTACCAGAAAGAATTAAAATATTTTCTCTCCCATGCCGAAGTCGGATGTGCTGGGCCTGACATGTCAAGCGCTTAATGGCAGCGCAACGCATTTTTGCTCATTTGACATATAACAATAGTTGCTGTCTGAGCGCTTGACGAAGAAGAGGAGGAAGAAAGACTGCCTGTTTATGGATAAAATTACTGAGGTATGGGCTTTTGTGCAAGTATCATAGTGTTACCAACACATTGAAGGATAAGAATTTCATTGAAAAAATAGAACAACTATGGCACCTGGACACCCACACCCAGGAACTCTGATAGAAGGAAGTGGAAGCAGACATGGAAACACACCCCCCACCCTTTTGTACCCATTCTAAGAATATTTCTAAAGGAACTTTATATGTAGTTTTTGTAATATTTATGAACGATGTATACATATTATAATCTTGATCCTTATTTCTTTTTATTTAAGATTTTTGTCGGGTATATTTCTATATTCAAAAACTAGACTCCCTGAAGTCGTTTCGTGCGTACTTTAATGGTTATAAAAATTTAAAAACAACAACTCCCAAACGCAAAATCTTACCATTGATGATCGTCGAAGCTGTTGGCTCTTGGTGAGGAATGAAAAGAAACCATCAACAACAAATGGACAAATACGGTTACTCTCCGTGTGTGTGTGTGTGTGTGTGTGTGTGTGTGTGTGTGTGTTTTAAGGGCAAAAAGCAGCTATGATAAAGAAACAAAGAGGGTGCAAAAAAGAACGCACACACATATACACGCGCGCAAGCGTGCGCGAACGTGGACACACACACACACACACACACACACACACACACACACACACACACACACACACACACACACACAGAGGGAGAGAAAGGTTTACTAGAATTGCAAATTGCATCCTGCAGGCAATAATCTGACTCCCCCTTTTTCTTCCTGTCTGTTTAACAGCCTTGCAATGCAGGGGCAGCAGCACGCGGGCCTGGAAATTAGATTGCAGCCAGTCTTATGGCCAAAAGAACAGAAAACAAGCACACCCGTGCAGGCATAATTATATCCACCACATAATTATACAGTTTCTCTCCCATACTCGAATTCTCTCTCTCTCTCTCTCTCTCTCTGTCTCTCTCTCTCTCTCTGTCTCTGTCTCTGTCTGTCTGTCTGTCTGTCTGTCTGTCTTCTCTCTCTCTCTCTCTCTCTCTCTCTCTCTCTCTCTCTCTCTCCTCTTCTCTCTCTCTCTCTCTCTCTGTAAAAGTCCCCCCTTCCTTAGCTGCCAGCAGTATGTTTTTCTCTGCTGTGGTGTGAAAGTGTCTTGTTTTTGGATGTTATCTGATTCCCCAATGCCTGCAGAGAGACGTCCAGTGGCATTAGAAAGTGAAAGCTTACGCTTCTGATGACATGAGTGAAGTGATGACGTCTGTTATGTTGTGAATGAAGTGGATGTTAGTGAAGGTGTGGGTGGTTGTGTTGACAGTGAGGCTGGGACATGCAGTGCATATCAAAGATAAGAATATTTGTGAATTTGAAGAAAAAGAGGCTACATACATGAATACCACAGTATGGACTTAGGAATCCAAAAAAAACCCCACCTAGATAACATTCACTTGTTGCTAAATAACACAGAGCAGTGCAAACCTCATAGAGACACAGCTATAGAAAAAGGAGGGCGTATTAGGGATATGTCATGACTCCATTGTGGTGACTCTCCTGCATTTTGTGACAGCTTTCTGATCAGGAAAGTGAAAGAGACTATTCTTCAGAATACTCATACGTAAAAAACAATTGCTAAAGCCTAGCAAGGAACCCATGTTATCATCCTTATCTGGGCTGCTATAACAATGTTCTTTACATCCTCAAATAGTGGTACATGTTTTGTGTCCAATCACCATCCCACTGTGCTTTTGTGTATGGCATTACAGCCTAACTCAATAAACTCTCTCTCTGTCTGTGTCTGTCTCTGTCTGTCTATCTCTGTTTCTCTCTGTCTCTATCTCTATCTCTCTGTCTCTCCCTGTCTCTCTCTCTCTCTCTCTCTCTCTCTCTCTCTCTCTCTCTCTCTCTCTCCTCTCTCTCTCTCTCCTTCTCAGGGCACTCCAGTGTCAGTAAGCATGACCAGCCCTGTGCTGAAACTGCCACACGCCAAGTGCAGCATCGTAGAAAACCACCCAGTCCAATCTGGTGTGACAGGAGAGAGTCATAGAGCAGGAGGAAAAGCAGTACTAATGTCAGTGGTCAACATGACAGTGAATGTGTTGTCAGTCCACTGCGTTCGATACTGCACTGGGACATGAAAATGTAGTTTATGACGAGATGCAGCATACTGATACATATACAGAGCAAGTGTGTCAGTGACCCCTGACCATCCCAATCTTAGTGTTAACCTTGAGAAAATAAATATTACAGTATCTAGAAACGGTGGTCACTTAGCAGCTAGAAAAAACACGTAGTTTTAAGGCTATGGAAATGTTCAGGTAGTTAATGCTTACAGATACTTTGGGGTGGTTTTCTCTACAAAGGAGAGTATCAGTACTGTGTTGTAAGATCATCTTGAAGAGGGAAATTAGAGCTTTGATGGAAATTTAAACGTCTCTGAATAAAACTAAAGACAAAGTATGATAGAAATCTCTTTTCGAAACTGATACACAAATTGCGCCCACTTTAACCTATACTGCTGAGATACGGGGATCAGAACAGTAAAACAATATAACAAAACATAGTACAGAACCACGCCATTAAAAGAATTTTTAATTGCTCCACCAGAAATACGAAATAAATTAGTATTTTAAATGCATTAAAATGATGGTTAGATACTGGTTAGAACTAATAAAGTTACTTTTAACATGGCTGTGCAGGCAGGCTTATACAATGCTGTTGTTACAGTATGAAACGCCTCATTCAACACTGTGTATCAAAAGTACAGAACATATGGATTAAAAATGGCTGTTGAATTGTGTCGTTCAGTCAAGAGGTAGATTAAAAACAAAACGTATGGCTTTGTTACTGAGTTTTAGGGGACGACCTCAGTCATGTGCTGTGCCCATCATGTGAAAACTCCTTCAAAAACCAAGTGCACTTTCTTTTCCATACAGATGTACAAAATAAGTTTAATGGGGTAGATTTCCTTAATGACCAATTCAACAGTAATGACATCACTAATAGCGTTAGTATGTTCCCTGTTACCAGCGAAAATGTCATCACGACTAACTTGGCTAAACTCGTTTCTGAGGCAATGAACACCAGGAAAATTGTCATAGAACGAAACCAGCACTTCTCAAAAGGGTCCTATATTGGCTTGAGGGAAATTCTGTACAAATGTGAGTAGATGTGGATAAGAGTGCGTGTATGTGTACGTGCGTGCGCACGCGCGCGTGCGTGTGCGTGTGTGTGTTTGTGCGTGCGTGCGTGTGTGTGTGTGTGTGATTGTGTGTGTGTGTGTGTGTGTGTGAGAGAGAGAGAGAGAGAGAGAGAGAGGAGAGAGAGAGAGAGAGAGAGAGATTGAAATAAGGAATTAGGAATCTACTAATATTAGAATAGATATAACTATAAATGTTTAAAATATAATTTTATGAATGAAAAAGAGATGTTTGAATACTGATTATGCATCATTCATATTGTTATTATCCCCCCCCCCCGCCTTGTCTACATTGATTCAGTGCTAAATTGACAATAAACCATGTATCTGTCATGTCACTCTCTTTCTCTAAATCCATCAGAAAACATGGCTGTCTGTTGCTCTCTCTCTCTCTCTCTCTCCTCTCTCTCTCTCTCTCTCTCTCTCTCTCTCTCTCTCTCTCTCTCTCTCTCTCTCTCTCTCTCTCTCCACACACACACAGGCACACATAGATAGATAGAAAGATAGATAGATAGAGAGATAGATAGATAGATAGAGAGATAGAGAGATAGAGATATAGATAGACAGATAGATAGATAATAGATAGAGAGAGAGATAGACAGATAGATAGATAGAAACAGATAGATAGATAGATAGATAGATAAATAGACAGATAGGTAGGTACATATATAGATAGATAGATAGATAGATAGAGAGAGAGAGATAGAGAGATAGATAGAGAGAGAGAGATAGATAGATAGATAGATAGATAGATAGATAGATAGATAGATAGATAGATAGATAGATAGATAGATAAAATGTGTACAACCTCCTACGTTACTGTCCTTCCCTGACCCCCCCCCCCTCCCCGACCCCCCAGCTAACCGTAATGCTGTCATTTTATCCCCGCTAAAAGCACCCTGAAAACAGAACCCCAAGGAGATCCATTACACGCCGAATGGCCCCCACCCCAGGGATAGATCCATCACTGTGTGCCTTGACACAGATCCACAGCAGTACGTCGCCATGTCCCTGCTGCTCTGACAGGTCTCCTCAGACCACCGTGGACACAATTCTGCAGTCAGGAAAGCTGGGGCATTGGGGTTCTTGTAGCTCCTAACTGCAGCCCTGCTCTCCAGACTGTACTCTCGTTTCTCCTACCAGGTCCCCCCTGGGTTGTTCGCTTGTACTGGGGTACCCTGTTGTGTCACTGACAAATCTTGGTCATTCAAGTCTGACGGCAGGCAAGAATGTATTTTCATCATTGGAGGGTAGAGAAGGGCAATGGAAGAAGAGCCCTGTACACGATTTGGGGCTTGGAGTTTAGAGTGTCTGTTCCCCCTGCTTAGGGCTTAATCTGTGCAATGATTATGTAAGTAATAATAATGATAATATAATGATAATAGTAATAATAATGATAATAACTAATATAATAAAATAAGAACAAAAACATACATACAAATAATAATAGTATAATGTATGCAATTTATATAGCGCTGAATCTTGTAAACAAATAAATCAAAGCTCGCCCTGATATAACTGAAAGAGTATGCCTGAATTAATATTAAGTATAGATACAATGAAGCCGAAGGTTAATAAATCATAGAACATTGCAGCTGTGAAGCAGAGTATCATTCATCAAATCAAAAACTCTCATGGTGGCGATTCTTTTAAAAAAATGGCTGTATAGTATGTTTTGTGGAAGATGTAATTTGGGCTGATTGCAAAAGACATTCATGTGTAAGAAAAAACACACACCTTTTTTGCTTTCCATTTCTTTCTCTTTTTTTCTTTCTTATTTCTTCTCATGGCAACAAAGGAAGTGTTCCTGATAAAATTCCGTGAAAAATTCATTTTCAAAGATGGGCAAAGAAATGCACAGGCAGACATAAACCGATACTATGCGGCACTGCACTGTTGCACCATGCTCGCGCCCTCAATAATGCCTTCATTTCGGTCAGAGAAATCTAATAAGACTTTAAACACACCACACGACATGACACGACACGACACTACAGTACGATACACTTCAATACACTACGATACAATACGATAATTATCCTATAATGCAGTACACTACTATGTAATGCAACACAACTCAGTACAATTTAACACAATATATACCTCAAAACCTTGGTACGGCAGATAAATTTCAGCATAGAGAAACGAGAAAGGGTTTTTAGAAAAAAAGGTCAGGCAAAGCAAAGTCACCCAAGGCCAGGCCAAAAAAGGAATGTCACGGCAAGGCAAACCAAGGCAAGGCAAAGCAAGGCAAGATAAATGGCAAGGTAAGGCAATAAACATTCCTCAGCTGGTCCCAGTTCACCTTGCTAGCTGCAATAAAACTGTCTTTGCCTGCCATTCTCCTTGTTCTCCTTTCCCAGAGGAGTCACTAAGAGCTGTGTTGTTGTTGATGCTGCACTGGCTGTGACCCTCCGATCTGGTGTTCCCACACTGCTCATTTTGATCTCTCCATCACAGAAATACCAAGGCTTGTCATGTCTTAATCTTAGTCAGAAGTCCACAGAATGTTAGGCTGCCATAAGTTCACCAGCAAGACAATCCCTGCACTGCTGCTGCGCCACTTTGTTGTGTTTAGTGGTACCTATACTGAGCCAACATATGCGACCAAGACAGTGTATCTCCAAGGATGTTCCATCATAAACCTGTAACTGCTGAAGCTTCAAAGCTAACTCATCACAACCCAGAAATGTATGGAGAACTAAAACAGCGTTTACCTGAGATCAGAGCAAGAGGGAGAATCACGTCAGCAGTAGATTTCTTGTATTACATGATGACGATCATTTGTCATAAAGTTGATGTTCTGGAAGTTCACTAGCTTTGAAGTGACTGGAAGGGCTATACTTGTAGTGTTCCCAATAAGTCGATAGCAAGCTCACTCAGGGTAAAAGCTGACTGCAGTTTAAAAAAATCTATTGACTTTACGGGATTCCAATGTGTTACTTTCCAGCCAGAAGCCCAACATGGTAACTCTACACTACAGCGTTGGTTCTGTGTTAAATGGTAGCCAGGACTCATCAGTCGTGCTACAAAACAAGGTCAACCATTCCTCATATCAGTCCTGCCACAAAACAAGGCCAACCATTCCTCATATCAGTCCTACTACAAGACAAGGTCAACCATTCCTCATATCAGTCCTACTACAAAACAAGGCCAACCATTCCTCATATCAGTCCTGCTACAAAACAAGGCCAACCATCCTCATCTCCTCTCTAGGATGTGTCGGCTATGATCTCACAAATTGGCTTGACTACGCTGGGTAATTGCTCGACTTTTAGTTGCTGCACTTTTACAACAGTTTTTTTAAAGTGTTCCGTCCCCAAAATAGTTTCTGACAAGTATAACATCCACCCCCAAGAATTGTGACTAACTGAAAAATTAACAAATCATCCAGTCATCCAGTCAACTAACAAGCCAATCAACCAACTAAACAAGTTAACCAACCAGCCAACCAATCAATCAATCGCCACTCAACAGCTATCCAGCCAATCCTCCAACCAGCCAACCAACCAAACAGCCAAGCACGTTAGGGGCAACAAAACAAACTACAATAACAACGACAACAATTCAGACAACATAAAACTGTTTTGATATTCTTTGTGCTCAGATTATTACAGAAATATCATCAATAGACTTGTGAAAGGTTAACTTTTTAAGGGTATTGCTACTGGTGTTATCTTCATATTGCTAGCAATAGGTTAACATTATTTACGTTATGTCAGAAATCTTGCATTTGATAGAACTGTTACTGAAGTCAAAAGGGAACAGATACGAAAGCACATCGTCAAAGTTTATAATCATGGTTATTTATGATTTTTAACACAACTATATTTGACCCAAGTTTGATGTTCGGAAACTATTTTCAGCAAGAAACTCAAACTGATTCGCTGGTTCTTGTCCAATTTCATGTGTTTTTATGTCTGATTTTACCAAATAGTTGAAGTAGTGTATATGATTTGACATGTCATATTAAAAGGGTCACAGAAATTGCAGTATCAAAAATCAATCTTCCCCAACAACTCGCTTTAGTTGAACACTTCCCCAATGTCCTTAAAGAAGTCATATTCCTAGTCTAAGAGGGCCCATCAACTATTCTGTCAAAGTGTTCATGAAATGGCAAGGTCATCACACTGTCGTCACACAGGATAGAGTGGCCTACAAGGGCTAGGCTGTGTGAAAGTTCAGTTCAACCACAGAAACATGAGGCTCTCGTGTCCAAGACATTCGTTAGAAGGTTGCTCGATTTGTTTAAAGACGCCATTCACACACACATACACGTGCAGGAGAGAGAGAGAACTCGAACTCGAACTCGAAATTTTATTGAGAGTAAATGGATAAGCACAGGGCTTCTTTACACCATGCTCTCACACAAAAAAACAACAGGAAAAAACCCAGAAAATAATAAAAGAAGAAAAAAGTCGAGAAAAACTACATACTTCCCCCCCCCCCACACACACACACACTAATCAAAACAGAAGAACCGAAACTAAACCTAGCAGCAACAAATAGACAAACACACAGCAATGCAAAAAACCCTTCAAGTAAACAAAGTATGCAACAGTAAGAATCAGCAGTTTTAGATACATTCCAATGAAGATTCAAATAAGCATCATAATGAAATACTACTACTATTATTAGATGAAAATCAAAGAGACAATAAGAGAGAGAGAAAGAGGGAGAGGGAGGGAGGGAGGGAGGGAGAGAGACAACAGACAACAGATAGGCAGAGACAGAGATAGAGCCGGAGCTATAGACAGGTACAGACAGACAGATAAACAGAGAATATACAAACGCATTTAACACTATGTTGTAGGGAAATGAATAAGTACAACGTTTCTTTGCACCATGCCCTACTCCACTCCCCATTTTCCTAAGGAAAAATATTATAGAATAAACCCAACAAGCCTCATCCAAACCAAAGGAATTTGTAGAAGAATGCATAAACACACACACTCACACACACATACACACACACACACGCCACACCCAACCACACACACACACACACACACACACACACACACACACCACACACTCACACACTCACACACAAACAAGCCCCAATTATCAACGAGAACACGAAAAAAAAATGAAGAAAAAGACAGCACACTCACAAACAAGGTTACAAGTAAATATAACACACTCATACACACATTATATTCACAATCAACTAAATAAGACTTTATCAATAATGGCATAACAATAATTTCTAGTCTAAGCGGGAGTAGGAGACATGTTGATGCAGCTTCTTTGATTGCCCCTGGTCCTTCCTTCAAGTTCTTCCCTGTCCATCTGTCCCCACTCAGTCCACGTCTTCTGGATATTCATTTCCTCTCACACAGGACCAAGTGCTAGTTCTTTCAGACCACCTGAAACAAATATCTCTGAAACGATGTTTTGAAGGATGAAAAACTAGGTTTTTGTTTTAAGTGATCAGGGATTTCATTCCAAAGTTTACCTCCTGAATAAATTAAAGAAGACATAAAGAGATCAGTTCTTGGTCGTGGAATAAACAGTATACTTTTGCCTCGAACATTATTTACAATAAACTTGTTGTGAAGATAGGATGGCGCAAGATTATACATAATTTTGTACATGAACACACCTTTGTTAAAACGACATCTTAGATGGAAGGGAAGAATATTAAGTTCCTTGTAATCTGTTGCTTCCAAGGGTGTTGATTTAAGAAGCACTAATTTTAAAGAACGTCTATACAAACTTTCTAATCGCTTTAGACAATTTTTACTGGCTAAATCCCAGCATGTGGAAGCATAATCTATGTCAGGCTGTATATAAGCATGAAAAATAGTTTGCGGGTATGTTGATCAAGCAAAAGTTTTATTCTATTGAGCTGAAAGATTTTCTGGGCTAACTTTTTAGACAAATTTGAAAGATGACTAAACCAAGACAAATTGTTATCAATATTTAACCCAAGCAATTTATGAGAATCCACTTCTTCCAAGTGTGTATTGTAAACTTTAAGATCAGGTAACTTCAACCTAATGTTTTGTCGCCTTTGTCTGGTTGTAATTAGCATAAATTTAGACTTTCTAGGATGGAGAGCCATATGGTTAAGTTCAGACCAATAAACAAGTCTATCAATATCTTTTTGCAATTCAAAACAAAGCGAACTTGCATCCTTACCTTTATTATGGAGAGAGAGAGAGAGAGAGAGAGAGAGAGAGAGAGAGAGAGAGAGAGAGAGAGAGAGAGAGAGAGAGAGAGAGAGAGATGTAGGACAGAAAAACCTAAATGCCTTTCCACTCTTCTTTCCAGAGAAAGCAGCTGCTTTCTCTGACTGTGCAGTGTGCCCCCCAAAGAAACATCTGCTACAGCCCCTGCCCAGCAGACACAGCAGCCACTCTGGCCTCATTTCCTGGCCCCCATTTTCTTCTCCACTTCTTGTCCTCCTTTAGCTTAGAGCACTTCCGTTCTTCCGCTCTTGTTTCCAATCTTATTGGATCAGAGTAAAGTGGTTCTTAAGGATCCAAACAACCAATCTTTTGCTTGTTGAAGCCGATGTGTTGCTGTTGTTGTTAAGATCAAAGTAAACTTTAAGGATATATTGGGGTTCTCAACATAAAAACTATCAAATTTGTAGCAACCTACGTGAAGTGAATGCCTTATAAGAAAACCAAATATTTATCTCTTTTAGCATGTACAGACTGTATGTTGCTTCAAGAAGCTGCAGCTGCAAATGATGGCTCTACCAAAGCAAGATAAGCATGTGTTCTTTTGGCATTATCACGCCATAGCCTTGCTTCCACAAAACAAGCAGAATAGCTAACTAGACCGTGCACTACCTAGAAAGTACTGGCCTTAAAGAAGATCAAAGGGAAAGATGCGTTCCTGCATTCTGAAGAAGTGGAAATAGAACGAGATGGGTTTGCCAAAGGAAATAACCATTTCTGTTAAAAGCAGCTGAAAGGAGTGGGTAAACTGGGGGCTAAGGAAGCGTGGCTTCCATCTCCACTCTGTGATCATTACCTGGTGATTATCGACTGTTTACGGAGCTTTTGCTTCTCCCTGGGCGTTTCTTTCGCTAAGGGAGATTTTTCCCTGTTCTAATCTCTCTGAAAAACCCTTTGCCTGTCTGTTGGTTGGACCTTCTGTTGTCTGCCCCTCTCCTCTCGAATTTTTACGTGTGCCTGTTTGTTACTTTAGCTGTATGCCAGTCTATTTGTCTAGCTGTCTATTGGCCTATGCCTCTTTCTGCTAGTTACTGGAAAGCCATCACAAGTTTATTTATAGGAAGGGGCAGCGAGGTGAGAGAAGGTTGAATTTACTCTCACCAGTCATTCTATAGACAGCAGGAGTACTATGGTTAGATGGAGAGGCAGAGGTAGGAAAAGGAGACCATGCCTGGTCTTTACCTGGTAGGATTTGTCCTGGTGTGAGAAGTGTCACTTTGAAATCTGCCCCCACCTCAGTGGAAGTTAACTGATAACTGATGGCAGTTCCGTTGCCTTTTTATAGCAGTATGAGTCTGTAGTGATTGGGGGTGAGCCTCTCGATTAGGTTATTAAGGAAAGAGAAAAGAACGTGAAAGATAAAAAAAAAGAATTTCAGAGGACTGAATCCAAATAAACAATAATAAACGAAATTAGTTTATTCTCTTTTAGGTTCATAAACCACCTGCAATTAGAATTAGACAATGCGATCTGACGTTATAACTGAATAACTAACTACATGCTAAATTTGAAAAAGTCTTCAGGGATGATAGTGCAAAGTCTAACCAGGGCCTCCGTGATTGAAATAATAATGAGAATTTTCTGCTAGAGGATGGTTAGACCACAAAGGTCTTTTTTGCTGTGAAATTAGCTCCTGGCTATGAAAGTATGTTGTGCAATAGGGTTTATAAACCAGAGGGGTCTGAGGGAATGTCATTGTAAAATAACTTATAGGACCATGAGGATCCTGGGAACATGATTTTGAAATGTTAAGGAAGTGTGAACAAGATTTCACAACGATTTGATATTTTATTGAGTCATTTTGTGTTACTGATACTAATATGCATTCTTGAAATATTGGCAAATTAAAGGAGGGAATTCTAAGAGACGCTTAAATCTGAGAAGAAGATATGAGTGAGTGAGTATGTGTATGACTTACTCATGATTGAAGTGTGAAACACAGGTTGTTACAATGATGCAGACAATGACAACAACAGCAATGATAATGACCAAAACTGATAAAAATGCCAATGGAGAACCCATGACAATATAAGGAAGATAATGACGATCTAGTTTTCTTTCCAAACATGCGTTTTGTTACAAGAGCGTCAAATTGTAAGAGAAAAAACAAGTGGAAAACAAACGTATTCTTTCTTCTGTTTCTAGGGACTGACTACAAAGCTCTCATTAAACAGATTGCTGTCCTCCTGACTTGGTTAAACTCTACACACAATTGCTGCAGCCTGTCATTAGATATGTATTTTTAAACATTTGTATCCAGGATTTTTCTTGCATGCATCTCCCCAAATGCATACACATAACCACCAACTCACAAACCAACATTTTGAACGCATTTGTCAGCAAACACAGCTGAATCCTGTCTTTAGATGTGATTGCTGGAGGGAAGACAAATGAAACCAAAAACAAAATAAAACACCAAATATGAAAACAACAGAGAAATTGACACCATGACATGCATCTACATTTCCTGAAACTAGCTTAAAAAAGGAATCTGCCCAAAGCTACAAACATATATTTGTTCACAATTAGGCGCAAACCTCATGCTGAAAAAGGTCACTATTCAAAAATGGAACTGCTGAATTTTCCAGATGTTTTGATTAACTTCAGAAATAATTTTAAACTGTCTTTACATATATGTACTATTGTATTTTTTAGAAAAGTGATAATTGTGTATAGTTATATGAAAATATTGGATAATTATTTGAAAATGGTTATTTTCAAAATGTATCTATGTTCCTTCTCTCTCCCTCAGAGGGAATGGGTTGTCATGGTGCCTCAACTAAACTTAAGGAAAGTAAAAACAAAAATTGAAAGGTATGGCTGTTTAGAATTTGTGATTTGAGTTATTCAAAATGTGTGAGTAGTTTGTTATTTCTAATTTTATTTCAGGAAGGGCTGTTTAAGGGAGAGAGGGATTACTTTTTATTTAGACGCTGTTGTATAAACAGCAGGGGAACCAGAGATGGATGCAGGGAGATGAAGTGACAGGAAAAGGAGGCTGACCATGCCTGGTCTTTCCACGTTAACATTTTTGTCCTGGTGTACGAGTGTTACTGGGAAATCTGTCCCCATATCAGAGGAAGTTAGCAGATAACTGATGGCAATTCAGTCGCCTGTTTGTGGTGGTGTGAACCCACAGTGGTTAGGAGGGGGAGTAGCTGGATTCATTCATAACAGGAGAGAAAGTGAGAGTGAGGAAACTTCCAGATGGAGAAATCCAGGTCAACAATAACTAATGACACTCTGTTGTTTTGTTGCAAGTCTATGAAGCCACTTGTGGTTAGAGTAGAAGTCGATAATGTGACCTGATCTAAAAGTAAAGTGAATAACTTAAATGGTAGCAAGAACCTTTTATTTATTTTATTTATTCTTTTATGTAGAGGATAATGGAATAAGCACTTATGTGCTTTTTTTACATCCAGTCCCCGTGTGTATGCCGATTTGTGAAATCTGTCATCTGTTCCAAACGGCACACAATGGCCTACTCTTACGAAAGCGGAACAGGACTTAACGTGTGCGCAAGATGTTCTACGTGCGTTCGCACACGGGACCTCGGTTTATAGTCTCATCCGGAGGACTTTTGGGGAGAGTGGAGTCTGCACTGATGTTAACTCCAGAGGAAATATCCCCTTGAATGGGAATCGAACCCGGGTCGTCAGATTGCGAGCGCAATGTTCTGACCTCTAGGCTATCCCGTCCACCAGCCTTTGGGGCTGGTAGCACTGTTTAGTTAGGGCCTTGACGGATGTCATGTGAGAGTTCTTTGCCTGAAGATAAACAGACCAAGAAGGTCTAGCTTGCTAGGAATTCGTTTTTTTACAATTAAAGGTCAGGGATGAAACAGGACCAGACAATTCTTATTGTTTCCTAATCATAGCATTTGTAATGATGTCATAGTAAAATAACGTATGGGATCGTGAGAGTCTGTGGGAAGAGAATTGTGAAATGTTTAGGAAGTGTGAATGTGTATTTATGATGTTCTGGTGGTTATTGAAATATTTTATGTTGCTAATGCGTGTATGCTTTCTTGAAATATTGTGAAAGTAAAGAATAGAATCCTAAAGTGTTGACAGCATGTATGCACGCAAATACCGCGGTAAAAAGAAAAGAGGACTTCAGAAATGATTGTCTTCTTATCCATGTTCTTTACTTGCTTGTCTTGATATCCAAATTTCATCATCTTTTGAAAAGGACGATAGATAAACCAAGGCTTTTGGATCTGAGCATCAAAACACAGCCTGCTAGATTCCAATTTGTCTTCATGTTAGTTTTTCTTCCTGTGTTAAGTCGTACATTTTTCATTGTCCCTCCTTTCCCCCATCATTTCAATTGTTTATTTATCTATTTTAGTTTGTTTTGTTGCTTTTATCATTTTGCAAAGATGTTTTTAAAATGCTTGTTTTTCATGTTTCATTGTATTTTTTTTATATTGTTTTAAGATAACTGCAAACCCTAATCTGGCTTGTATGCATAAAAGCTTGCTACAGCATTTTCCAAGTGGAAGCCATGTTACAAGTATTTTAAATAAAGATATATTACATCTCTACTCATAATAACATGTATAACATTTTAAAAACCAGGCCAAAGAAAAAAAATCACGAAACCTAATACAGTTCCGTTAGCATGACTTGACTTGATTCGCTGGGGAGTCGTTCAGGAATGGCAATGACTTTTTTCATGGAACAAGCATTGCCGAAGTTTAGACTTACAGAGATCATATCTATCTCCCCTGCTTGTGTCATTCTTCTTCTTCTTTGCTTTAAGTATTAACTCCTATCCTCCTAGTCTTCTGCTGTTGACAGCGATACACTACAAAGCTAGTCTATGCACAGTGCCAAAGCAATCTAACCAAACAAGATGTGTAAATTTCTCACTGATCTTCAGGATTACGTTTACTGTGTCTTTGGGATTAGAGGTGAAACTGTAAAGGATTTACAACAGTGATAGCTCAGAGCCGATAGAAGTTTCCCACAATAACAAAGGTTTAGAACCCAATGGTTTTCCAAACTAATCAACTAATTCAGATTTCTTTTTTATTTCGATTTCTAACAAGATACTGGTGTTTGAGTAATATCTGTTCAGAATTTTTTTTTACCACTGGTTTTATTTTCTCCTGTTCAGGAGCAACCTTGCAAGCAATACAAACATATTATAATGCTGTCAGTTTCAATTTTTTGGCATCTGAAAAGGCCAGCACTGAAATATAGCTGTTGATACACTTTAGACTAAAGACCACTTGTTTTCCTTAGTAGAGTACTATTGACTCCTCACTCACACCGTTTACACAGCAACAATTGCTCTGGCATCGACCACTATGGTCCACATCCTGTGATGTCCAGTTTCTTTGTCTGGGGGCTCAAGCTGTTGCTTTCATAGTTGATGCCAAATGCAACACGGATGCATAATTATACTCTGTTGAAGCAAACCACAAGGAAGTATATCGGTGGGGGGGGGGGGATATAACTTAACATTGCCTGTTGATGGTTTACTGAATAGAAATTAGTGCCAGAATTAAATGCAATTATGGTCTTTTTATCTACACACACGCGCACTCACACACATACACAATACACACACACTCTCTCTCTCTCTCCTATCTATCTATCTATCCATCCATATATATATATATACATATATATATATATATATATATATATATATATATATATATATATATATATATATATATCTTAAGGTGTTTTGTGACCAAGAGACTAATGCATCTGTAATCTAAAATGTATCTGAACAAAACATCCTTGCTGTTACATATCTCCCCGGTCCCTAGGCACCAGCCCAAATTGTTCTCTATCCAATGGGCAAAAAGGAGAACAGAAGAAAACCAGTAAACAAAAGGCAGCCTGCGTTATGTTGAGTTTTCCCAGAAAGCCAGGCCCAATAAATCATGCTGTCACACAAACCTGATCATTCTCTCTCAGCAATTTGCAGCCCGGCCAGCTGTTCTTTTTCTGCGGTTGCATAACCCGAAATATCGAACACACGATGATACTGATGGAAGAGAGGCTGGGCATACACTCTCTGCATCACATGTGATTCGGCCAGCTTCCATTTCTTTATTAAGTAGAATTTGTATGATTGTGAGCTTTACCGCCTCCCCCCCCCCACACACACATACATCCACGCACATAGCGCACACACACACACACGCACACACACAACACACACACACACACACACACACCCCACACACACACACACACACGTGGGAACGGATGACAAAATTATTAGAAATGATTACACACGGGGACTGAATGTAAAAAAGCACATGAGTGCTTATTCCATTATCTTCGAAATAAAAGAAAACACACACACACACACACCAGCTTAGCTTAGCATACTTAGCTTGATGCTTCCCTCTGTTTGTAAAGACTCGGCTGTAATTCAAGAGATCCAGTTCTCTCTCTCCCCTCTCTCTCTCTCTCTCTCTCTCTCTCTCTCTCTCTCTCTCTCTCTCTCTCTCTCTCTCTCTCTCTCTCTCTCTCTCTCTCTCCCTCTCTCTCTCTCCCCGTCTCTCTCTCTCAAGCTAGTTATTAATTTGATCCAATGTTTATCAGTGTTATTTCTTTGTTACTTTTCTGAAACTGTTTCCTTCTAATTCATCTCCCTTGGCTCTAGGGCTGTAAAACTGTGATGCCAATGAAAATGTCCAGTGCTCAGTGTCCTTCCTTTGTCTGTCTGTCTGTCCGTCCTCTCTCTCTCTCTCTCTCTCTCTCTCTCTCTCTCTCTCTCTCTCTCTCTCTCTCTCTCTCTCTCTCTCGCTCTCTCTCTCTCTCTCAGTTAACCATCATGTTGTTTTCATTCTGCTAAAAGCACCCTGAAAATACAGGCCCTTGGGGAGCCATTGCACGCCCAATGACCCCACCCCAGGGACTAGGGCCGCCACCTTGTGCCTTGAAACAAGTCCACAGCCTCTTGAACTCGGTTCCAGAATACAGCAGTATCTTGTCTGTGATGCGATGCTCTGACTGCAGTTAACCTTTACTGAACACCATTGAGTTGGGGTCGTAGCCAGTCTGCCAAGTACCATTCCTAGCAGCCATTCCCTCTCTCCTCTCTTTAGCCTTCAGTAATGTAGCTGTGCCCACTTTTGTTCGTTCTGGCCTTGGAACTGGTCATACTGACAGACTAGACCTGACTACCAACTATCAAATCAGACACAGTCAGGAATGTCGGGTTGTCGTGATGATTGGAGAGCGATAAGAACAGAAGAGCCATGTATACGACTTGCTGCTTTGGAATGGGAAATTCTCGTAACCCTACACGGAACTAAACCACAAAAGATCTCATACTGGCATCAGTAGAAGAGCTAGATCCTATTTAACATCGATATATCGAAGGGGACGGGATAGCTCAGTGGTCGGAGCACTCGCTTTCCCCCAGCCAAGTTAAGCAGCGTCGAGCGTGGTTACCAGTTGGATGGGTGACCGTTTGCGCGCCTTGGCTTCAGTACAGTTCCCCCAGTTCAGCCAGCTGTAAATGGGTACCTGCCCTCTTTAGGGTCAGGGAAGGTAAAGCAGCGAGGGAGAGGAGATGGGCGCCGCCCTCAATATGCTGGCCCTAGAGAAGTGAGGTCTCTGACGCCTCGCTCCCCTACGACCTTATAGGTTATGGGACTCCTTTACCTTTTACCTCCTTTATATCGATATTTGTAACGGACAATACTAAGACTGGTATTGCATTAACCACGAAAAGCTATTTAACAGAAGAACCATAAGACAAAGCATTGTTAATCCAATCAAAAACGCATCTATTGACTTGTCCATCTATAGAGAACATACACTTTATTCTTACTTCATTAAAAAAGCAACGACAGTCTACTAAATCTTTGAACGATGGATATCCGTTTTTCAGACAAAATCTTGTCAGTAGCATTCAGTAGCCAGGTGTCACCACCAAACTGTAGAATTTCATGTTCTCTCCCATTTACTCTAACTTCCTTTAGTGTTCTCTCTTCCCATATCAGCATATTTAAAATTTCTGTACAAAGAAGCACATAATATAGGGCAATTTAATACGTTGTATGCAACCTCTTTCACTTTGTAACTATTGCCCCATGTGACCATGTAGATGTGCTGTTCCTTTCTTTCCTTACACAATGTTTCAGTTCAACAGCAAACACCATTGCCAGGGCCATCAAGTTTTAAAACTTTAACAAATTACCGATTTAAGAGACTGGAAAGGTTTTTTTGCTAAGACAAACAAGCGTGATTTGTTTTTCACTTTTCAGACTAAAAAGGTACCTTTAGGTGCTTGGCAAAGTTGGTGAGCTGAATAAAATAGCTGTCAGAAAACAACCTACACATCTGTTTGTCTTTTTTGCATCACTTGTCTCTGTCTGTCTGTCTGTCTGCCTATCTGTCTGTCTGTCTCTGTCTCTCTGTCTCTCTCCTTTTCTGTCTCTCTGTCTCCCTCTCTCTCTCTCCTCTTTGCTTGACTGTTTTCTTACCATTCAGACAGAACATCTGCTCCTGTTATATTATTTTTTGTAGAAAAGTTCAATCTTAATATTGGTACAGAAATATAGAGGTAGACAGAAACACAGAGTGCGTGCCGCTGTACTGTGGCACCATGCTCATCCTGCTGATGATTTATTCATTAATCACTAATTAATTTTAGTTCCACATAAAGATATCTGTACCTACATTTAATTCTCTTACTCGATAAAACTGATTCTTTTGTGATACATATTTTCAGACAGACTTCATGCTTGTCATAAAAGGCAGAGTTACTTAATCAGCTTAATTACTTTTCAGTAACGTTACCAAAAATGTGTTGTCTCATAAAGGCTTGCAGGCGTGCACACACACACACACACACACACACACACACACACACACACACATACAAACACACAAACATACACACACATACATACACGCATACACACATACACACATATACACATACACACATACATACATATACACATACAAACACATACAAACACCATACAAACACACACACACACACACACACACACACACAAGTTAGATACTCTCATCTAGTGCGTTTTTGGTTTCTGCACGTCAGAATCTTAAGAACTGTACACCAAGCGGCAACAACTCAAATAACAAAACACAGTTTTCAGTGCATCGGCCTGTACAGTCTTCTCTGTCTGTCTGTCTGTCTGTTCTCCTCCAGATATGCCCACAGAGACTCTCTCTGTCGGAACAAAGCATGTCGGCTGCCGATCAATGGAACTGTGGTTGGTTTGGCTCTAAAAAGATTTCCCCTTGAAAAGTGGGCGGGATAGGCAGCGACATTGCTTAACAGTTGGTTTTGTTTTGCCGTGTGGTGTTGTTAGCTTGGCGTTGTCAGAAAGAAGGGCCTCTTCATCCAGATTGGGTTTTCTGGTGTTCCGTGGTGTTTTGCTTGAGTGTGTGTGTGTGTGTGGTGTGTGTGTGTGTGTGCGTGTGCGTGTGCGTGCGTGCGTGTGTGTGTGTGTGTGTGTGTGCGTGCGTGCGTGTGTGTCAAAAGTCAGGTCAAACTTTTATTTCCAGATGGTACATTGAATAAGCAATGTATTTGCTTCTTTTCATCAAGCCATCTATCTAAGAACACATTTCTTTATGATTGTACTGAAATACTACATTATTGCAACCTTTACCAATAAATTGAACCTGTAAAAATAGGAAAAATGATAAAATAATACATTGGAAAATACAAATTACACACATATACATACACACGCACACAAACACACACAACTTCATCCAGAACTTACACAAACACACCTGCGCGCATGCGCGCACGCGTACACACATACACACACACACTTAGGTAAAGAATATTTTAAGATTAAAATAAACAAAACCATAAAACGTCAAGACAAACAAATTACGTCACCTACTATGTCATCCATTCTTTCGTGTGTGTGCGCGCGCGCGCGCGCGCGCGTGTGTAAGTGTGTGTGTGTGTGTGTTTGTGCGTGCGTGCGTGCGTGCGTATGTGCGTGCGTGCGCGCGCGCACATTTTTTTAAATTGTATTTACTTCATTATTTTATATCGAGGATAATGGAATAAGCACTTGTGTGCTATTTTACATCCAGTCCCCGTGTGTATGCGGTTTTGTGAATTTTTTTATCTGTTCCCACCGACACACAATCGCCTACTCTTACGAAAAGCGGAACAAGATTTAACGTGTGCGCAAGATGTTTTGCGTGCGTTCGCACACGGGGCCTCGGTTTATAGTCTCATCCGAAGGACTTTTGGGGAGAGTGGAGTCGGTACTGATGTCAACTCCAGGGGAAAATATCCCCTTGAACGGGAATCGAACCCGGGTCGTCAGATTGCGAGCGCAATCACTAGGAGTCACTAGAAAATTCGTGTTTGTTTATGTATTGCTTGTTTATTTAGTTTCATGCAAAAAGTGAATGGGGGAAGAAGGAGAGAGAATCAGAGACGAAGAGACAGAGAGAGAGACAGAGACAAAGAGAAGAGAGAGAGACAGAGAGTGAGAGACAGAGAGACAGGCAGTCTTCAGACAAAGACAGAAAAGAGGCAGAGATGGAGACATTGAAGTAAAACCAGAGAGAGAGAGAGAGAGAGAGAGAGAGAGAGAGGAGAGAGAGAGAGAGAGAGAGAGAGAGAGAGAGAGGAAGGGAGGGAGGGAGGGAGGGAGAGAAAGAGAGAGAGAGAGGGAGGGAGGGGAGGGAGAGGGAGAGAGAGGGGGGAGAGGGAAACAGCCAAACAGACAAACAGACAGACACACAGACAGGTAGACAGATAGACAGACAGACAGACAGACAGGCACCAGCAGAAACAGCAGCGCTGAGTGGAAGGGTGCACCAGTTAGAGAGCTAGCTGTCAGAAGCCCTGGTCAGAGGAGCTGCAAGAGAACACAGCCCTAGGGCTTCAGCTGATTGTGTGGGTCTCACATCTCCTGTTGTGTTGTGTTGTGTTGTGTTCTGTTCTGTTGTGTCCCAGCGGTGGTGTTGTGAATGGAAGACAAGGTCTTCCACACATCTCCTGTTGTGTTGTGTCACAGCTAAGGTGTTGTGGATGGAAGACAAGGTCTTCCACACATCTCTGTTGTTTTGTGTTCTGTTGTGTCACAGATGTGGTGTTGTGAATGGCCAGGCAAGGTCTTCCACACATCTTCTGTTGTGTTGTGTTCTGTTGTGTCACAGATGTGGTGTTGTGAATAGCCAGGCAAGGTCTTCCACACATCTTCTGTTGTGTTGTGTTCTGTTGTGTTACAGATGTGGTGTTGTGAATGGAAGGCAAGGTCTTCCACACATCTTCTGTTGTGTTGTGTTGTGTCATAGCGGTGGTGCTGTGAATGGAAGGCAAGGTCTTCCACACATCTTCTGTTGTGTTGTGTTGTGTCATAGCGGTGGTGCTGTGGATGGAAGGCAAGGTCTTCCACACATCTCCTGTTGTGTTGTGTTGTGTCACCGCGGTGGTGTTGTGAATGGACGGCAAGGTCTTCCACACGTGTCATGTTGTGTTGTGTTGTGTTGTGTCATAGCGGTGGTGTTGTGAATGGACGGCAAGGTCTTCCACACATGTCATGTTGTGTTGTGTTGTGTCACCGCGGTGGTGTTGTGAATGGACGGCAAGGTCTTCCACACGTGTCATGTTGTGTTGTGTTGTGTTGTGTCATAGCGGTGGTGTTGTGAATGGAAGGCAAGGTCTTCCACACATCTTCTGTTGTGTTGTGTTCTGTTGTGTCACAGATGTTGTGTTGTGGATGGAAGGCAAGGTCTTCCACACATCTTCTGTTGTGTTGTGTTACAGCGGGGTTGTTGTGAATGTCCAGGCAAGGCCTTCCACACACTGGAACTCCCACTACAGTCTCTGACTAACGCAGAAAATTGATTTCTCTTTTCCCTTCCAACCGTTACTGTGTGGCTGGAGTGCTGAACTTGTGCTATCGCTTACAGCCACAGTGGGTCTGATATAGAGCTGAGGAGCCTGTCCGAAGAGATCTTTCTCTTGGTGTTTATTCTGACTCCCGTGTCCATTCCCCTGCCGCGCTTTAACCTAAGACTATGAACTGTACACACCACATCCAGGATACATATGAAAACTTCTCGCATAACATTTAGCACGTATGTGCGTTAACAGCATCCAGTACGTATGTTTATTAACACTGTACGTTTAGCATATAGAATACACATTAACACTGTACGCATAACATCTACAATTCACACTAACACTGTACGCATAACATATAGAATTCACATTACCATTACCACTATCCGTATAACATCTACAATTCACATTAACACTTCACGCAATAACATCTAGAATTCACATCAACACTGTACTCATAACATCTAGAATTCATATTAACACTGCACGCATAACATCTAGAATTCACACTGTATGCATAACATTTAGCACGCATATGAACACTACACATAACATCATCATCATCATCATCATCATCATCATCAGTCCGGTGACCTTGGCGATCGTGGAGGAGACACGAAAGACGATGCCGTGGTAAGCCTCCTCCATCCATCTCGGTCCTCGGCTCTGCGCAGTAGTTCCGAGTCATTCATCCTGGTCCATTCTCTGATATTGTGCATCCATGACTTGTTCTGTCTTCCCCTCTTTCTGCCACCTTCGAGTGTTCCCTGCAGTGCTGTTTTTGGCAGAGTGTTGTGGCGGGTGACGTGGCCGAACCATGTCAGCTTTTTCTTCTTGACGATGGTGAGAAGGGGTTCCTGTAGACCTGCCAGCCGTGTTATTTGGCTCTTGACAAATTCATTGGTCTTTCGTTCTCTCCATGATATGCCCAGCAGTTTTCTATGGCATTTTGTTTCAAATGACTGGATTCGCATTGCTGTTTCAGCAGTCAATGTCCAGGTTTCACTTCCGTACAGCAGGATAATCTGAACTAGGGCTTTGTAGAGCTTCAGTTTGATTGGGAAACTGATCTCTTCACTTTTCCATATGGTGGTGAGTTTTGTCATGGAAGATGTTGCCATGGCTAGTCTGACTGATTTCTGTCGTCGATCGCCCGTCCTTTGTGAGTGTAGCGCCAAGGTATTCAAAAGCGTCTACCTCCTCCAGTTGCTGGCCGTTCATGTAAATTTTAGCAGTGGCGTTGCTCGTGCTGTTCACAAGTACTTTAATTTTCTCCGAGCTCACCTCCATCCATATGCTCCAGCTCTGTTCTCAAGTCTGGTCGTAAGATCTTGCAGCTCTGTGTTACTTCCGCCCATGAGGTCAATGTCATCGGCAAACCGCAAGTTGTTGAGGGGTCTGCCGCCAATGGAGATGGTAGAGTGGAAGTCATGGAGGGTTTCTCTCATAATGTTTTCCAAGAACAGATTAAACAGGACTGGATATAACATAACATCTAGAATTCACATTAACAACGTAAGCGTAACATTTAGCACGCACATTAATACTGTGCACATAACATCTAGCATTAATTTTAAACTGTACGCATAACATTTAGCATGTACATTAACACTGTACGCATAGCATCTATAATTCACATTAACACTGTACGTATAACATATAGAATTCACATTAAAACTGTACGCATAACATTTAGCACCCACCTGAATACTGCGCATAAGATCTAGAATTCACATTAACACTGTACGCATAACATAAAGCACGCACATTAAGACTGTATGCATAACATCTAGAATTCACATTAACACTGTACGCATAACATTTAGCATGCACATTAACACTGTATGCATAACATCTAGAATTCACATTAATACTGTATGCATGACATTTAGCACGCACATTAACACTGTACATATAGCATCTAGAATTCACATTAACATTGTACGCATAACATCTAGAACACACATACTATACGCATACGATCTATAATTCACATTAAAACTTTACAGGTAACATCTAGAATTCACATTAACACTGCACGCATAACATTTAGCACGCACATTAACACTGCACGCATAACATCTAGAATTCGCATTAGCACAGGACATGTTGTGTCAGTGGGTTGTTCTTCAAGCTGTCTTGTAAAAAGCATGGCACAACAAAGCAACAGATTAGAAGAGAGAGAGAGAAGAGAGAGAAGAGAGAGCAGACAGACAGACAGACAGACAGACAGACAGACAGACAGACAGACAGACACAGACAGAGACAGAGAGAGATAGAGAGAGAGGTTTTATTTATTCTTTTATATCGCGGATAATGGAATAAGCACTCATGTCTTTTTTTTTACATCCAGTCTCCGTGTGTATGCAGTTTTATAAATTTGTCATCTGTTCCCACCGGCATACAATGGCCTACTCTTCCGAAAAGCGAAACAAGACTTAACGTGTTCGCAAGATGTTCTGTGTGCGTTTACACACAGGGCTTCAGTTTATAGTCTCATCCGAAGGACTTTTGGGGGGAGTGGGGTCTGCAATGATGTTAATTCCTAGGGAAAAATCCCCTTGAACGAGATTTGAATCCTGTTTGTCAGGTTGCGAGCGCAATATTCTAACCATTAGCCACTAGGCTTTTCCATCTGAGAGAAGACGAGAGAAGGAGAGAAGATGAGTAGAGAGGAGAGAGAGAGAGGTGAGAGAGAGGAGAGAGAGAGAACTAACCATCAAAAATCCGAAAGTCTTATGCTCTGTACTTGATGGTTGTAAAGAGGGCCTGTGAAACAGTGCAGCAGTAGAATGTGTCTGACCACAGCTGTAGTTCCTGTTGTAATCCCGAAACACAGGAATGGGTGCAGACACATACGCAACAGGCAGCTGGAGAATACTTCCTCTGATAGTCATTCTCTCTCTCTTCTCCTCATCTCTCTCTTCTCTCTCTCTCCTCTCTCTTCTCTTCTCCTCTCTCTCTCCTCTCTCCTCTTCGTCCTCGTTGCTCTCTCTCTCCCTCTCTCTCTCTCTCCTCTCTCTCTCTCTCTCTCCTCTCTCTCCTCTCTCTCTCTCTCTCTCTCTCTCTCTTCTCTCTCTCTCTTCTCTCTTTCTGTCTCTCTTCTCTCTCTCTCTGTCTCTCTCTCTGTCTCTCTCTCTTTCTCTGTCTCTCTCTCTGTCTCTCTCTTTCTCTCTCTCTCTTCTCCTCTCTCTCTCTCTCCTTCTCCCCTCCCCCCCCTCCTCTCTCTTCCTCTCTCTCTCTCTTCTCCTTCTCTCTCTCTTCTCTCTTTCTCTCTCTCTCTCTCTGTCTCTCTCTCTTTCTTTCTCTCTCTCTTTCTCTCTCTCTCTTTCTCATATTATGATAGTAAGCATAGAGTACAGCCTTGTCAAGAAGTCTCAAAACATATGCACTTCCACAGCAGCATCATTACGTTATTCTCATTATTATTAATCATTATGTATTTTAAAAACATATGCCTCTGATTCGGAAGCCTCAGCTGCTCTGATCATATTTATTTATTTGTTTGTTTGTTTATTTATTTATTCATACCACCTTAAGTCACGGCAGATTTCTCTGCTTGAAATCCGGGTTACTCTCCCCGAGATGAGCGCTTTGCTACAAGAGCAGCACCACCCATTTCTTTTTCTGTCTGCAACTGTATTTCTTTCCCTATCAGAGTGGCTTTTTTCTACTCTATTTTTCCAGGGAGAACTCTCTTGTTGCCGTGGGTTCTTTTAAGTGCGCTAAGTATGTGTAATACACGGGGCCTCGGTTTATCGTCTTATCCGGAAGACTATCACCCAGACCAATACTCATGGTCTAATGGATAAGGGAAAAGTTTCTGGCCCAAACGGGGATTAGGCCAAAGCACACTTCCAACCCGGACCTTTCGCTTTCTAGGCAGGTGCGTTCTCTCTAGCCCACCGATCCTCAGATTTGGTTTCCCGATATATTTCTGTGCCTGTGGTGGGTTTGTGCCAAAGCCTTTGGGGTTGGGGGTACAGGGGGAACGATCGTTGGAGGGACGTTGTGGTGGTTGCCACTCATGTTGGCGACTCACTCAGTCTGGCTCAGCGACTGAGCTAATACTGTCGTTAGTAGGGGGTTTGGTAAGTGGTGTCCAGCGTAT
>CM054139.1:17187579-17200079 GCA_028751875.1 Rapana venosa | reverse complement strand
CCACAACGGTCACGCCTGAAGCACAGAAATATCAATGCCCCAAGTACACAGTATCTACGTTTGTAGCACAATACCGCCCATGTTTGGAAACCAAATGAATAAATAAATAAATGTCTGAAAAACAATAGTGCCAATGTCCAAAGCACAATAGTGTCATTGCCTGAAGCACAATAATGTCAATGTCTGAAGCACAATAGCGTCAATGTCTGAAGCACAATAGCGTCAATGTCTAAAGCACAATAGTGTCCATGTCTGGAATGTGATAGTGTCAATGTCTGAAGCACAATAGTGTCAATGTCTGAAGCACAATAGCGTCAATGTCTGAAGCACAATAGTGTCAATGTCTGAAGCACAATAATGTTAATGTCTAAAGCACAACAGCGTCAATGTCTGGAGTGTGATAGTGTCCATGTCTGAAGCACAATCGTGACAATGTCTGAAGCACAATAGCGTCAATGTCTGAAGCACAATAGTGCCAATGTCTGAAGCACAATAGTGTTAATGTCTGAAGCACAATAGCGTCAATGTCTGAAGCACAATAGTGTTAATGTCTGGAGTGTGATAGTGCCAATGTCTGAAGCACAATAGTGTCAATGTCTGAAGCACAATAGCGTTAATGTCTGAAGCACAATAGTGTCAATGTCTGAAGCACAATAGCGTCAATGTCTGAAGCACAATAGTGTCAGTGTCTGAAGCACAATAGTGTTAATGTCTGGAGTATGATAGTGTCAATGTCTGAAGCACAATAACGTCAATGTCTGAAGCACAATAGTGTCAATGTCTGAAGCACAACAGTGTTAATTTCTGGAGTGTGATAGTGTCAATGTCTGAAGCACAATAGTGTCAATGTCTGAAGCACAATAGCGTCCATGTCTGAAGCACAAGTGTCAATGTCTGAAGCACAATAGCGTCAATGTCTGAAGCACAATAGTGTTAATGTCTGGAGTGTGATAGTGTCAATGTCTGAAGCACAATAGCCTCAATGTCTGAAGTGTGATAGTGTTAATGGTTTTTTCTTTCATCTTCTTCTCCCCTTACTCCTTCTTTGTTTATTTTTCCTATTCTTCTATGCATTCCTCATCTTTTTTTCTGCTTTTACTTTGCATTCTTCTTCTCCTTCTCCTTCTTCTTCTTCGCAATTCTTCTTCACAATTCTTTGCAATTGTTCTTCGCAGTTCTCCTTTGCAATTATTTTTGTTCGCAATTATTTTTTTTCGCAATTCTTCTTCTTCGCATGTCTTCTTCTTCACATGTCTTCTTCTTCGCAATTCTTCTTCTTTGCAGCTCTTGTTCTTCCCAATTCTTCTTCGTTTTTTGCATTCTTCTTCTAAATTCTTCTTCTTCGTTTTCTGCATTCTTCTTCTTCTACTTCTACTTCTTCTTTGAATTTCTAGTTGTCTTCTTTTTCTCCTTTATCTTCTTCTTCTTCTTCTTCTTCTTCTTCTTCTTCTTCTTCTTCTTCTTCTTCTTCTTCTTCAGAATTCTTCTTTTTCTTCACAAATCCTCTTCTTCTTCGCAATTCGTCTTCTTTGTAATTCTTCTTTGCAATTCTTCTTCGCAATTCTTCTTTTTTTGCTTCTTCTACTTTGTGTTATTGGCAATGAAACTGAACTCTCAGTCTGTGCCATAGTATTTTCCCGTCCATCTCTCTCTCTATCTCTCTCTATCTCTCTCTATCTCTCTCTCTATCTATCTATATATCTCTATCTATGTATCTATCTATCTATCTCTCTATCTCTCTCTCTATCTCTCTATCTACCTATCTAACTATCTATCTATCTATCTATATTTATCTATCTGTCTGTCTTTCTATCTATCTCTCTGTCTGCTCTCTACATATCTATGTATCTGTCTATCTACCTGTGTGTCTCTGTGTCTGTGTGTCTGTCTCTCTCTCACTCTCTTTCTCAGTCTTTCTCTGTTTATAAAAACATATAAACATGCGTGTATTTGTGTTTGTGTATGTGTGTTATACACACATATATACTACATACACGGAGAGAGAGAGAGAGAGAGAGAGAGAGAGAGAGAGAGAGAGAGAGAGAGAGAGAGAGAGAGAGAGAGAGAGAGAGAGGGATGATGATGATGATGATGATGATGATGATGATGATGATGATGCCACACGCAATCATTTGTATCGCACGGGAAAAGCATCTAAACGAGATCTATCCCACCTGGACGGATTATGCGCGTTAAAGACCCTGTACTTTGCGCTAGCACATTCGCAAAATCAAAACACCCAAGCAAAACAGATACTTCATCAGTAAAACTGGCTTTTAGTTAGTAAAGCAAGTGGACTTTCCACAAAGCTAGTGTTAGGGGATGGGATAGCTCAGTTGTCGGAGCGCTCGCTTTCCCCCCAGCCAAGTTAAGCAGCGTTGAGCGTGGTTACCACTTGGATGGATGACGGTTTGCGTGCCTTAGCTTCAGTAGAGTCCCCCAGTTCACCCAGCTGTAAATTGGTACCTGCCACTTCAGGGTCAAGGAAGGTAGAGCAACGAGGGAGAGGAGATGGGCGCCGCCCTCAATATGCTGGCCTCTCGAGAAGTGAGGTCTCTGACGCCTCGCTTCCCTACGACCTTATAGGTTATAGGACACCTTTACCTTTTAGTGTAGGGCATATTGAGCATTCCGAATATTTATCATTTCAAGGAGAAAGGAAACGCTTCAACTCAAGCCAAAAGCAAGCTGCGTCATTACTATTGTTTAACATTAACTCAGACAAACGTTGGCATTACCATAACCAGGGCAGAGGAGGATGCTACGAGCCACACACAGGCAGCCGTTATGGACGGCAGTGTCACGCAGTGTTAGAGGGCGAGGCTGGCAGCTGTGTACAGGGCGATGGAGAGGGATGAAATGGCAGGCGCGGCCTGTGACCGCTCTTGGCTTAGGGGAGCAATAATAGCTCTGTCTTAAAAGCTCTTGCCACTTACGCTGTGGAGTTGTTCCTTATACATCAGATAACTTGGGTTCTTGTTTTCTTGTGTGTGTTGTTGGGTTTTTTTTAGCTTAAGTTGAACTCTGTTTGAGTGTCTGTCTGTGCATGTGTGTGTTCTGTTTTGTCTCTTTTTGCCTCCTCTCTTTCTGCCTTTGTGTCTGTCTGTCTGTCTGTCTGTCTGTCTAAATGTATCTCTCTCTCTCTCTCTCTCTCTCTCTCTCTCTCTCTCTCTCTCTCTCTCTCTCTCTCTCACACACACACACACACACACACACACACACACACACACACACACACACACACACATACATACACACTTTTAAATTCCGAAAGAAACTGACGTTCATTACCTACTTCCTGAGACACCCATACAATCCCAAAGGCATGTTGTGACAAAACTCTTTTAAAGTTAATATGCCCAGTTCTCTTTACCCAATTACATCTGTATAATCAATATATCATATAACCGTCCACATAAACATGTTTGTGGAAGTTTCAACAGCTTTAACCAATATTTAATACATTTCACAAACGTTCTTGTAGGCCTATATAAAGGATATCTTCCTGTGTCTCCATAGAGTACAGTATTAGATTAATGTATTGGCACATTAATGTTTTTAAAGTTTTATGGCAAATGTGTGAACTGTTTCCATTTGCGTATTTACATATAGTTCCCATATTTCTTAAGCCTACGTCAGCACCTGTTCTATATAGAGGCTTATTTGCTCTTTTGAACAAAACTGGCACTCAGATATGGAGAGGAAAATAAACATGGTTGGTTCTTTTCTTTCAAATCTGTCTTTCAGACATACAAATATCTATCAATAATCGCTGATAAATGGCACAGGCTTAATTATGCTCGATTCAGGGAAAAGAACACTGGGTTTTAATGCTTACAAAAGATGGTTCCAGACTGAGACATCCATACAGCTACTATGCCCATTATGGGGTCACAGAGTTGATGATGAAATTCATTTTTTGTTTCAATGTAGGGCATATAAAACTATACGAAAAAAACATTATTTTCTAAATCTACAAACAAAAGAAAGCCAAGGTATTGTTTCTAATTTGTCGTCTGAAAACGAACGTGTTATTAAATCTGTAGCTAGATTTATTGCAGAAGCACAGAAATTAAGAATAGGCCATGTCATCACAAATTGTATCAATCTGTAATGATACAGTCATTTAAAAAAGCAATGTATTCTCAAGTAAGCAGATTTAAGAAAGATTGATATCTGTTACATGTAAGTTGAATACCTGGGCGATTCGAAACTTGCCATTGCATTTCAGTTTGATTTTCCTTTTTCTTTTCTTTGTTATGTTCTAGGGTTTGTAACTGTATAGACGCCAATGTTATAATTAGTTTGTTATAAGTGGAAGGCTCCTTTCTTTTTGCCAAACTTCTCTATTCATGTATTTAACTTTGTATTTATTATTTCACAAAAATATTTGTGTTACCTCCCCTGTCAAAAGGCCTAGATGGGCAGTGACAATAAAGTGTTAAAGCGATAAAGCGTCTCTCTCTCTCTCTCTCTCTCTCTCTCTCTCTCTCTCTCTCTCTCTCTCTCTCTCCTCTCTCTCTCTCTCTCTCTCTCTCTCTCTCTCAATAAAAATACACAATAAAAAAAATCACATCTACATTTATGAAAGCATTCAACAAAAGCATTCTGAAAATAGGTTTAACTACAGTGAAAATAATGATATTAGAGTTATAAAAAAAATACATGAAACTGCCATTGTATCACTATACCTAGATTCAACCAATCCACCATAGGCCGTCGCTCTTTCTCAATTTCTGGTCAATTGATGTGGAATGATCTCCCTCTCTCTCTCCGCCAAAAGCCTTCTTATGACACTTTTAAATCCAGTCTCAAGACATATTTATTTCAAACCTAAGATTTTCCTCTCCTGCTTCATCTCATAGCTTTTCCCTGCCTTCAACAGCCAAGATTCTATTGCCCTGCCAGGGTGTGTGACCTCTGTGTGTGTGTGTGTGTGTGTGTGTGTGTGTGCGTGCACATTTGGACTTGATGGAACTATTACTTGTCACTGGTTGTATGACTGTGTAAGAATGAGGTGAGTGCAAGCGCTTTGATTTGTCTCTGCAAGATATAGCGCTATATAAATTCCATTTATTATTATTATTATTATTTGCAACTCTATATCAAAAAGTGCTTGTTCAACCAGCCGCCATGGCGCAGTGGTTAGCGCCTTGGGTTACGGACTGGAAGGTCGCGGGTTCGATTCCCATAAGAGTCATAGGGATTTTTCGGACTCCGGCCTGCTCCTACCCAGAGAGTGTGCTGGGGGCTCAGTGGGAAGACTGGGACCACACAGTCGAGCTTCATCTACTTAACGGATGCGAGTTTGAGAGTGTTGCTCAAATTACCTGACCAACACTGCAGGTGGCTGTATCTCTCGGGCCTGGTTGACGCCAGGATATATTATGATAGTAAGCGTAGAGTACAACCCTGTCAAGTAGTCTCAAAGCATATGCACTTCCACAGCAGCATAATTATGTCATCCTCATTGTCATTGATCATCATACAAAAAAAACAAAATGCCTCTGATTCGGTGGTCCCAGTTGCTCTGGTCTCATGGTGACCTCAGAATCGGTTTGCCCATACACTTTTGTGCCTGTGGTGAGTTTGTGTCAAAGCCTTTGGGGTTGGGGATTCGCGAGGGACGGTCGTTGGAGGGACGTTGTGGTGGTTGCCACCTCGGGTGGGCAACCACTCAGTCTGGCTCCGCGACTGAGCTAATACTGTCGTTAGTAGGGCCCTTAGTAGGTGGTGTCCTGCGTATATTAGCTCAGAACAGGCACCACTGAACACCGCCAAAGTGACTCAGCAGCAGTGCAGGGCCCCTCTGGCTGGTGGTCCCACGGCGGCCTGATAGTGATTGGCTCCCTGTGGACCTCTGACTCTGAGGATGAGACATAGAAAATCTGGGTATGGCTGTGGCGGGGAGATTGGAATGAACGGCGTGGGAACAGCAGGACGGGAGACGTCACAGAAGATGAGGCAGCAAAAAAAGTGCTTGCTCCGTTATCCTCGAAATAAAATAAGAAATACATTGATTAATAATTAATTAATAGATAAAAAGGCACATCTTCGCTATTAACATGTTCACCTTCACCTATCCCGTAGTCCCGAAGACCGTGGGAGCACCACTGAAGATTTTGCAACATGTTATTAACATGCACAGAAACTCATCTGGTTAGATTGGACCACAAAAGAAAGCTTGCGATGCTAAGAGGGAGAGTTACAACAGATAAAGATCACCAAGAAGTGGTGGTTAACTTATTGGCGGTGCTACATCAGAAGACAGCTGTGGATTGGCTGAGTGAGAACGGGGCAGAAGAAAAGCTCAGTGCAATCAACTGGATTGGAGGGTAATGGGCTTTGGCACCTCACTGTCTTCTCATCGTTTTTTCACCGTTTCTAAATGTGACTAGATTGATAGCTATCTGCCTGTCTGTCTGTTTGTCGGACTGTCTGTATATCTGTGTGTGTGTTTTTGTATATACCTCTCTACTTCGGTGTTCGTTTATGTTGCTATGTTCACAATTGGGTTGGGTTTTTTTCCTGCACTTGCGATTCTCTCTCTCTCTCTCTCTCTCTCTTCTCTCTCTCTCTCTCTCTCTCTCTCTCTCTCTCTCTCTCTTCTCTCTCTCTCTCTCTCTCTCTCTCTCTTCTCTCTCTCTCTCTCTCTCTCTCTCTCTCTCTCTCTCTCTCTCTCTCTCTCTCTCTCTCTCTCTCTCTCTCTCCTCTCTCCTCTTTCTCTTTCTCTCTCTCCATTTTATCAAATGCAAATAGATCCTCACATATTTTGTTTTTCTGATCAAGGTTGTCACATAATATGGCAGATGATAATAATTATAGTATCAATTCCATGCTATAATTGTATCAGATCAGATGCCATATCAAATTAAAAACATAATCAATACTGTAAATTATACATCTTTCAGTTAGTCATAAGCAGATAACTTTATTTGATAACCATAACATTGAATGTATATGGCTAAAAATATGGCTGAACGGAGTCAAACCAAAACTAATCGGATTTTTATATCAAAACCCAGATGAACGCATTACTTAGTTTGATAATTTCGAACACATGATGGTCATTGTTATTAGTTACTTAAAAGAAATCATTGAACTTGGTGATTTTAATATTAATTAATTACACCTACTGATAAAACTAAATGGAAAATCAATTTCGCAGTGTATAATCTGTTGTAAGTGGCCAACAGTCCCGCGAGGAAAGGTGTTCGCTCTGAAACAGATATACAGATAGATAGATAGATAGATAGATAGATAGATAGATAGATAGATAGATAGATAGACAGATAGATAGATAGATAGATAGATAGATAGATAGATAGATAGATAGATAGATAGAAGAAGCACAGAGAGAGACAGACAGAGAGAGAGAACTACATGCAAGGTAAGTCAACGTAGCGACAGCGACAGACAAAGCTGTTCTGAGTAAGTTCAGGATGGAAAAGCTACATTCTCAGTAGAAAAACAGAAACAAATGGGATGTGGAGGGCAGCCAGAAGCGCGGGCAGCGGCTAACGAGCATGTTGGATCACAAATTGTAAATGAGAGGCCTGGTGAGGGGCGGTAACCACAGACCCGCGGCTGCAGTCAGCCGCTCCACTGCTTGTACCGGAAATGATTACCTCCCTTCCCATATCTGCTCCATGCTACTTTACTTCGATCTCTTCCTTTTTCTGGACATTGCGGGTTTACATTGGAAACATACCAGACTTTTTTCTTGTCGTGATCGCTCCATCCTTGTCCCTTTTTGTACGTTCCGGGCTGTCATTTTGTCTGGAAAAAACAGCACTTTGTGTAAGAATGTCTGGTGAAAGGGGTCATTAATGTAAAAATGTGTCCCATGTTGTGGTGTGTGGAGAATCTGTCAAAGCCTTACTTTTTGCCTAATCTGCACTGAAATAAACAAGGTAGAATTCGACACGTCATAATTCAGACTTTATGACAAAAATGGCTCTATCTTTATCTTGTTAGTGTGTGTGTGTGTGTGTGTGTGTGTGTGTGTGTGTGTGTGTGTGTGTGTGTGTGTGTGTGTGTGTGTGTGTGGGTGTGTGTGCGTGTGTGTGTGTGTGTGTGTGTGTGTGTGTGTGTGTGTGTGTGTGTGTGTGTGTGTGTGTGTGTGTGTGTGTGTGTGTGTGTGTGATGGATGACATTTTCATTGCCTTTTCTACAAAAACCAATCTGGCATCATGACGAATATCAGTTTTCACTGCCCGCATGCTCCCATCCCCTTCTCTTACAAGTAAGTGGTAAACTCTGTTTAGTTCAATTCATATTCTGAAATTATGCTATTGAAAACAAAATAAATTGTCAAATGAGTTATTCCTTCGCAAAATTGTGTGCGTATTTTATTCGACTTTCTTAGAATCATAATCATGTTAGTTTGAAGGTGACAAAGTAGCCTGTTTTTCATCATGCTGCTTGCTTTGTTTGTTTTGTTGAGTCTTTTTGTACAGAAATAATTCTAAACAATGATTATGTTTAAACACAATGCTATAGAGGGATACCCTTTATAGTGGGCTACCTAACTGTTTTTCCGTGAAACAATGACACTGTTATTTACGTTTGATACAAGGTTTCCTTTATAGTTGGTGCTCTGCAACCAGTCACAGGGAAGTCAAAATTTTAAAACATCCTGGGATATTAAAAATATGCTACATTAAAATGAAGACAATATCACCATTTGTATTAAATAACACAACAATTGTGTGTAGTGGAACGTTCATTATCTTTCTCTACATACGAGTAAGACATCATACACACACAGTCATAATAGAAGGAACATTGTATTGGATACATTTTTAGACAAGATAGCTGAAAATGTGTGTCAATTTTCATCTTTAAAAGCTAAAGAGCAGTCTTTCTGTCTAAAATATGCAAACATCAAAAAAGAAAAAAATTCATCTCTGTACATCCTTTTCCTTGTCACATCTGAAGGTTGGCTCTCGAAAAGCTTGATACATTTAATGAGACTGGATGTCAAATTTGGTAGACAGTTTTAAGGCGATTTAGCTTTTGCATCAACATCAACATTAACAACAATTGGTAAAAACTTTAATAATAATAATGCTTGTATGAAAAACCATCCCCCTCAGAACCAATAGGTGTGGAGGCACGGGTGAACGAGCGGAAATGCTGTAAACTAGAGAAGAAGAAGCAGCAAAAGGATGGGTAGGTGACAAGAAAATGATGCCAGACTGGTCAGTGTGTCTTCATGCCACTGGGCTGCAGCAATCCAATTCATGCTGTAGATGTTTCTTTGAGACATCAAAGTGGCCGATCATAGACAAGCAGCTGGTCTTTTATTCTGGCAATGATTGCAGAAAGCTATTGACGTTCCTCTGCGTTCCATTTCTTTTCTGAATTGTTTTGTTTCTTTTTTTTTCAAAGTGTCGACCAGTATGAATTTCTGTGACTGTGAATGTGTGATGCACGTTCACATACACAGCCATCCACACAGGGAAGTGTGGCCTATGCCTGCTGAGGACTGTCAGCTGTTCTGTGCAGTCAAGGACACGTAGCTGTCGTCTTCAGGACTTCAGATGGACGGTTACTGACTGTTCCCCTCACAACACGATTAATTCCTCCTAATAATATACGTGGCCAATTTAGCACAAACATTGATGATTGTTTTGAAGTAAGAAGAAGAAGAAGAAGAAGAAGAAGAAGAAGAAGAAGAAGAAGAAATGGAATTTATATAGCGCTATATCTTGCCCCCCCACCCCCCAAAATCAAAGCACTTAATAATAGTACGTATGCTTTCAGTGGAAGGGGGAGGCATAAGATTTTGATTTATGTTGTTGTTAGTGGTGATGGTGGTGAGTTGTGGTGATGTTTTTTGTTGTTGTTGCTGTTGCTGTTATTTACTCTCTCAGAATAGGAGGCGGCAGAAGTAGGAAGAAAACTAACCAATCAACCAAACATATGGGATTCAAGCCTAAGACTGTTTAACCACTGACACTGTTTTTACACTGTGCGATGGCAGTTGGTCAACGAAATTTATTTAATGTTTCATTTTTTTAACGACCAAGATCTTATATACATATCCTTAATACCGAGATCAAGCTCTAAATAAAGCGATTTTGTTGTTATTTTATTATTTTAGTATCAGTAAGTGCTTCTATCAAGTAAACAGTTTTTACATCTAAATTCAACAATGCTAATCTATCGTCAGAACAAAGAATGACGCCAATGCTAGTGCCTGCAACAGAACATCCTTGCATGAAGCATATCTATGGGGAGGGGGTGTGATATCTTGTCAGTAGCACGCCTCCTAAAACATATAGAGAATATCTTGTGTCCGAGTATTATTGTTGTTGATAGTCTTCCTTTGTGTTATTTTCTTTACTGCTGTCATTCTTGTCGCTGTCATATTGATAGGTTGACCGGCTGGTTGGCTTAAGGGTTGATTGGTTGGCTGGCTTGCTGGTTGGTTCGTTGGTAGCTAGGTGCTGGTTTTTAGAGGGGTGGGGGTGGAGGGGGGAGGGGTACTCCTAATTTATTATTATTAAGACAAATCCTGAACAAATTCAATAATGTTCCCCAAAAATGGAAAACTGTTTAGTAGCTGGGAGCTGAAAGTCTATTTTTGCAGCTTAGTCAAGTCAATCTGCGAGATGATAGCTGACATATTATTGCAGAGAGGAGAGAGAGGATTATTAGCTTTGTTTCGAGTTATGACTTCTATGTCCTGGGGATAGTTGAACACAGCTAGTTATGACGTTTCTAGTATCAGGGAAACACGGGTACTTTTAGTAAAAGAGAGATATAACACGGATAGTTTAGAAAAAGAGATTCATACCATGGATAATTTTAGAGAAAGAGAGATATAACACAGATAGTTTTAGAGAAGGAGAGATATGCCACGATTAATTTAGAGAAAGAGAGATATGATACGATTAATTATAGAGAAAGATAGATACAACACGATTAATTATAGAGAAAGAAAGATATAACACGATTCATTATAGAGGAAGCGAGATATGATACGATTAATTATAGAGAAAGAGTGATATAACATGGTTAATTATAGAGAGAGATATGACACGATTAATTATAGAGAAAGAGAGATATAACACAATTAATTATAGAGAAAGAGAGATATAACACGGACAGTTTAAGAGAAAGAGAAATCTAACATAGAGAAAGAGAGATATAACACGGACAGTTTAAGAGAAAGAGATATGTGGCAGCAAACAGCGCAGAAAAGAGAAGGATGGGGAAAGCCAGATGTGGCCTGGCAGTTGCAGTCGCACATTGTCCCTAGTAGCCGTGCCTGGGTTGGGTTGTGCCTTTACAGCCTTACCTTGGGTTGGGTTGTGCCTTTACAGCCTTACCTTGGGTTGGATTGTGCCTTTACAGCCTTACCTTGGGTTGGATTGTGCCTTTACAGCCTTACCTTGGGTTGGGTTGTGCCTTTACAGCCTTACCTTGGGTTGGGTTGTGCCTTTACAGCTTTACCTTGGGTTGGGTTGTGCCTTTACAGCCTTACCTTCGGTTGGGTTGTGCCTTTACAGCCTTACCTTCGGTTGGGATGTTTTGCGTTGTAGTGTGTTGCATGGAGCGTTGTTGTATTGTTTTGTATTGTTCCGTGCACATCGGTGGTCTAGCGGCAACGCGCCTGCTTAGAAAGCGAACAGTCCGGGTCGGAAGTGTGCGGTGGTTTGATTCCCGTTTGGGCTCCAAACTCCCCCCCCCCCTATCCTCCCCATCCATTAGACCATGAGTGGTGGTCTGGGCGCTAGTCTCTCACCGAAGTCCCGTCTGTAACAAAGTTATTTAGCCCAGGTAAGAGAACCCACGGCAAGAAGAGAGTTGTTCTGGCAAAATTCGGTTTAACAAAAAGCCTATTTGATAGTGAAACAAATACAGTTGCAGACAGGAAAAGAAAAAAATAGTTGGCGCTGCTCTTGTGGCGACGCGCTCTCCCCGGGGAGAGCAGCATGAATTTCACGCAATGAAATCTGCCGTGACTTAATAAAGAGGTATAAAAATAAAAGTAAAAAGATAAGTAAAACATATGTGTTGTAGTGCTTTGTATTATGTTGTGTTGTTTGTGCTGCAGTACCTTGCATCAAATCGTCTTGGTCTGTGGTGCATAGTGTTTGTCATGTCTTGTCTTGAATTGCATTGGCTCAAATAATTATGATAGTGTATTGCGTTGTACTGTGTTGTATTATGATATCGTATTTCTTGTGTGGCATTGTTTCGTATTGGGTTGCCTTTGTTTTTCACAGGCCAGGAAGTATTCGAAATACAGAGTAAATAAAAAAACCCAAATAGGTACCTGATTGTAGCTTTATACACTTTATGACAAGTTGTGTTTTTAGAACGACAAGGCAATGTTCATAGCCAGGATCTTCATGTAAGTGAACGTTCAAGACACAGACACTGCTCTAACCATTCCGTGTTTTGACAATCTGCCGTTAGCCAGAACGTCTTTTTGTAAAATGGACAGCTCAGTCTCCGTGATGAAGGCAGCAGTACACTGCAGGTTC
>CM054139.1:17152579-17185079 GCA_028751875.1 Rapana venosa | reverse complement strand
CGGTTATCTCTGTCATTAACGTTTCTTTTCAGTATTTTATTATCGGTTATCCTCTTTCATTATTGTTATTATCCGGTTATCCTCTGTCATTCTTTTATCATCTCGTGTATTTCTCTGTCATTATTGTTATTATCCGGTTATCTCTGCATATTGTTATCCTGGTTATCCTCTTTCATTATTGTTCATTTGGTTATCCTCTGTCATTATTCTTATTATCCGTTATCCTCTGTCATTATTGTTATCATCGGTTATCTCTGTCATTATTGTTATTATCGGCTTTCCTCTGCCATTATTGTTATCATCCGGTTATCCTCTGTCATTATTGTTATCACGTATCCTCGTATTATCCTCTGTATTATTGTTATGCATCCGCAGATTCATCCCTGCATATTGTTACATCGGTTATCCTCTGTTTTGTTTCTGCCCATTATTGTTCATGCTCTGCATTATTGTAACTCCGGTACTCTTTGTATATTTTGTTATGCATCCGGTTATCCGTCTGTCATTCAATTGTTATTATATGGTTATGCAACCAGGGACAAAAAGAATCAGCTGGCCCGGCTGGAAATTAGTTAAGGTATTATGTTTGTTTGACAGCACTTTATTGTCCGAGGGGGTCGGGGAAGAAAACTCACAAACGGAACGATTGTAAGATTATGTTTTAACTTAAGGCTTCTTTTCTCGTCTTCCTTGCTGCTTCAGGTAGTGAATGCTAGAATGGTGATTGACGCTAGAAATAAATAATACATGATGCACATGTGCCAACTGAAACAATACTGACAAGTTGTATTTCTTGGCACAACCAAGAACACAGTGTGTGTTGGGGGGGAGTCGTGCCGTGCACACCAACGCAATGCACACACACACACACACACACACAAGACAGAGTAAAATTAATCGAACACACACGCGCAGCGCGCTTGAAATGCATCTCAGGTGCAGGGGAACAGAAAAAATTTAATAAAATAAACCTTATGAAACATTTATATGTCGTGTTTAAGAAAATAATGCGCCTTGGTTCAGTAATTGACGCTACCGTCCATGATGAACCAACGGTCGCATCTCAAACTGGGCTGTACCTGTAACAAAATAAGAAACAGGATAAGAGATGGAAAGAAATGATGAGGCTAGAAAAGAAGGACAGGTGAAAACAAACATGCTAAAGGAAAAATAAATTTGGAATGAAGACATTGAAGATGATTAAAAAAATTTTATTCTTTTATATGAGGATATGATAAGCACGTGTAGTTGCTTTTTTACGTCTAGTCCCGTGAATATGGATTTTCAAATTCGTCATCGTCTCCCCCCCCCCCGCCACAATGGCCTACTCTTACGAAAAGTGGAACAGGATTTAACGCGTGCGCAAGATGTTCTGTGTGCGTTCGCACACGGGACCTCGGTTTATAGTCTCATCCTAAGGACTTTTTGGGAGAGTGGAGTCTGCACTGATATAAACTCCAGGGGGAAAATCCCCTTGAACGAGATTCGAGCCCGGGTGGTAAGATTGCGAGCGCACTATTCTAACCACTAGGCTATTCTCCCCCCCCCCCCCTCACCCCCCCCCCCCCTCCCCAGATGATAATCTATCGAGAAAGAAATTGAAGAGACTAAACTCCATTGAGGCAAACAGGTAGTGGAAGAAGACTGGCTTCAAGCCATCAGCATCATGAGGTGTTTCACTAGGTCTGAGCTGCCCCTGTTCCAGGCCCGTCCACAGCCTTCCTCCCTATCGTACAGGCAGCATAAACCCCATCCTGTGCATCAGCTAATGACAGACTGATGGAGTGTCTGATGGCAACGTTCTAGCTAGTGATGACATGATACAAAGAATTTTGCACGCACTGTGCGGAATTCTTTGCATCATGTCATCACTAGCTAGAATGTTATGCACTACAGATTCCTGACTTTTTTCAATGCTTTGTCTTCAACAGAAAAACGGAGTGTTGGACAGGAAATTACAGACCAGGCAGAAAAATGACACAACAAGAAGAGAAATTTTACAAATCAGATTTGATAACTCCAGTGTGCATTTCCTGTTTGTGATGAAACTGGGCCAGCCTTTTGTGTTTCTGTTCTCTTTTGTTTTTATTTGCTCGTTTGTTCTGCATTAATGATTAGATGGGTATTGATATAATTTTAGCTGAAATAAATGTAAAATAAAGGTCTTTTATTTATTTTGTTTACTCCTAAATTCCCATAACAATTATTCTGACAAACCAATTTATTCACGAACTGTAAGTCTTATAATCATTGAAATTGCAATCCTTTAATAAATCACAACAAAAACTATTTTTGCTTCATGAGAAACTATACAGAAAATACGTTCTTCTCTGACACTATGAAAAGAAATAGGTACTAAATACTAAGAAAGGAAGAAAAGAAGAAACAAAAATCAGGCTAGGAATACCTACTAACCGAAAGGAAACTATGTCATCCAGTATCTTGTGTTGTGTTTTATTCAGATTTTGAGTGCAAAAGCTACAAGCATTCACTTAACATTCGCAGATAATATGCTTTTTGATTTTGCTACAAACAAATAGAGAAAGCAAAGAAAACGTACTCTTCTACTTTCTCATCTAAATCATGGAGTTTGAAATTGCCCTGGCAATTTCCTCTATTGCTCTACATTATGAATATTGCGTGCATGGTTTTCCATCTGGGGTGTTTTTGAAAATCAATGCTAAATAATGATCCACTGCCTTAGAGCTCAATAAACGAGAAGACCAAATTGAATGGAATTAATCTGTAAGGCCTAGAAGGAAAAAGCAGTAAGGAAGGAAAACTAGACGAAGTGGAAAAATAGACTTCAAGACCAAAGTCTTGCCGAGTAAAATACAGGACAAATTGAACTGAGTATTGACGTGTAGTAAAACAGGTCATTAAACAGGTCAAAGGCCAGAGCAATGTGTGTCAGAAGCAAAGGCAGACACATCAGTCTCCAGCCACCAGTATTGCGATGTCTGACCAGTGAGCGCTTCTAACCAAATTCAATCTGTTGACTGCCAGCTTTGCCTGGAGTGAAGTCAGTCACAAGGTAACTGGTCTGTCTTAGAAACCAGCCAGGGAATTGTCTGGTTTATTTGATACCATAATTTATCAGTGTTGGCATTTTTCTTTCTCAATCCTTTAATATCCACGACAGGTTGTACTTTATTCTACAATGACAAATCTGCATGGCTAAACCTTGGAAACGTGTTTGATGTCAGTGTTGATTCACTATAATCAAGAAAAACAACAACGCACTTGTTGTCCTGTCATGGTATGCTTGTATTTTTGTGAAACTTTCTGGAATAACTTATGTTTAAACCAAACTAGGTGAAATTTAAAAAAATCAAAGCAGAAGAAATAGGCTGGAAGAAAACAAAATACACAGAAACAAACGACATATCCTTAGTAAGGATTGACATAAGAGAAAATGACTTGGAGACTGGTCTGCAGGTCTGCAGCGTGAATAGAACCTGGACACGCCAAATACAATAACAAGGGAGGAAATAGGTAGGTGATTAAGACTCAATACTGGCGTTCTGTAGAACTCAGACATAGAAAACTAAAACAGAATAGAGAAAGAACAAAACTGAACAACTGAACATAAGGCAAGCATGAACATACACCAGTTTAATAAACGGAAACTAAAACACATTGGAGGAGGACAGCTTGGAGAGGAAGGAGAAGGGTGATGCAAATGAAATCAGTACTGGTGTTCAGGTCAGAAAGTAGAAAAATCTGAATTCAAGCCAGATAAAGTCAGAACAAGAAACTGAACAAACTAACTCAAGACTAATATTGTTTTAAATTTTGAAATCAGCCAAAATACACACACAGGCTGTGAATAGGAAAAGAAACTGAATTTCAAAGAACTATAAGCAAACCAGACTGGAATGCTATTCCAGTGAGAGAGTACATTGGACAAAACTTATCAGGCACAACACAGTCAAGCAAGTCAAAAAACAAACAAAAACAAATGAAGCTTGATGTAAATACTGATGAGAAAGAAAAACAGAGACAAACCAGTTTCAAAGATGAGATAGAAAGGTCAGTTACACCAGTCCATTGCGTTTGCAGACTGTATCCATCACGTAAAGACGTTGGTCCTTTCCCAATAATCAGCTACAGCGTTAGTGGATTTGTTTGAGGGCACACACACACACACTGCTGGCTGTGGCGTTCTGCAGGGAGCCCCGCTCTCCAGGGCCCTCTTTATCTGTGGCTGGCAATGGATTGAAAGCAATGCTGGGATGGGGGCTGTGGATTGAGGCAAGGATATCACGTGCCTCCAATTTCATTAGGAAAGAGTTCAGTGACTGCATGGAATTCCTACCACTTTTGTGACTGGAGCTGCTACAGACAACTCTCTATGTGGCCTGAACATGCAGTATATCATTTCATTATTTCAAATGTCTGTTTGTAAACTGACCCTCCTTTCAGGACAAAAAGGTGTCCAACATTAAAGATATGGTGAGTCTCTTGCAATAAAGATGCTGAACTTGACCTCAGTGACCACATGCAGTGAGGATTGCTCAATTGTAGATGCATGTCACTGATGTGTTTTAAGGTTGCCTCTTCTATAGTGAACACAGGAAAATGCCTTGACTTCTTTTTCTTCTTCGTTGAACTCTCAAACAGCAACTATATTTCATAATTAAAACGATAATTATATGGAATTTATATAGTGCTGAATCTTCACCTTCACCTATCACGTAGTCCCATGGACCGTGGGGACACTACAGAAGATTTTTGCAACCAGCTTCCTCCACTCTTCTGTTTTCCATAGCAAATCGTTCCATTAAAGTCCAGTCCACTTTTTGATGTTGCCTTCCCATCATTTTCTCTGTCTGCCTCTTCGTCTCCCTCTTGTACTGTTCCCTGTAGGACAGTCTTGGCCAGTCCAGATGTTTGTGTGACGTGCCCATACCACTTTAGCTTGCATTTTTTCACTGAAGTCAGGAGCTCTTTATATGGTCCGATGGCATTTTTAATGCTGGTTTTCATTTCCTCATTGGTGATGCAATCTCTGTATGAGATACCAAAGAGTTTGCGAAAGCACCTCATCTCCGTTGCCTGTATCCTGCTTTCAATGTCTGCTGTTATGGTCCACGTTTCACATACATACAAAAATATGGACATGATCATGGATCACGCGTTTGAGGTTTGTTTGTATCATGAGGTTCGAAAGATCAGAGTATCCAGAGCTGCGTGAAGGGAGCGGGGTGGAGTGTGCAGGTGAAGACATGTGCAGAGAGAAGGGGGTGCAGGTTCGTGGAGACATGAACAGCGTGACCAGCACAGGTGTCACATTGAGTACAGAATCACTGCATGACAGACATATGACTTGCTGATTTTCATGTGTTGCTATTGCTTACCTTGTTTTTGATGTCGTCGTATCTGGCTAGGAGGCTTTGACCAAAACCCGAAAAGAAATACGGTGTCTGGGTAATGCCATTCAGCACTGGGCCTACCTGCTATCTGTGTCAACACTGGGGGGAGGTGGGGGAATCGCTTGCTGGCTTTAGTGGCAACCTGAGGACAGTGCTGTTGTCTTCGCCACCACAATCATACCTTCCAAACTGTTAGCGCATTGTCTGTCAGCAGGGTACTCAGCATCTTCTCCACAGTGGCTGGCAGTCCAGTAACGGGCATGGTGCTGCAGTGGACAGAAACGTTTGGCACATCAGAGAAAGAGAGAGAGAGAGAGAGAACTCTGAACTCGTCTATTCAAAACAAAACGAAACAAACCCACAGTAAAAGAAACAAAACAATACCAACTGCTAGTAAAAATGTCAGTAAACAAGCAAACCAAGACAAAGACAGAGAAAGAGAGAAACAGAGACGGAGACAGACAGCAGACAGACAGACAGACAGACTGACAGTGACTGAAAAGCAAGAAGGAAAGAAGCAGACGTTGTACAAATAAGGAGACAAGCTATTGATTTTCTGATTTTCCCTACGCCATTGGCGTCTCCGCCCCACACAGAGTAAGAAAACCAATCAGTATTTGCTCTATCTCTGATTGATAGTCATGGGCCATCTTAAAGGGTCCTAGCCTATGTGTAATTACACTATTTCTTAGCAGCATACAATGTCTACCAGTGCTCTTGTTTCCATTACCCGGTTAGCATGTAGCTAATAGTTCTACAAATGAGCCCATGCGCTGTATGCATCAGCGTCAGTTGAGGTAGAAGATGTCACCACTACTATCAATGTCCTGTTGCCGATATCAGTCTGCAATATTTGGATTAAAAACGTGCATCCAGTTTGTCACTGCGCAAACGTTAACACATTATCTTCTTCTCTCAAAGAAAAAAGAAAAAAGTAAAAGACGGTATACACAAGGGAAGATTGAAGAAATTGAAATTCAGTAGAACGCCTGTTCAGAAACAACATTAGAAAGATGGAATTAAAGCAGAGTGTGGTGAAAAGGAAAGAAAGGTGAGAAACTGGTCGACAAATGGAATTGAACTGATTTCCCTCCTCCCCCACCCTGCCTCTCCACACCCCCTCCCTTCCTCCAGATCTCAGGCCTATCTTTCTTTCGCTCTTTCAAAATGGCTGGAGATGTCTACACACATTTTCTCCTTCGCTTTCAGGATCTGTTTACGGCATTCTAGAGCAGTTTTCTGTTTTTGAAGGAACCGTTACTTAGTACAAAACATGCCGTATACTATACCACTCTGATAGGAAAAGGCCCAGTAATCAGATGCCTGATTAGAGCTTAGTCCTTCGTGCCTGTCGTTAAACAAATGTCAATTATATTTGTGATTAAACCACTTACAGCACGTTCACTTATTTAATGGAATTTCAACTTTATTCTGTGTATAATATGGAAACACACAAAATATATCATTAAACTACAAAGTCTACAAAGCTGATCTTACAGATGGTGAAATTCCTATCTTTCACTCATTCATCAGGCACTCTCAAGAATGGAATGAAGGACAGAGAGATTCTACAGACTGAAAGCCTATTCCTTCACAGCGCCAAAACAATCAGGGAAGGGCGACAATCGTATTCCGGAAATCAGTTAGTGGGTTATTGGGTTTGTGTGGAAGCAGAAGACATTGTCTGAGGAGCTCTATACGGTTTGTGGGCAATCCCTCAGGACTTTATCTCATCTGCGTCTGATGCATTAGACAGAACGCAGGGATAGGAGCCTGCGGATTGGGAAAGGAATGCTACGTGACTGTGGTCACAATAAGGAAGATTCCACGCTTCAGATATTGTAGTTATTATTTTGGGTTGTTACTGCTATTAATAGATTAGAAATAAAAGGATCCATGATTCACATTCATCTGTTGGATGCATACCAGCAAATGTTTGTCAATGAAATATTTCACACACTGAGAGAGAAAGAAAGATAGAGATAGAGACAGAGACAGACAGACAGACCGGCAGACAGAGACAGAGATCAAGTCAAATTATTTTATTTCGAGGATAATGAAGAAACACTCATGTGGCTTCTTACATCCAGTCCTTATCCTTATCAGAGATAATATCAAGATAGAAGAGAGAGAGAGAGAGAGAGAGAGAGAGAGAGAGAGAGAGAGAGAGAGAGAGAGAGAGAGAGAGAGAGAGAGAGAGATTCTTTTGTGTTGTATTGCCTTGTCCAAAGACAGTGGCTCTTTTTGCTTTGTTTTTCTTTTCGCTAATTGTCACTTTCATTTGCTTCATTCCTCAGTGCGACATATTTTTGCTACTTGAAATGCCGTGTGTTTGAAGTAAAAGTGGTACCCACTTCGATATCAGAAAATCATTGCTTCAACTATTAGGATGCTTTCAATAGAATACTTTGCTTTGAACAATTGATGACGTCCTGATCCATGATAATTTCTAGCATGAAATCTGCTCCCCATTAAAGAAAGATACTACCCAAAGTTGGAGTATGGCTGCCTAAATAGCAAAATATAGGAAAACAGCCATACAGGAAACTGTTTATGCAGTGTATACTGATGGCTTCACAGTGATGCCTAGGTGTGGTATCTGAGACAATGTGTGTATTCTGGGTAACCCCCAACGTGTTAAGTATGGGGACACCCAAGATCATCATCATGTGCAGTTACCAAAAGACAACTGGAACATCTGTTTTATGAGGCTTATTCACTAAGAATTCTACAGTTTTGTTGCCAGTCCCGCGGTCTGTATATGCAATCCTAAAGATTAGCTAAACAATCATTGAGTTTGCCAGCATTGACAGTCAGCGAAGATAGCACGCTGTGTAAAGATTTCCAGGTTGTGATTGTAGTTATTAGAAATGATTTTATAGCATACAATATATATTTATATATATATATATATATATATAATATATATATATATATATTATATATATATATATATATAATATATATATATTATATATATATATATATATATATATATATATTATATATATATATATATATATTATATTATTTCAAGGGAGACTGGAGATAGGGAAAATGACATGTCTTTACAGTAAAAGTGAAATAAATGTTACTACAAAATAGAGATCTCAGCAAATCATGAATCTTGACTAGGCTGTGAGGTTTGGGATGGTTGTGTTTGTTTGGTTTTATCTAAATTCTGATCATGTTACTATGAGCAACAGGCGAACAGAAATATGCGATATGTAGCCTTCTTGTAATTTCCACTGAAAATCTTTCTAGCATGCATGCAAAATAACGGCACACTGTAAGTTTATTTTAAAAAAAAAAAAAACGGTTAGGGGTAAAGTGAGACGAACATCATTTTTGCAAAACAGAAAGACAGAAGCAAAGAAATTTGCAAAGAAATCTTTGAAAATAGAATGAGGAACTAAAGAAACAAACAAGTAAGAGACAACGCTTGGATGAAAACCAACAGAAAGAAAGAAAAGAATCAGACAGCTTAAATATGAGCATTTTTAACTCCCAAAAATATTCTATACCATACATAGATATGACATTTTTGAACTTGCAGCACGCCGATAAGAAAACGGGAAAGGTCACCCCTTTCTTTGCTCTGAAAATTGCCATGAGCTTTCTTTTCCTTTGATAACTAGACACAACCTACCACTCTAGGATTTTGCAGAATTACTTTTTCCAAGCAGCGATCAACAGTTTTCAAAATCAATGAAAAAGAAGACCAAATCAGACATATCTGCAATGTGGGCATCAAAGGCTTACCGATGACCTGGAGCTAGCTGTAAACAAAATTAACTGCCAAAGAATATTCAAGACTGATGCCTTGCAAAATAAAACACTGGACAAACTAAATTCAATAGCGATGTCAAGCAAAAATGGACAAATGAAAAGCAAGAGCAGTGTGTCGGAAACAAAGTTGGACAAATGACTCCCAAGCCACAATTATTGCAGAGTTTAATTATCTACGGGCCTGTAAGCCATTTCACTCTGTTAGCAGCTTTGTGTGCAGTCCCCAAAAGAGGCGACTGATTCTTCCTGAAAGGAGCTGAGGAGTGATGTGGTTTGTTCCGCTGCAGGCTTTTTTTGATCCGTGAATTTGGCAAACGAAAGGAACAGGAAATGTCCCACTTCTTGAGAGGAAAATATAATGGATAAAAAAATAACAACGCAAATAGAAAATCATGCACGTGCTGGGACTGAGGTACAGTTTCCACAATGCAACATATATTTACGTGAGCCATGACATTTTAAAACTGCTATAAACCATATAAAGTGGCTGGTGACTTAAATCATGGGTATCCCTAACGAGATATAAAGTAAAGGAAAATGATGGAAGAAAGACAAAAGAGATTTCTTTTTAAAATGACAGAAAGATGGACGAAAAGAAAGAAAGATAGAAAGCGGTACGGATAGACACGAGTTGAAAATAGAATGAAATAAAAGAGGAAGAAAAGTTCTTCTGAACAAGATACATTCAAAACAAGAAAATGTGTAAATCAAAACTGATAGATGATAGTGGGCTTTTTTTCCAAGTCCTTGAATCATAATGATAATGTTGTAACCATAATATATATGAGCTGACTAGTCATGATTTAATGTATTTCTGTCCAAGAGGAACTACAGTGCATAGGGTAATAATAAGCCAAAGACAAACTCAATGATAAAGAGAAAACAAAACAAACATATCACAGAACAGGTAAAGGACAGGCACCAGATGAACTGACTTCTAGACAGAAAAAAAACAGTGCAGAAGAAAATGGAACAACCGTTACTGTGAAATTCACACAGGGGAATGAGTTGATGAACCGAACTTTGAGAGCGGGCAGGTGGAAAGAGGGCAAGAGGAGAAAACCACCAGCAAAACGGGGACAGGAAATCATGTTGAGCAAATTGACGGCACCACTGGCACTTCTTGCTATTGAAGAAAAGAAGACAAAGTCAGCATGGGTAGAATAGAAACTGGGAAAAGAAACTAAATAAGCTGAACTCAAGGATAGTAACTATAACGGCAAGAAAGAGGAAAAACTGAGCAGTGTTTGCATATTAATAACAATCAGCTACAAAATGACCGGTTGGGTTGTTTGAGGACAAAACTACTGACCCTGGCACTGTACAGTGCAGCGAGTTCAGCAGGACGTGTAGTGATTCCTCTCTGCCCTCTTCCTCTGTTCTGCCGCTATCAGTGGACTGACATCAATGCTGGAATTGGAACGGAGACAACATGTGCCTCGTGTCTCCCAATTTATTGCGAAAGACTTACGGGGCGGGAATGTTTCCTCTGTCCTTCTAAAGTAGAGAAATTAAAGTATCAATGTCTTTTTGGACTATTAGAATTCTTATACTAACAGTTACTTTATAGATTACTTTTTTTGTTGATAATGAAAGTACTGCCTCAAATCACAAAAGAAATTGGGATCAAATGCTGAATTTATTATTATAAAAATATGATAACATAGTAATGACAATGATTTACAACAGAACCAAATTATCTTTATGTTGACTAAAATGATTCAAAATCAATTGCTATATTAATGCCTGAACATGCGCACCAACGGTTTGTTGTTTCATATCTTTATTTGCATTTACCTATCTATCTATCTGTCCCGTAGTCTGACGACCGTGGGGGCACCCTCAAAGACTCAACAACCAGTCCCCTCCATTCCTCTCTCTGTTCTGCCTTTCTCGGGGTTTTTGTTGAGTTCTAGGCCTGTCCATTCGCTGATGTTATCCTCCCAGCTCTTCCTTGGTCTGCCTCTTCTTCTTCCTCCTTGGACAGTGCCTTGTAAAACTGTCTTTGCAAGTCCTTTGGATCTTGTGACATGCACATACCATTTAAGTTTACGTTTTTTCACGATCGTTAGAAGGTTCTCATAGGGTCCAATGGTTTGCTGGACTCTGTTATGCACGCTTTCGTTGCTTATGTGGTCTTTGTAGGAGATGCCAAGGAGTCTCCGAAGCATCTCATCTCCAGCGCCTGTATTCTTCTCTCCAAATCTGCAGTCAGGGTCCATGATTCACAGGCATACAGAAATATGGATATGACACGGGAGCGCATTAGTCTGATCTTGGAGATAAGTGAGATATTTTTTAGCTCTCCAGATGGTGTTTAGTTTTGACAGTGCTGTTATTGTCTGTGCAGTCCTGCATACTACTTCTGGCTTGGATCCCTGGTCTGATACAATGGCTCCCAGGTACTTGAAGCTTTGAACTGTTTCCAGCTTCTGGTCATTAACCCTGATATCAGTGCTAATGCCGTTGGTGTTATTAGTCATCAGTTTGGTCTTCTCTGCACTGATTTCCATGCCGTATGTTTTGGAGGCCTTATTCAGGTGTTCTGTTAGGCTGGCAAGCTCTTTTTCTGATCCTGCTATTCCATCAATGTCATCTGCGAAGCGGAGGTTTGTGATCGTTCTGCCACCAATGCTGACTTCATGATGTTCCAGTGCATCAGCCATGATTCTCTCAAGGAAGATGTTGAAAAGAGTGGGTGAGAGTAGACAGCCCTGCCCTACTCCAACTGTTGTTTGAAACCATTCTCCAATGTTGTTGTTGTAGTACACTGCACTGGTGGCCTCGCTGAACTGTTTGATGACTCTAATCAGGTTTGCATTGATGCTGTACAAATTCATGGTTGCCCACAAAGCATTTGCATAAAGCTTTTTTTTCTGATCAGCTCCCTTTCCTTATGTCTGTGCCAACATCTCAGCAGCTGACAGTCTTTTTACAAACATTCTTCTGGTTAGCAAGCAGGTGCCATTCCTATTTGTACTGTAGTTTTACCTGCAATGCATGAAACTTTTTCCTCATCATGCTTATTTCCTAATGTTTTAGAATATCCGCAGCGAAGTCTCTATTTGCAACAACTCTTCTTTCCATTATGTGGGCGACATACATAATTATATACACCTGTAAGCATCACTATAGCCTGTTTCCATGGCACCTGTAAGCATCACTATAGCCTGTTTCCATGGCACCTGTAAGCATCACTATAGCCTGTTTCCATGGCACCTGTAAGCATCACTATAGCCTGTTTCCATGGCACCTGTAAGCATCACTATAGCCTGTTTCCATGGCACCTGTAAGCATCACTATAGCCTGTTTCCATGGCACCTGTAAGCATCACTATTACAAAACGAAGTTTGAGATGGTTGTGAAAATGGGCTGTCCTATTTCCAATCTAGTAAGGTGTCTGCTGCTGTTAACAATACCACAATGTGGAAATAACATTCCATAGACAACGATCATCCTTTTCTTGTACTTATTTATCATTATGCAGTCACTGATGAACAAAGTGTCTGTAGCTCTGTATGCAACTGCGTCTTCGAAATGTGAAACTGCAATCTTGTTGCCAGGCCAAAGAAGCCAAAAGAAAGACACACACAAAAGGCCAGGGAACAACAAATTGAATTAATTGAAATCAAGCAGGACGCCTGTTAAGAAACAAGGTCGGCAATCCGAATTAGAGGAAGATCGATAAGGGAAGAAACTGAAACAAATGAAAATCAACTGCTCTTCCTGCCACCCTCCTGCACTCCCCCCCCCCCTTCCGCCAAGGACTGTTTCATTCCCCCAACATGTTTTTAATTCCTTTTCACTCTTTCACAACTGCAGAGGGCAACCACACATTCCCATTTATTATCATCAGATTCTATTCACGGCACTTTGTACAGTTTTCAGTTTTCTAGTCTAAAAAGAGAAAAAAGGACTCTCTGGGTGTGGAATATTCCATACACGTCACTCCTTTTTATACATAGTACGACATGGATACCTGAACAGTGCATAGTCTTGTGTGATAATGAAGAACTAAAGAAGATATATATATATATATATATATATATATAATATATATAATATATATATATATAATATATTATAATATATATATATATATATATGCGCTTTTGTTGAGCAAGTAACTAGATGCTGATTCAAATTATGGAATTTACAAAGTCAATTTTTTTTTCTGCATATGCAAACGCACACAAAGGATCATTACACCAGTCCTGCTGGATAGTATGCACATTAAATGACCTGAGACAGGGTAGAAACCAAACCCTCCTTTGACCAACTGCCATGCAGACTTGGACTACAGTTTAGAGAGCTTGTCTATAGATTCAGCCACGGCGCTCAATAATCACAGACACGGGACTATCCTGCCTGAACAATCATTTACAAGGTGACTGGGTTTGTACAGCAGCGCAATGTGTCGGCCTCGCTACTGTCCCAGTCCTGAACTCTTTGAGGTTTGAAACCACTCTCCTGGATTGTTAATCATCTGTTAATTCCGATGAATGGAACTTAACACAATGGCAGAGGCCTGAGAATCGCAAGAGATTTCGGTTATTTTATGAGCTGTAGATCTTGTGCTGTGTATCATTGCTGTTTGTTGCTGATGATTGAGATGAATCACGATTTACTACCATTCATTTCCTGTTTACTTTTCAGTTCCATGTAAGTAACTTAGTGAAATGCAGCATTGGGGAAACAAGTGCTTCATGCTTGCAAGGAATTCAGGAAATGTCTCGAACTCTACCGTATGCTTGGCCATTTAATCTTTGCAGTAGGTCTTATATGCACACACGCACACGCACACACAAACACACTCACACACACACACACAAACACACTCACACACACACACACACACCACTCACTCACTCACACAAGCGCGCCCAGGAACGCACGCATACACACACACACACACACGCACAAACACACACAGATACATATAGATAGATAGATCGATCGATCAATAGAAAAGTAGATAGAAAGAGGTAGGTCATGATTCGCCTTAATGAACAACCAACTGAATACAATGAAAACTATAACTGAGCACATTAATATGTAAAAATCTAATCGTCCTGCTTTTGCATCATAATACACATTTTTAGACCTGATCAATGGTTTTCTGTCGCTATTGAAAACAAACTCTTTTGTCTTAAGAATGCTGAGATTTGTGAGTTTATGTGTTTATTATTTTCAATCAGGACTTGAAACGGTATCATCCACAGACTATTATTTCATGAATGTTCTACGAAAGAACTGTCGAACGATAAGACCTAAAGCTGCATAGAAAATAACAACACTGTCTGTTCTGTCTGTTCACAAAGTCTGACCTAGACTACAACCAAACAACAAAAGAGATCCAAGCTTTTGACGTGACACTCATTGTGTTAGAAAATTTGACAGAGGAAATGTTCATGGTGATGTTTCCCTTGTATGCCTTTGAGTGAGAAAAGAAATAGTTCTGAGTAACGTATATGAACCTTAGTGTCTGGACGAAGGCGAAAGTGATTGATTTTGCAGATGACTGAATGATTAAGGTGGACCTCTGTGGACAGAGGTGAGATTACTGTGCGTGTTTGTGAGACAGACAGAAGAGACATTAATCACATGACCTATCTGTATCTACAGTACAGGACAGAAGGATCAGCTCAAAGAAGTATGGGAAATACATCAGAGAATGTCTGAGCACGCACAACCATAACGAAATGAAGCTATGTTTTTGAGTAATTGATTATTTAAACAAATAAAGAGTAACACATTAGGAGCTGATAATGATGACTATCTAATTTAAAGACAAAGAGAAAACCTGTTGTCTGAGTCTGCGCCCTTTCTAAAATCATCATCCATTCACACAATGTGAATTCCAGTTAGTTGTTTAACTGTCCTGGCCTCCCGCCTGAATCCTACGTGCGCATCTGATCTTTAATGCTTCTTTTAGTTGACTATTGCAAGTTTCACAAGCTTTGTGTAAAACACGGAGGAACCATGCAAGAAAAGACTGGAAGAAAACAGCTATAAAAAAAGAAAAAATGGACGAATTCCATTATACTGCATTGGATATTTTGTTTGACCATGGAATCGAGAAGCCCCAAAACTTCACTTACCTTGCTAGGAAAATGTCAAAAAGATCAACCTTTTGTGTCCTCATATCACGTTTCTTGAACGTTTGCTTCATTGTAGCTCCTGCTGTTCAGTCATCTTGAATTTTTCCTGAGCAATAGCACTGAACATTCAAACTCAGAATGTCACAATGCTGAACCTACGAACGAAAACAAAAACCAAATTCAGTGTTAGAACAATGGATGAATTAACTAGATTGAAGAGTGATGTCTTGTCAGAACAAAAATAGTGGACAAACCAAGCTGCAGACTGAAATCTGGTAAGGAAAGAAATTGGACAAAGCAAAGGCTTGAAGGATGTGTTTCAGAAGCAACGGTGGACAAATCAATGTTTCGGAAGGAAAATTGGACAAATCAATCTTCAGACTCACGTATTGCACAATGTGCCTACTGGCTTTTAAGTCATTTTGCTCTGTCAGCAACTTTGAGTGTAGCTGCAGAACAGGCACCTAGCTATTCTGTCACTAACATGAGCCTTAGGGTTTGTCTGATATCACAATGACCAATTCTGGTAGTTCATAGTCAATACAAAGGATTGTCAGTCTCTTTACTTAAGTCTGCGTACTGAAAAGAAAATAATTATGTGAACTCTATTACACTACGGTCAATTGTAACCATGCATAGTGCATCTGATTGATCCATTACATGCTTAATGATCTTAGAATTAAAAATATTTACGGTTGAAGGTTCAAAAACAAAAACAAAAACCAGAAAAGTGCACTATGGAGGAGCTAATAAAGGAAGAAATTTGAAACCGTCAAATCGAAGGATAATGTCTGGTAAGGAAGAAAACTGGACAAACGAATTCAGGCTGGATATTGTTCAGTATGGAAAGCAAACCAAATTGAATTAAAAATTTGGGTCCGACAGATAAGAAGTTGAGAGAGATGAAACTGAATCAGGGTATCGATTCAGAAGGGAAAGGAACAAGCTTTATATAAAACAAGTGTCCTGCAGGGAAAATGACACAGACTGAACCCGGCACTGCTATCTAGAAGAGAAGAAAGGAAACAGAACAGCTTTCAGAATGAGGACAGGGAAAACACTCAACAGATTGAACCAGATCCGGAAAGTGTATCTGTCACGTAAAAAGGCATTTGCTCTTTCCAAAAATCAGTGAGAGAATCATTGGGTTTGTGTGACGGCACGAACTTCCCTCCAGCCCTGGCATGGTGCAGGAGCTCAGCCTGACATGCAGTGACTCTCCTGGGCCCCGTGCTTCTGTGGCTGTCAGTGCTGGGAAAGCAAAGCTGGCAGAGACAGAGGGCTGAGGCAAGGTGTGCTACGTCACGTGCCTTCACTTTCATTAGAAAGATGTCAGAGACTGCAGCTATTTTCTACAGGCTTGTAAGTAGTCCTTCTTGGAGGAAGAGTTAGCTTTGTGTCTGACTGCATGCTGTAATGTCTACACTGAACAGATAGGAGACATTACTCAACAAGTTTAGTTTTATATGACCACGTAAACCCTCATTCAGTGCATTTATGGATTGAAAACACAAACTGATTTCACTATTGTATAAAACATGTCCTGATGAAAAAAATTAAAATTGACAACAAGTGGAAAGATTCCCTTTGCTCACCAACAAGATGAGGAAATCAGCTTGGTGCAAATACCTGACACATTTATGAATCTCTTTGAAGCAGTAGGTTTCCATTTTATGTGTGCTGATTTTATCTGTTTTCAACCAGACCCTTTCCCCATTACTGTTGACTTGTGTACAGTACAACGAAGGCTGAACGAAGCCGATTTCCTTTAAGAGAGGTCTGCAGAGCTCTCTCTCTCTCTCTTTAAATTTATTTTCTCCTAGATACACAGAAGAAGAATGAGAACGGAGATGATGGATAAAATAAGATGAAGCACACAGACAGAAAGAGACAGCCATACAGACAGACGATCGAACAAACTGACAAACAGGGAGGGCAAAAAAAGCAGACATTACACAAAGAAACAATGTGACAAACACGGAGACTGCAGACATCGCTAATCATCAGATATCAGTATTCCAGATTATTGGGTGTATATGATTGCATATGCAACCGTTGTTGCCCACAATGTACCATTAAGGTAGCCACATTCCGACTTCGGGAATTGAAACGGATAACAGCAAAAGTCGCGGTGGTGTGTTGTTCATTGACTTTTTAAAAACTGTTTTTGTCGTTATCCGTTTTAGCGGCACGAGGGGCTCACTCTTTTAAAAAGTAGGACAGATTTTAACCTTATGTGCTAGATATTGCGTGCGTTTGTTTACCGGGGCCACGGTTTATAGTCTCATCCTAAAGACTTTCAGGGAAGTCGAGTCAATACTAATGTTAGCTCCAGGGGGGAGAGGGGTGGGGGGGATCCCCTTGACCAGACGTCTCTGTTGTGGCTCGAACCCAGGCACGAACCTTGGTCGTAAAATCGCGAGCGCATCGTTCTAACCACTAGGTCATCCCGCCCCTAGCCCTGTGCAAGAATATTGACGCTGCGGCCAGTAATTTCAACAGATGGCTTGTTAGGTTCTCATTTGCATCAGCAGCTTGCCAGGATAAAACCTCAGCCGACAAAGAATGACTACCTGCCAGACTCCTGGCCTGATGAAATGATAACAGTGTTGCGGGCTGCTGGTCAGTGACATGACACCATGAGGATGCTGAACACTGATTCGTTTTCTTCGCCAGGTGATGGGTGTTAGCTACTTCAAAGAACGTGACAAATTGCTGCACAGAGAACCGAATGATATTATGCTGCCTTTTGTTGTTGGTTGCTGTGATGAAGAAGCGGGAATGAAAAAGCGAAAATGTGATTGTGATAAGATTGTGTGAACATGCAGGGTGCGTGTGTGTGTGAGTGCGTGTTTATGTGTGTTTTGTGTGTGTGTGTGTGTGTGTGTGTGTGTGTGTGTGTGTGTGTGTGCGTGCGTGCGTGTGCGTGCGTGCGTGTGTGTGTGTGTGTGTGTGTGTGTAAATTCTTGTATTGTTGTGTCTAGTTTCAAGTATATCACTTGTAATTTCACTCATTGTCAAAGTTTCACTTGTGTCTGATGCTGCTTCATTGATGTATTGTAAGGAAAAGGTGTCCGGAGAAGACGATAGTAATTAAGTAATCTTTCCATCTGCCGCATTTCTGTGGTATCCAATACAATCATAGTCAATAAACTGCGTAAACAAAAATCACGGGGGTACAAATTGGCAGTTTTTGTACAAGTTGCCATAATTTAATAATATAGAAATAAGTATATTATAAAAGTATACTTAGAAAACACTGAACTTGTCCATTGTGCAACAAAATAAAAGGTAGTTTCTCTTACTTGCTGATACATCATATTCAAAACAGAAATAATTTATTAGTAACTCCAAATGCTGGGGTCAGAGAGAATAATTATGAAAGTTACTGACCAATTAAGCAATATAACTGCAAAAGACATTAATGTTATCTCGCTGAAGAGATTATTTACCAGTTTTGAAAGAAAAGAAAGGCACGAAAAAGAAGACAGAATGCATGATGAACTTTTTGCACACATCATTTTAAGCTACCCTGACCAAGTGTATAGTTTTGATGGGTTTGTTTTGTTGTATCCAGTAAGTCTCTGTGGCATTAAAGAATGCCTTGTTCTGATTCTGGAAAACATTCACACACATACACACAAACATGTGCGCGCCCGCATGCATACACGCACGTGCACACAAACACAAGGAGACTAACACTAACACACACACGCACTCACACACACACACACACACACACACACACACACACTTTTGTCTGTTTATTTCTTATGCCTCCATGAGTTCCACAGAGGGCAACCAAAGCGTTCATACATTTTTGTCCGCTCTCATTTCCACTTTCAATTGGATTAGGGGGCAGCTGCTTGTTTCTCACACTCTGCCCTTACACGCCAGCTATCTGGCTGCTGACATGCAGCACAGCCAGTGTGGGAATACTGTGGTGTGCACTGTGGGCCTGGTCTGCACAGGACACTGGCCAGTTTGGCCACGGAATAAGCTACGTTAAAGGGCAAGATAGCAAATTGAATGGATGGTAGGATTTCTGCTGGGTTTTTATTGGTGGGGGGGGGGGGGGGGGCCTTCCTCGGCTAGAGCTTTTAGGTTCACCAATGGTCAGATCTTGGGTATGCGACTGTTTTCCCACCGTAAAGGTAGCCGCATTTCATTTTCGTGGAGACAGGCTTTCAGTTCTTATGGCCTGTGATCAGGAGGTCACACATTTGGAATTCAACGTCTCTGAATAAGGAAAGAAAAATATCAGCTCTTGGCAAGGCCTTGTTATAAGCTGGCCTATATGTACACGCTCTCTCTTCAAAGGATATATGAATGGAAAGCGTGTACATATAGGCCGGGGTGTAGCGTACAGTATATGTATTATATATACACGCTGAAGATCAAGTGATGCCCATCATGCCGGGAAGATAGTCCATGAATTCGCCACCTGGACAGGTGAAAGGTCAAAGGGCTTGATGTCGTGGCCCTACACAAGGATTCTGCCTTCACCAATGTAACTTGCAGACCTTCCTCATTCCGGGTCATGGGCAGGTCTTCCAAATCCTTCTGCGAAGATGATGTAAAGCTGCAAAACTGGAAGGGCCCGAGCTGTTCAAAAGCTTACTTGGTATGTTGTCCATTCCATGGGATTTGCCTTCTTTCAGTCGCTTGATGGAATCAGTAGCTTCACCTTTCAGTGGACAAGTTTCCAGCTCTTGGGGATCTACATTGCGTGCCAAGTCATCAGTAGTGCTGTTGTCGATGTCAAACAGTTCTTTTCCTCATTCATGCCACCTGTCTAATATTTGATGCCTTTCCATGAGGTTTTTCCAAGTTTTGTTATTTAGGCTTTGATTTTGAAATGGCAGGTTGCTTACTATTCCCTTTTTAATATTCAGGAAAAAGCAAGAACAGTATTTTTATCTTTGGAACATAAAAACCACACATGTATTGATATAGTCACCGCTCTATGTGTGTGGAACAGTGACTAGCGCTCCCACGGTTGCCCATTGGAATGATACGCCAGTGACAGAGAGCAAATATCAAGAACACTACACATGCCTAGTGGTTAGAACATTGCGCTTGCAATCTGACGACCCGGGTTCGATTCTCGTGCAAGGGGATATTTTTCCCTGGAGTTAACCTCAGTGCAGACTCCACTCTCCCCAAAAGTCCTTCGGATGAGACTATAAACCGAGCCCACGTGTGCGAACGCACGCAGAACATCTTGCGCACAGTTTAAATCCTGTTCCGCTTTTCGTAAGAGTAGGCCATTGTGCGCCGGTGGGAACAGATGACAGAATTTACAAAACCGCATACACACGGTGACTGGATGTAAAAAAGCACATAAGTGCTTATTACATTATCCTTGGTATAAAAGAATTTTTAAAAAGTAGCTGAATGCACAAAGCGTCAAACGATACATTACGAAGGATGTAGACAATAGCCTACCCCTCTCTCTACCCGTCTATGTCTCTCTCACTGTCTGTTTGATTGCCTATCTTTATGTGTGTCCGTCTATCTGTTTATCTGTTTCTGTCTGTCTGTCTGTCTGTATCTATCTCTATCTCTCTCTCTCTCTCATCCCTTACTCACGCCCTCCTCTTCCTTTTCTTCTGTCAATTCCACCGAGGGCAAAGAGAAAGGCAAAGAGAAAGGCCGCCCGGTCTTTCCACTCTCCTGTTCTCCTCTCTTATTGCATTAGGGAGCAGAAGGTCAGCCCTCTCCGCCAGTCCATCAGTGCCAGAGAGGCAGACAAGTCTCTATGTAACACTGTGGGGGCTAATGTCCGGGGACCTGGCTGCGCATCGCTGACCGGTCAGCAGGCAGACCAGCTCAACAACTGAGCAGCTGAGAAGAGCAGGAACGAGCCATCAATTATTCAGACGAAAATAGGGTACAAAGTTACTTGTTGATGAAAAAGAGAGATAGACAGTGAGTGAGAGTGAGGGGAGAGACAGACAGACAGACAGACAGACAAACAGAGCGGGACAGAGACAGAAAGGGAGACAGAGAAAGAGAGAAAGAGACAGTCAGATAGACAGACAGAGACAGAGGGAACAAAAAAATCCGAAGAAAGCCAATAAAACATCTGAATTAGTATACACGTTACATCATTCACTCATGCACATAGAACAAACGATCCTAAATCATTTTAAAGGAGAGCATGCTGTCGTCAGTTGAAGGTGCTAGTGTCGTTATCTGAAAAGTTTGTATGCATCTTCCTGTGTTTGAACATTTACCAACAACAAGGCAATGACGGCTATGGTGCATTGAAAACAGACATAAAAAATGCCACTGTTCCTTATGTAATACGATATGATTTCATTAAAATACGTTATGTTAGTATTTTCCTGACACCCCGCCCCCCCCCCCCCCCCCCATCAAAAAAAAAGAAGAAAAAAAGCCAAACAACCCGCCCCCCCCCCCCCCATCAAAAAAAAAGAAGAAAAAAAGCCAAACAACAAAGACAAGCCAAAACTGTTTCGGTGTCTCCTGAAGCTTACAATTTATGCTTTTAAAGCGCTTTGGTTTGTCTTTCCAAGGTATAGCGCTATATAAGTTTGATTCATTCATTACTATTATTATTATTATTATTATTATTATTATTATCAGCAGCAGCAGAAGCAGTAGCAGCAACAGTAGGAGTAGTAGTAGTAGTAGTAGTAGTAGTAGTAGTAGTAGTAGTAGTAGTAGTATTTAATAAGGAGTACACTGATTTGCAAGCATGTACAATGTCACAAAAGCAATCATCCATTTTGATTTCTAGTAGATAAGATCAGTTTTTACCTCACAGCCAAAGATTAGAAAAGAAAATACTGATAAACCCGTGTGCATTAAACATCACCCAGTTCTTGTTTTTGTCCACTGTATCTGTGTCACTTGTATGTCTGGGCTGCCTGTTGAAATCAAGTTATTACTCCTTTTTTTCCGTTGCCATGTTTTCCTTCTTGTTTACGCTCCTCGCCTACACATTTAAGTTTCACGATATTGAGATTTTGTGTGTGTGCAACCGTTTACCTACCATTAATGTACCACATTCTGACTTCAGGGATGATATTTGAATGCGATCCCAGTGTGAATCCGGGTTTTTTTAAAGATTGATAAAGCACGTGGACTAAAGCTACTTAAAGCAGAATGCAGACAGAGAATGGCATTAAAGAAAACCATGGACACAGACACAGTGAAGCAGAGAGAGAGAAAGAGAGAGAGAGAGAGAGAGAGAGAGAGAGAGAGAGAGAGAGAGAGAGAGAGAGAGAGAGAGATTAAAGATCATTCATTGAAAAACAAGATGATTGTGAGCATGCAGGAAAGATGTTGAATACAGGAGATGAGATGATAGCGAACAAATGGAAAGGATAACGGAGATGCGGTATTACCACACACACACACACTGATAGATGACGTTATAGAGACATTGGTTACTAGGGGCAGACACGGGTTCTACCAGCAAGGGTGTCTGTACCTACCTTGTAGCCAAAAGACCGTTGGGGCACCACTGAACGTTTTGCAATGGTGTGGGAGGGGGGGGGGGGTCGAGAACTAATGACATCAGAGAATCGGGTCTCCTCATCAAGGAGAAATCTTGCCGCTTGGGACAGACAGACAGACAGACAGGCAGAGAGAGAAGGCCAGGAGGACCTGAAGTCCTCCTCATCAGCACACAGGCTGCACAGCCCAGCGACAACTGTCTTGCTTTGTTTGCTTGTTTGGGTGTTTTTTCGCTTGTTTGTCTTATTAAAGGGGAAGATGATGTGCGCTATCTTGCACAAAAAAAGGATGTTTCAGTTAGGCATTTATTAGAAACGTTTTAAGGAAGTTTGATTGCATTTCTTGTTCGGAACATTCATTTAAATAACTGATATATGTATCCCCCCTAAACAAAGACAAAAACAAAACAAAGGCAACCTGTCAGTCGTGCTACTATCAATTACAGCGTATTAGTGCAATTCGAAAGTACCTGTCCACAGATGCAACAGCCAAACTTGTCACTTCTCTTATTCTTTCACGTCTGGACTATTGTAATTCTCTTTTGTCTGGTCTGCCAGCATCACCTATCCACTCCCTTTAACGTATACAAAACTCTGCAGCCCGACTAGTTCTCAGAAAAAACAAACCTGAGCACATAACCCCTCTCTTGCGATCTCTCCACTGGCTGCCTGTGCCACAGAGAGTTAACTATAAGATCAGTACCCTCTGTTACAAATGTCTCCACAAAACTGCACCCTCCTACCTTTGTGAATGTCTTAACCTGTACACTCCTTCACGTTCCCTCCGCTCTGCTGCAGATACCTTGTTCCTAGGAATACTTAGATTCAACCAACCCACCGTTGACCGCCGCTCTTTCTCTATTTCGGGTCTATCGACCTGGAATGAGCTCCCTCTCTCTCTCTTCGCCAGAATCTAGTTATGACACTTTTGAATCCAGCCTCAAGACAAATTATTTCAAACCTAAAATCCCCCCCCTCCTTTTTCATATCAGAACTATTCCACCTTCATTAACCCATGTCCTATCACCCTGATAAAGTATACGACCTGTGTGAGTGTGTGTGTGTGTGTGTGTGTGTGTGTGTGTGTGTGTGTGTATGTGTGTGTGTGTGTGTGTGTGTGTGTGTGTGTGTGTGTGTGTGTGTGTGTGTGTGTGTGTGTGTGTGTGTTGTGTGTGTGTGTGTGTGTGTGTGTGTGCTTTTGAAAAACATTTTGACTATTGAAATTTTATTTCATAGATTTTGTCTGCAGTGCACCATGTTTGTAATATCTGTTTGTTTAAACTATTGATTATTTATCATCGATTGCATGACTGTGTAAGATTAGGTTGAATGCATGCGCTTTGATTTGTCTTGCAAGATATAGCACTATATAAGTTCCATTGATTTATTTATTTTATTTATTTAAAACAAACTGTAGGGGGCCTAGTGGTTGGTGTCTTGCATATGGTAGCTCAGGCACAACTGAACACCACCAAAGAGACCCAGAAGCTGTGCAGGGTCCCTCTGGCTGGTGGCACCATGGTGGTCTGATATTCATGTACTCCATGTGGACCTCTGACCCTGTGGATATGGCGTGACGAATCTGGGCAAGGCCGTGGCAGAGAGCTTAAAATGAGTGTCGTGAGAGAGAGAGGACAAGAACGTCATAGAAGATGAGGCAGCCAAGAAAAAGATGAAGAGCATTAGATTATTACTTGTAGAAATGGGACACCAGAAATTCACCAAAGGATTTTGACAACGTTAATTTTTAAATGAGAAATTTTGAAAAAAGCATCTAACTGGGACGGGACCCCACTGTAGAAAGAGGAAACTTTTACAGAGATGTATAAAGTGATCTGTTTTTGTGCACAACCCTGTCACAACAACACTGAATATTTGTATATGTCGTACATTCGGACAGAAGATTTTTTACCTTGCAGTAATATGTTTGTTATCCACGATACGTAATTATCATAAAGCGTGATATAGATTCCATGAAATGCTGTTTATTTGGATTGTTATTAACTGTATTCTTTATAGACAGATAGATAGATAGATAGATAGATAGATAGATAGATAGATAGATAGATAGATAGATAGACAGATAGATAGATAGATAGATAGATAGATAGATAGATAGATAGATAGATAGATAGATAGACTGTCCATTAGTCGTTGTGATACTGTTAAATTTATCTTAATAAACCATTCTCTCTCTCTCTCTCTCTCTCTCTCTCTCTCTCTCTCTCTCTCTCTCCATCTCTCTCTCTCTCCTCACTCTTTGTGGTTAGTGTTTAATGTTCTCTCTCTCTCTCTCTCATCTCTCTCCTCTTCCTCTCACTCTCTCTTTCTCTCTCTCTCTCTCTCACTCACGTCTCTCTCTCTCTCTCTCTCTTTGTGGTTAGTGTTTAATGTTCTCTCTCTCTCTCTCCTCTCTCTCTCCTCTCATCTCTCCTCTCTCTCTCTCTCTCCCCCTCTCTCTCTCTCTCTCTCACCTCTCTCTCTCTCTTGAATGCCCCAGGGGAGTTAAGCAAGGGTGTCTTCTTAGTCCCCTGCTGTTCTCGTTCTTTATTAATGAGTTAGCTATAGAATTATCAAAGGAAGGTAGACATGGCATACAATTAATCCCAGGAGTGTTACTATTCGCAGATGACATTATACTGTTGTCAAATACCATTTTAGGGTTGCAAAGCCAGTTAAAATCTTTAAAATATGAAGCTGACAGGTTGAATCTGTCTGTTAACTTAGAAAAGACGAATGTAATGGTTTTTCGAAAGGGAGGTCATCTTTCAGTGAGAGAGAAGTGGTTTTATGGTAATAGTGAAATTAAAGTAACAAACTGTTATAAATATGTAGGCCTTACCTTCACAACAAAACAGTGTTCTCTCTCTCTTTGTAATTAGTGCTCAGTGTTCTTTCTCTCTCTTTGTGATCAGTGTTCAGTGTTCTCTCTCTCTCTTTGTGATTAGTGTTCAGTGTTATCTTTCTCTCTACATCTCGTTATGATTAGCATTCAGTGTTCTCTCTCTCGCTATCACTCTCTCTCCCTCCCTCTTTGTGATTAGTGTTTCATGTTTTCTCTCTCTCTCTCTCTCTCTCTCTCTCTCCTCTCTCCGCTCTCTCTCTCTCTCTTTTCGTGATTAGTGTACAGTGTTCTCTCTCTCTTTTTGATTAGTGTTCAGTATTCTCTCTCTTTGTGTATAGTTTCAGTGTTTCCTCTCTCTCTTTGTGATTAGTGTTTCAGTGTTCTCTCCTTTGTGATTACTGTTCAGTGTTCCTCTTCTTAGTGATTAGTGTTCATGTTCTCTCTCTCTCTCTCTCTCTCTCTCTCTCTCTCTCTCTCTCTCTCTCTCTCTCTCCCCTCTCTCCTTTTGTGAATAGTGTCAGTTTTCTATCTCTCTTTGTGATTAGTGTCAGTTTTTGTCTCTCTCTTTGTGATTAGTGCTCAGTGTTCTCTCTCCTCTCTCTCTCACCTCTCTCTCTCCCCCTCTCTCTCTCTCTCACTCTTTTGTGATAAGTGTTCAGTATTCGTTATCTTTTTGATTAGTGTTCAGTGTTCTCTCTCCTTTTGTCTTTAGTGTTCAGTGTTCTCTGTCTCTTTGTGATTAGTGTTCATTTATCTATCTCTTGTGATTAGTGTTCAGTGTTCCCCTCTCTTTGTGATTAGTGTTCAGTGTTCTCTCTCTCTCTCTCTCTCTCTCTCTCTCTCTCTCTCTCTTCTTTGTGATAAGTGTTCACCAAGTACACTTTGTGCTATGCTGTCCAGCTTTTCAAGATATTAGAGCAAGATATTGCCAATTGCCAAAATATTATCATCAGCCATGTCTTTTCAAACTAAGTTTACTCATGTCATCTGTGAGACACAAGGACGTACAGAATTGTCTCTGTTCCTGCTTGAAGCATTCAAGTTAAGAGAAATCGCCACGTCAAAGTCATGCGGTTCTGTTACATATCTATAAGAATTAATGTGTTTATTTGCTGTTTTATGGTTTTCATGTTGTATGTTTTGTTCACAATCCCCGTCATGAGGGGCCATGGCCTAATGAATAAACTATCCGAATCCGAATCTGATTAGTGTTCAATGTTCTCTCTGTCTTTGTGATTAGTTTTCAGTGTCCTCTCTCTCTTTGTCATTAGTGTTCAGCGTTCTCTCTCTTTTTGTGATTAGTGTTCAGTGTTTTCTCTTTCTCTTTGTGATTAGTGTTCAGTGTTCACTTGCTCTTAGTGATTAGTGTTCAGTTTCTCTGTTCTTGTGATTATGTTCAGCGTTTTCTATCTTTTCCTCTTTCTCTCTCTCTCTCTGTGATTAGTTTCAGCGTTCTCTCTCTCTTTGTATTAGTGCTCATGTTCTCTCTGTCTTCCTTTGTGATCAGGTTCATGTCTCTATCTTTTTGTTATTGGGTTTTCATTTTTTTCTTCCCAAAACATCTCGAAAATTTACATTCAGTGTTCCCCCTCGCTATCACTCTCTCTCCTCACTCCCTCTTTGTGTTTAGGTTCAGTTTCTCCCTCTCTCTCTCTCTCCCTCTCTCTCCCCTCTCCACCCCTCTCTCTCTCTCTTTCTTGTGATTAGTTCAGTGTTCTCTCTCTTTGTGATTAGTGTTCAGTGTTACCTCTCTCTTTGATAAGTGTTCAGTTTTCTCTCCTCTCTTCTCTCTCTCTCTTCTCTCTCCCCTCTCCTCTCTCTTCACCTCTCTCTCTCTCTCTTCTCTCTCTCTTTTCCTCCCCTCTCTTCTCCCTTTGTAATAGTGTTCGTTTCGTCTCTTTTTGGGACTAGTGTTCAGTTTTCTCAGTCTCTTTTGATTAGACACTTTTCCCTTCTCTCTCTTTGTGTATGTTCAGTGTTCCTGCTTTTTGTGATTAGTGTTCATTTTCTCGTCTTTTTGTGATTAGTTTTCACTGTTCCTTCTCCTTTTGTTTAGTGTTCAGTGTTCTCTCTTTTTGTGATTAGTTTCATTTTTCACTCTCTTTGTGATTAGTGTTTTCAGTTTCCTGTACTTTGTGATTAGTGTTCATGTTCGTCTCTTTATGATTAGGTTCGTGTTTATTCCTCTCTCCTTCCCTCCCCTCTCTCCTCCTCTCTCTCTCTGTGATTATGTTCATTTTCTCTCTTTTTTTTGGGAAATTAATGTTCAGTGTTCTCTCTCTCCATCTCGTTGGATTACACAGTTTTTTCTCTCCTCTCCTCCTCTCTCCCCCTTCTCCCCTCCCCTCTCCTCTCCTCTCTTTTCCCCTCTCTCTCTCTTCAGAACAGCACACTAGATCGGGGCATAAACATTTAAACAAGTTTTTGATAAAGATCAATGAGAAGTTGAAGTTGAAACGTTTTGTCCAGTTTAAGATATTACTAAACAGGAAGTGATTTTACGATAAGAAATTGATAAATGGTAAAGCAGAGAGCCAAGTTTGCTATTATTTTTTTCAAACATTTAGGGATAGTGCTATAATTTTCTCGTAAGTTGTTTAATTTCTATTTGAAAGGGGATCTACCAAAAAACAAAGCAAGAAAGCATATCAGCGGGTAAAAGACCTGACTACAAAAACAGGGAAAAGGTTTAACAATCCAAGACAAAAATGAAAGTGTCTCACTGACGACCAGGATATCTGAAAAATTTGACAAAACTGCTCCGACCTTATAACATAGAACCGCGGGAGATCCGAATCCTTAATGTACCCGCAAGAAAAGACGCAGACATCACCCTAACCCTCCGAGAGAAGGGGAAACAGCATCAATCGCAAAAAAGGGAAGTCGCAGGGCGACAACTTTCCCCAGCTGATTGGTTTCAGCTAGAGGGGAACCCAGATCACCCCTACTTAGAATCTGCAACAAGATCTGGCAACAGAAAAGGGCCAACACCAGGGACACTGTCACTCACTCACCCCCCCAAGAAAGGAAATTACAACAATGCCAAATTTACCGCACAATCAGCCTCATATCCCACCCAAGAAAGGGGTCATGCTGCGAAATTTTTTTGAAAGACTGAACCACAAAGCAACCACATTGCTGGGGAACAAGCATTTTCAGAGCGGGGCCACCAACAAACAGATTTTTAACCTCAAATCCTATGTAGCGGTCCCTTCAACATCAACAAACCTTTACCATTTTTATGTTTTTAAAGAAGGCTTTACAGGGTTGGGGCCAGCAGCTTTGGGGCAACCATGAATTTGTACGCATCAATCAAACCTGATCAGAGCCCATCAAACAGCTGACAGCGAGGCCCCAGGCTGTACACACAACAACATTGGAGAAGGTTTCGAAAAACATTGGAGAAAGGGGCAGGGTTTTCTACTCCACCCACTCTTTTCAACATCTTCCTTGAAAAATCATGGCTATGCCGGAACATCATAAAGGGACAGTCACATTGGTGGCGAACACACAAACCTTCGCTTCGCGAGACAGAGGAATACAGGATCAAAAAAGAGCTTCCCAAACCTAACAGAACACCTGAATAAGGCCTCCAAAACATGGGATGGAAATCATGCAGAGAAGACCAAAACGATGACTAATAACACCAAGGGCATTAGCATGTTCAGGGTTTAAATGACCAAAGCGGAAACATTCAAAGCTTCAAGTACCGGGGAGCCTTTGTATCAGCCCGGGGATCCAAGCCAGAATAGATGCGGGACTGCACAACAATAACAGCACTGTCAAAACTAAACCCACGGGAGAGAAAAAATATCTCATTTATCTCCAAATCAGACTAATGCGCCCCCTTGTCATACCATTTTCGTATCCTGGAATCATGGGCCCGACTCAGATTTTGGGGGAGAAAGTACAGGGTGGAGAGAACTTTTGAGACTCCTTTGGGCCCCCTACAAACCACATAACAACAAAGCATTCATAACAAATCCGCAAACCTTGACCCCAGAAACCTTCAACGATCGTGAAAAACGAAACTTTAAAAGATGGGCATGTCACAAAAATCCAAAGGGGTTGCAAAGACAGTTTTACAAGGCATGTCCAAGAGGAAAAGAAAGGCAGACCAAGGGAAAAGCTGGAGGATAACTCAGGAAGGACACCTGAACCAAAAAAACCCTGAAAGGCAGAAAAGAGAGAGAATGGAGAAATGGTTTTTTAGCTTTTAGGTGCCCCCACGTCGTCAACTACGGGGCAGGTAGATAGATAGAAATCTATCCAGAAGCTTACAGAATCATTATAATTCCACTGTTCGAAAAAGGAACACAAATGATCCAAATAACTATAGAGGGGTTTCTTTATTAAATAGCAAATAACAACACTCAAAAGAAATCAAAGTTACTAAGGGGTTTAAGCAAATTAAAATCACAGGGGAATATCAGCAGGCTTTAAGAAAAACTAAGTCAATTGATCATATATTTTTCTTTATTGGCTGCCCTTCAAAACAATTGTAAACAATCGTAACTCTATCAGCCTCATTTTTTCGAAAAAAGCCTTTGATCTTTCCCAAACAACTTTTAGGCCAATTCTAAGCAAAAAAGGCATTTAAAGGGAAGTTTTACAAATGAAAAAAAGTAAACAATGATGTAAAGGGTAAAATAAAAAATTGGGGTAATTTTTGATATATTAAATGTACCAGGGTAAACAAAGGGGACGGCAGCCCAGTTTTTGTTTTTGTTTTATTAAGAATAGCTCTTTATAAATAAAAAATGGGAAGAAAAGTTTTTTTTCGATTTAGTAGAATTATCGTTTTGTTATTTTGCAGACATTTGTTTTGGGTTTTCTGATACTGTTTTTGGGTTTCAAAAGAATTGAACTTTTTCACGCGCACTCAAAGACTTTACTAAAAATAAAAATGGAAAAAAAAATATCATAGTATTTCGTAAGGGGGATATCTGGCTTCTCGGAAAAAATGTTTTTTGGAAAATCCAAATTTAAAAATTTTAAAAGCTTATAAGTTTCTAGGGATATATTTTCTACTAACTTAGTTTTTCTTTTGCCTGCAAAATTTTTAGCAGAGGTAAACGACATCATAAATCTTTAAAGTTTTTGAACAAATTTTTACAGCACCCCAGCAGAATTATTTTTTTAAGTTTTTGATGCACAGGTGCACCCAATTGTTCAGTATGGGGAGAAATATGGCTTTTTTTGCAGGGGATGAAATTGAAAAAATTACATTAAAATTTGCAAAGAAAGAACCCCACTTGTTAACCAGGCGAACACCAAACGATAAGTTTATGGTGAGCTTGGAAGACACCTTGAACAAATTCTTTTTAAATGCAAATTTGGGGATTGGTTAAAAGTATCGCAGATGTGGAAACGATCCCCTTTCCCAAAACATAAAGCTTTTTTATATCGATGAGGGGGGGAAGATAACAGGGGACTAGCGTGCGTAAATGTTTTTGTGAAAATGTTTTGCATTTGCGTGCTTCATCAGGGGGTTGGGTGTGCAAGAGTTGTCTGGCCCCCTTAAACAAAATATCATAGATTGTAGAGGCACAGGGAGACCCCCTTTAAAACAGCGACAATTTTCTTAATAAATTTTTCAAAAAATCACCTTTTTTGAAACAACCTAACCATGAAAATGAATAATTTGTAAAGGGTGTATTTACCAAGTTTCGTTTGGGGCCCATAATGTACATCATTAAGATTTAAAAATATGACGAAATATACGTGCCCCCTGTGTAAACTGTAAGAGAAAAAGAGGTAACTTTTTTTCTGTTGCCCAGCACTGGAAGATTTAAAACAAATACATTTCCCCCTAAGTTTTATAAGAGACCTGCACTATTTAGGTAGTCTACTTTTTTCGTCTACCAATGTAAACACTATACGAAAAGTTGCTATTACTGCATAAGTCTTTCAAAAGAAGAGAAAAGAGATGTAAAGATTACCTTTAGATTCAAAAATGTTTTATGTGTTTGGGGAAAACAGGACTTAGGTGTGGGTGTACAACCATTACAATGATTAACCCCTTCAAAGGGGCCAAGGCCTTTTTTTAATAAGTTTTTGTCATTGTCATTGCCATTTCCTCTCTCTCTCTCTTCCTCTCCTCCCTCTCTCTTCTCTTCTCTCCTCTCTTCCTCTCTCTCATCAACCAAAATAACTAGATAACTTCAAGAAAAAGGATCCTAATTGATGAATACTACATTTAAACATTGTGAAATTATGACGAACGTGAATTGGTTTTTTGAAATTTCTTTATTATTTCTAATATCATTTCATATTTATATACATTATAGTAATGTTTTTAACACGAATGTCATAGTCCCTCCATAAAGCCCCCTCATTCCTTTTTATTGGGCCTAAGGCCGATGTACAGTAAAATCGAAGCTGAAAATCTGAAGTTTTCCCTCCCTCCCTCTCATTTTTCATCCTCTCTTCTCCTCTCTCCTCTCCCTCTTCTCTCTCTCTCTCTCTCTCTCTCTCCCCTTTGTGATTAGTCTTAATGTTTCTGTCTCTTTGTGTTATGTTCAGTGTTTTCTGTCTCTCTTTTGTTTTTGTTAGTTTTTCTCTCTCTCTCCCTCTCTCTCTCTCCCCCCTCTCCTCTCTCTCTCCTTCTCCTCTCCCCCTCTCCTCTTCCCCCTCTACCCCTTTTTTGATAAAGGTTCAATTTCTCTCCTTGTGAGGGGTTTCAGTATTTTCCCGTCCTTTTTGTTAGTTTTGCATTCAGTGTTCCCCTTTCTCGCCTCGCCCCCCTTTTTTTTGGGGGGTTTCTTTTTTTTCCCCCCCCCCTTTTTTTTTTTTTTTTTTTTCTCTTTTTTTTTTTTTTTTCTTTTTTTGGGGTTTTTTTTTTTTTTTTTTTGTTTTTTTTTTTAATTTTTTTCCTTTTTTTTTTTTTTTTTTTTTTGGGGT
>CM054139.1:17125079-17147579 GCA_028751875.1 Rapana venosa | reverse complement strand
TTTCCCCATTCTCTCTCCTCCATCTCCCCACCCTCTCTTTTTCTCCCTCGTCTCCTTCTCTCTCCCCCTTCCCCTTTCCTTTTTCCTTTCTCTAAAATTTTGAATGGGATTTTTTTGCTTTTTTCCTATTTTGGGGTTTTGCCCCCAGATTTTCCCCCCCCCCCTCTTTTAATTTGTTCCCCCTCACCTCACTCCTCTCTCTCCTCTTTTTTTTTTTTCTCTCTCTCTATTTTTCTGTTTCCTCTCCCCTCTTTGGGGTTTTGTTTTCAGTTTTTCCCCCTTTCCTTTTTCTTTTTTTCCCCCCTTTTTTCTTCTTTCTCTTTTTTTTTTCTTTCCTTTTCTTTTTTGGTTTTTTCTCTCTCCCCCCTCTTTTCTCACTCCCCTTCCATTCTCCCCTCTTTTCTCTCCCCCCTTCCTCTTTTCTCCCCTTTTTCCTTTTGGGGAATAGTTTCCCGTTTTTCCCTCTTTTCCCCCCTTTTGGTTTTATTTTTCTCTTCCCCCTTTAAATTAACGGGGGCTCTCTCCTCCCTACTTCCTCTCTCTTCCTCCTGGGCCTCTCTCCTCCGACTCTTTCTCTTTTTTTTCTTTTTGTGTTAATTTTTGTCCTCTTTGGATTAGGGGTTCAGGGGTTCTCTCACTTTTTGTCATTTTTTTTCAGTGTTTTCCCCCACTTTTGTGATTAGTTTCAGTTTTCCCTTTCCTTTGGGGTTAGTTTTAAAGTGTTATCTGTCGTTTAGTCTTTCCCTTTTTTGGGTTTTTTTTCCCAATGTTCCTCTCTCTTATTTCTCTCCTCTCTCTTTCCCCCTCTCCTTTTGAAATCCCTTTTTAAAGTGTTTTTTCTCTTTTTTTGTGATTTGTTTTTTAGTGTTCTCTGTCTCTTTGTGATTAGGGGTTCCCAGGTTCTCTCTTTTCCACTCTCTCCTCTTTTTCCTTTGTGATTATTTTTATTTGGCTCTCCCCTTTTGGTGATTATGTTCGGTGCCTCTCTCTTTTGTAATTTGTTTAAATTTTTATTCCCCCCCCTTTTTTGATTAGTTTTCAGTTCTCTCTCTTTTTTTGGTGTTCAGTGTTACTTTTTTTGTGATTAGTGTTCTTGTTTCCCTCTTTTTTTTTTACTTTAAATGTTCCCTCTTCCCCTCTTTTTTTTTTCCCCATTTCTCCCCCCTCTTTAAATTTTTCCAAGGACCCAACTCTTTTTTATTTTCTCTTTCCCCTTTTCTTTTTATTTCATTTTTTTTCTCTTTTTTAATTGCCCTTTTCCCCAATTTTTTCCTCTTCTCTTTTCTTTCTTTTAACTTCCTCTCACTCCTTTTTTCTCTCTCTCATCCCCCCAAACCCTTCCATCTCAACCTCCTAAATCTCCTCGTCTCCCCGTCCCTCCCCTCGTCTTTTCCCCCCCCTTTGTGAATATGTTCTTTGTTCCCCTCTCTCTTTGTAAGTTTTTAAGGGTTCTCTTCTCTTTTGTTTTCCCCCTGTTCTCTTTCCCCTTCCTCTCTCTCCTCCTCTCTTTCTTTGTAATTAGTTTTCAGTTGCTCCCCTCTTTTGATTAGTGTTCATTTCTCTCCCTTTTTGTTTTTGTGTTCAGGCCCTAAACTCATTTTTGTGATTAGTTTCAGTTTTCCCCTGCCCTCTTTTGGTTTAGTGTTCATTGTTTCCCCTCTTTTTGTGAAAGTTTTCAGTTTTTTCCTTTTATTTTTCTTTTTCTCTCTCTCACTCCCCCCTCTCTCCTCACCCCCTCTCTCTTCTCTCTCCCCTCTCTCCCCTCCTCTCTCCCTCTTTTCCTCTCTCTTTCTCCCTTTTTAAAAGGGCCCCCTTTTTCTTTTTCTTGTTTAGTTTTAAAGTTTTTCCTCTGTCCCTTTTTGTTATTGTTCAGTGTTCTCTCTCTCCCCTTTTTTCCTCTCTTCTTTTTTGTGATTTTTTTCAATTTTATTCCCCTTCTTTTTGGTAATTTTTTTTTTAGGTGTTTTCTTTTTTTCCTAATCTCTTTTTTAATTGGGTTTCAGTGTTCCCCTTTTATTTTTTTTTCTTTTCTCTCACTCTTTTCCCCCATCTCTCCTCTCCCCCCCTTCTCTCTTTTCTCCTCTCCTCTCCTCCCCCCTTTTTTAATTTTTTTTCTATCTAAATTGTAAATTATTTTCCCAGTGTTCCCTTTTTTTGTGATTTTTTTTTGGGTTTTCCCTCTTCTTTTTTGTTTTTTCCCCTTTTCCCCTCTCATCTTTTTTATTTTTTTGGAAAAGTTTTCGTTTCTCTCTCTCTTTGTGTTTTGTTTTAGGGGTCTTTTCCCCTTTTTTTAATTTTGTTAAAATGTTAAACTCTCTTTGTTTTTTGGGTTCAGTGTTCTCGCTTTTTGATTATGTTCATTTTTTTCTCTCTCTTTTGTGTTTAAATTTTAAATGTTCCTCTTTTTTTTAGGAAGGGTTTTTAGTGTTTTCTGTCTTTTGTGTTTTAGAATTTCATTGTTCTCTCTCTTTTTTTTTTGTGTAAAAGTGTTCACAACCCCTTTTTGATTAGTTTCAGTTTTTTTCCCTTTCTCTCTCTCCTCCTCCTCCTCTCCTTCTCCTTTCCCTCTCTCTCTCTCTCCTCCCTCTCTTCCTCTTTCCCCCTCAATTCCCTTTCTCTCCCCTTTTGTGAAAGGGTTCATTTTTTTCCCTTTTTCTGCCCCTCTTTTTTAATTTTTAAAGTGTTCCCCTTCTCTCTCTTTTTTTTTCTCCTCTTTTTTTTTTAAAATTTCATTTTTTTCTCTCATTTATTAATTAGTTTTTGGTTTTCCTTTCCCCAAACCCTTTTTTACCCTTTTTCAGGGTTCTCTTCTCTCTCCCCTCTTTTTTTTCTCCTCATTCCCCCCCTCTCTCCTTTTCTCTCTCCCTTAAAACTCTTTCTCCTCTCCTCTCCTCTCTTTTATAATTAAATTTTTATTCCCCAAATTGTGAAATTTTAAAGTTTTCCCTCCTTTTTTTTGGGGATTTGTTTTTTTTTCTCCTTTTTCTTAGTGTTAGTTTTCAGGTTTTTCTTTCTATCCTCCCTCTCCGGCCCCTTTTGTGATTATTTTTTATAGTTCCCCTTCTTTTTTAAATTTAGTTCAGTTTTTCTCCCCTTCTTTTATTTTTCAATTTACTCTCCCCCCTCTCCCCTGACCTCCCTCTTTCTCTCTATTCCCCTCTCTTTTCCCCCTTTATCCTCTCGGTCCCCACCCCTTTTTTTCTTCTCCCAATTTTTTTTTCTCTTTTTCTTTTTTTTTCCCACCCTTTTTTTTCCACTTTCCCCCTCCCTCTCTTTTTCTCTCCCCCTCCTCTCTCTTCCTCTCTCTCTCCCCTTCGCCCCCTCTCTCTCTCCCTTTTTCTTTTGTAAATTAGTGTTTTGTTTTCTCCTTTCTTTTTTTTTCTTCTCTCTCATCCTTCTCATCTCCCCCTTCTCTCTCTCTCTCTCCTCCCTTTTCCTTTTTTTTCCCTCTCTTTTTCTTTTTTTTTTTCTTTTTTTTCGGTTTCCTCTCTTTTTTTCTCCACCCCTTTCCTTTTCTTTAAAAATTTTTTCTCTTTTTTGTTGTGTTTTAAAAAAATCCCCAAAAACTCCCCCCGCCCCAAAAATTTAAAAATAACTTTTTTTCCCCCCCCTTTTAAAAATTTTTCCGTCACCAGAATTTTTAAAAATTTCTTTTCCCAAATTTTATTCTTTTTCCCCTTTCTTCACTTCCCTTTTTTGTGTTTAAAAAGTTTAAAAAAAATCCCTTTTTGAAAAAAAAAGGCCCTTTAAATTTTTTTAAAAAATTTTGGGGGGTTGGTTTTTTTTAAATTTTTCAGTTTTTCCCCCTGACCCTTTTTTGGGGTGGAAAAAAAATTTTAAAAAGAAATTTCCCTTTTTTGGGTCCCCCGGGGTTTTAAAAATTTTTTCCTTTTTTAATTTGGTGAAAAGTTTTTTCCCTTTTCCCCCCTTTGGTTTTCCCTTTTTTAAAATTTCCTCTTATCTTTATCCCTCTCTTTTTATTTTTTCCCTTTTCTCTCTTTTGTTTTAAAAAGTTTTCTCTTCTCTTTGTGTTAGTTAAAGGTTTCCCTCTCTCTCTGTTTAAATTCTTTTTTTTTTTTTAAATTATTTTTCGGGTTTCCCCTCTCTTTTTGTGTTTAGTTTTAATTTTTTTCCTTTCTCTCTCTCCCTTTTTCTTTCAACCCCTCCTCTCTTTTTCCCCTCTTCCTCCTCTCCTCCCCCTTCTCTCCTCCTTTTCTCTCTCTCTCTCCACCCTTTTCTTTTAAAATTTTTTTCCTTTTGTGATTAGTGTTCAGGGGTTCTCCTTTATTTTTTCTTTTTTAATTTCTCTTCTTTTTGTGATTATGTTCTTTGGGTTCTCTTTTTTTGGGATTATTTTTAGTTTCCTCTCACTTTTTTTAAAAGTTTTCAGTTTTTCTCTCCTCCTTTTGTTTTTTTTCCAAGTTTTCCCCTCTCCCCTTTATTTTAGTGTTCAGTTTCCCTCTGTCTTTTTATTAGTGTTTTTTGTTCTTTTTTTTGTGTTTAAATGTGAGTTTTCCCCCCCCTCTAGGGGTTTAAATTTTTTTAGTGTTTTCGTTTTCTTTGTGTTTAGTTTCCCAGTGTTTTTTCTCCTCTCTTTGTCTGTCTTTTCCTCTTTTTTTTTGCCCCGGTTTCCTCTCCCCTTCTCTCTCTCTTCTCCCCCAAATCTCTCCCCCTTTTTCTCTCCCTTTTTAACTTTTTTCCTCTTTTTCCTTTTATCCCCCTTTCTTTCTTTTGGATTAGTTTTCAGTTTTTTTTTCTCCTCTTTTTTGGATTATTTCAGTTTTTTTTCCCCTTTTCCTCTTTATTTTTCTCTCTTTTGTGAAAAATTTTCGGGTTTTTCCCCCCACCCTTTTTTTTTGTTTTTTATTTTATTTATTTCTTTCTCCCCCCCTCCCCCCATCCCCGTTTTTTTTAATTAAAATTCATTTCCTCTCTACTCACCCCTTTCTTCCCTTCTTTTTCTTTTCTTCTTCTCTCTCTCCTCACTCCTCTCTCGGGTTTCTTTTCTCCCCCCTTTTATTTTTTTATTCTTTCTCTCTCTTTTTAAAGGTTATTTCTAACCACCTTCATCCCCTTATTGTGTTTTTTATGTTTTTTTTCCCCCTTTTTTCTTTGTGATTTTGTTTGTTTCCTCTAAATTTTGTGATTAGTTTTCATTGTTTTTTCTCTTTTATTCTCTTTTCCTCCTTTCCTAATGTTTAATTTATTTTATCTCCCAATGTGATTATGTTCATTGCCCAACCCTTCTTTTGGATTAGTATCAGTTTTCCTCCCTCACTTTCTTTTTGAACCTCTTTTTCTCTCTTTTTCTTTTTTTTCTCTCTCTTTTTGTCTTTTTTTCCCCCCCTTTTTTTTCTTTCCCTCTCATTTTCCTTTTACCTTTTTCTCACTCTTTCCAAACCTCTTTATTTTTTTTTCTTCCCCTCATTTGTTTTTTGTGTTCGTGTTCTCCCTCTCTCCCTTCTCTCCTCTTCATAAAAACCCTTCTTCCTTCTACCCCTTCTTCTCTTTTATCACTATCTATCTATCTTTTCTAAACCCTTTTTGAATATTTTTAGTTTCTTTCACCTTTTTGTTTATTTGGTTTTTTTCTCTTTTTCTTTGGAAATTGAATCTTTCCCCTCCCCTCAATCTTCTCTCTCTCCCCCCCTCTCTCCTCTCTCTTTTTCGATTGGTTTTTTTGGCTCTCCTCTGTGAAAAATTTTTATTTAACCCCCTTTTTTGTGATTAGTTTTCCCAGTGTTCTCTCCTTTTTGTGTTTTTAGTTTTCCCAAGTGTTTTTCTTTTCTCTCCTCTCCCTTCTCTCTCTCTCTCCCTCGTTTTTTTCTGCTCCCCCGTCTCTCTCTCCCCTCTCTCTTTCCACTTTTTCCCCCCCTCTCTCTTCCCCTCTCCCTCTCCCCCCTCCCCCCCTCACCCCCCCCTTTGGGAAATTAGTGTTTAGGTTTTTTTTGGTTTGTTTTTGTTCTCCTTCCTTTTTTTTGGGGTTCTCCTCCCTTCCCCCTAAACTCTTTTCCTTTCCCTTCTCTCTCTCTCTCCCCTCTTTTCTCCCTCTCTTTTTCTCCCTCCCCTCTCTCCCTCTTTCTCTTTCTTTTTGTGATTATTTTTAGTTTTTTTCCCTTTTTGTAAATTATTTTTTTCAGTGTTCCTTTTTTTGTAATTTTTGTTCATTTTTCTCTCCCCCTTTTGGATTGGGTTTTCATGTTCTTTTTTCCCCTTTTGGGGTTATTTTTTAGTTTTTATTTTCCTTTGGTTAGTTTCTGTTCCCTCTCTTTTTCTTTTCCTTCCTCTCTCTCTTTCTCCCCTCTCTCATTTTCTCTCCCTGTTTACTTCATTTTTCTTTTTCCCCTTTAAAAATTTTTAATTTCACCCCCTTTTTGGTTTCTCCCCCCCCGTTTCCCCTCTCCTCTCTCTCACCCTTTTTTGTATTATTTTTTTAGTAATGCTCTCTCCGAATTTAAAGTGATCGGGGGTTTCTTTTTTTCCCCTTTTTGGGGATTATGTTAAATTTTCTCACCTCTTTTTTGGATTAGAAACCCATTGTTCCCCCTCTCTCTTTGTGGTTATTTTTAGTGTTACCCTGTTTTTTGTGATTAGGGGTTATTTTTCCCCTCTCTTTTTGTTTTTATTTTCAGGGGTTTCTCTCTCTCCTTTCTCCTCTCTCCCCCCTCTCTCCTCTCCTCTCTCCCCTCTCTCACCCTTTTAAAAAAGTTTTTCCTCTCTTTTTTTGTATTTTTTATTTTCCCCTTCCTCATTTTTTTTTCCTTTTCTCTCCTCTCATCCTAATTTCCTCCACTCTTTCCCTCTCCCCTCTCTTTCCCTCTCCCCCTCTCCTCTCCTCTCCCCCACCTCCTCCTCCTCTCTCTCACTCTCTCTCTCTTTTTTTCCCCTTTTAAAATTAGTGTTCATTGTTCCCCGGTTTTTTCTCTCTTTTTTTTTTTTTTAATGTTTTTCCTTTCTCTTTTGATTAGGGTTAAATTTTCCCCTTTTCTCCGGTTTATTTCCCCTTTTTTCTCTTTTTTGTGATTAGTGTTTAAATTTTCCACTCCCCTTTTGGTAAATTAGTGTTCAGGCTCTCCCCTTTTGAAAATTTGTGTTAAAGTGATCTAACTTTTTTTGGGTGTTTATTTTCATTTTTCCCCTGTTCTTTGTGTTTAGTGTTCATTTTCTCTCTCTTTTGTTAAAGGGGTTTAGTGTTCTCTCCCCCTCTCTTTTGGGGTTTTTTCTTGGGTCTCTCTCCCTTTTAATTGGGGATCTGTCTAATCTCTTGGAAAATTGTTTAGTTTTTCCTTTTCTTTTTTGATTAGGTTCTTGTTCTCTTTTTCTTTTTGGTGTTTTTTAAAATTGTTTCAGGTTCCCCCCGTTCTCTTATTTTTATTTTAAAAGTTTTTTCTTCTCTTTTTTTTTTTTCTTTCTCTTCTTTTCTCTTTGGAAATGTTCAGTGTTTTTTTTTTTGTGATTTTTTTTTTAATTTTCTCGTCTCTCTTTTTCCCATCTTTTCCCCATTTTTTCTCTTTTCTTCTCTCTCTCTTTCCCCTCTCTATTCCCTTTCTCTTTTTTGTGTTTAAAGTTAAAGTTCTCCTTTTTTTTGGATTATTGTTAAATTTTCCCTCTTTATCTTTTTATTTTTTTTCTCTCTTTTTGTGTTTAATTTTCGTTTTTCCCCTCAATTCTTTGGGGTTAGTTTTAGTGTTTTTTTCCCTTTTTTCTTTTTCCCTCTCTTTTTAATTATATTCAGTTTTCCCTTTTTCTCTCTCTTTCTCTCTCTCCTCCCCCCTTTTCTCTCTCCCACTCATCCCCCCCCCCTTTTCTCTCTCTCTCTCTCTCTCTCTCCCCCTCTTTTCCCCCTTTTAAAAATTTTAATTATTTTAAAATCTTTTTTTGTTTTTTGTTTTTAGTGTTACTTTCCCTTTGTATTTGTGTTTTGTTCCTTTTCCCTCTTTTTTTTGAATTCCATTCTCTCTCTCTTCTCTCCCCCTCCCCCTCCTCTCTCCTCTTTCTTTTTTTTTTTCCTTTTTTTCTTTGAGAATTTTTTCAGGGGTTTTCCTCTTTGGTTTAAAGGTTCAGGTTCTCTCCTCTTTTTTTCTTTCCCCCTTTCTCTCTCTTTATTTTTCATTTTTTTTTTTTTTTTTTTTTTTTTTTTTTTTTTTTTTCTTTTTTTTTTTTTAAATTTTTTTTTTTTTTTTTTTTTTTTTTTTTCCCCTTTTCCCTCTTTTGTGATTAGGGTTCATTTTCTCTCTCTTTTTTTTTTAAATTTCTCTCTCCTCTTTTTTATTTCCCCTTCTCTCTCTCTTTTTTTGTTTCATTAAAAAATTTCTTTTATTATTTTCCCAACTTTCTTTCCCCTTTTTTGTAAATTAGTTTTCCCATTGTTCCTCCTTTTTGTTTTTGTTTGGGTGGTTCTCTGTCTCTTTTTTTTTACCCCTTTCCCCCTTTTCTCCTCTTTTTCCCCTCTCCCCTCTCCCCTTTCTCCCCTCTTTTTTTTTTTCCCCTTTTTCCCCTATTTGTAAATATTTTTTAAATTGTTCTATTTCTTTCTTTGTGAAAAGTGTTCGGTTTTTCTCTCTCTCTCTCCCCTTTTCCTCTCTCTTTTCTTACCCTCTCTCTCTCTCTCCCTTTTTCCAATTTTTTTCCTCTTTTATTTTCCTTTACCTTCTTTGTGTTTAGTTTTTAGTGTTCCTCTCTCTCTTTTTGATTCTTTCCTCTTTCTTTCTCTTTCACTCTCTCTCCCCTCCCCTATTCTCTCTCTCTCTCTCCTGCCTTTCTCCCCCTCTTTGGTTAGGTTCATTTTCCCCTTTTTTTTATTTTTCCCCATTTCTCCTCGCCCCCCCCTCTCTCTCTCCCCCTCCCCTCTCCACCCTCTCTCTCTCCTCTCTTTCTCTCCCCCTCTCCCCTTTCTCTTTCCTCTTTGATTTTCCCCCTTTTCTTTCCCCCTTTGTTTATGTTCATTGTTTTTTCCAATTTTTCCTTTGTGTTTTTGTTTCCAGTTTTCTCTCTTTTTTTGGATTAGTGTTAAAGGGTTCCCCCTCTTGTTTTTTTCTTTTCCCTCCTTTTTTTTTTTGCTTTCTCTCCCCTCTCTCTCTCCCCAATTTCTCCTCCTCCACCAAAATGCCCCTCTCAAAAATTTCTCCCACCCCTTGTTTTTTTCCCCGTTTCTCTCTCATTTTTTTTTCTTCTCTCTCCCCTTTTTTTTTTAATTTTTTTCCCTTTTTTAGGTCTTTCCCCCCTCTTTTTTGTTTTTTTTTTTTTCCCCTTTTCTCTCTCTCCCTCTCTCTCTCTCCTCCCTTTGAAAAAAAATTTTTCATTATTTTTCCCCTTTTTTTTTATTTTTTTTAAATTTTCTCTGCTCTTTTGGGATTTTGTTCGTGTTCCTCTCTAAACTATCCCCTCTCTCTCCTTTCTTGTTTTTTTAAAATTTCTCTCCCCTTTTCTTTTTATTTCTTTTCTCCTCCATCCTCTTCTCCCCTTCTCTCTCTCATCCTCTCTTTCTTTTTTTTGGGTGTTTATGTTCAGGGGTCTCTCTTTTTGTGATTAGTTTTCCCAGTGCTCTCTCCTTTGAAAATTCCCTGTTCAATAAACCCACCTCTTTGTGATTGGGGGTTTCATTTTTTCCCTGTCCCCTTTGTGTTTAGTTTTTTCATTTTTTTTCACCCTCTTTTTGGATTAGTGTTCAATTTGTTCTCTCCCCCTCTTTTTTGTTAGTTACAGGGGCCCCCCTCTCATTTGAAATTTTGTGTTCTGATCTAACTTTTTTTTTAAAATATGTTCATTTTTCTCTTTTCCTTTGGTTAGTGTTCATTTTCCCCCTCTTTTTCCCTGTGATTAGCCCTTCAGTTTTTCCCCCAATCCTCTCCCCCACTTTTATGCCCCTTTTCCATCTCTCTCCTTCTCCTCTCTCTCTCTTTTTGTAAATTATTTTTTATTATGCCCCTTCTCTCTGGGGATATTGTTTTGTGTTTTTCTCTCTCTTTGGATTAGTGTTCAGTTTTTTTCCCCTCCCCTTTTGTTTTTTAGGTTCAGGGGTTCTCTTTTTTTTGGGGATTAGTGTTCAGTATTCTCTCTCGCTCTCTCCCTCTCTCTCCCCCTAAACCTTTTCCTCCCCCTCCCCACCCCCTCCCCCCAACCACTCTCTCTCTTTCCCCTTCCCTTTGTGAAAAAGTGCCCAGGTTCCCCTCTTTCTTTGTGTTTTTGTTTTTTTTAAAATTTTTCTCTGTCCCCTTTTGTGTTTATTTTTTCGGGGTTTTCCTCTCTCTGTTTTCTCCCCTTTCCCCCCTCTTCCCTCTCCTCTTTCTCCCCGTCTCTCCTCTCTCTCCCCTCTCTCTCTTCCTCCCCTTCACTCCCCTTCCTTTTTGTGATTATTTTTTTAAAGTATGCTATCTCTGTGATTAGTGATCATTTTCCCCTTTTAAAATTTTTGTGAAAAGTGTTCAGTTTTTCTCTTCTTTTTTTGTGATTAGTATTCATTGTTCCTCTCACCCCTTTGTGGTTTTTTCCTTTAGTTTTTTATCTGTTTTTGTGATTTTGTTCAGTGTTCCCTCTTTTTTAGTGTTTAATTTTTCGGGTTTTTCTCTCTCTCCCCTCCCCTCTCTCTCTCTCCCCCTTCCCCCCAAGTCTCTTTTCCTCTCCACTCTCTCCCCCCCATTTCCCTTTTTTTTTGAGGGGAAAAAAATTTTCCCTTTCCCTCTCCTTTTTTTGTGATTTTTTTTGAGTTTTCCTCTATCTCATTGTGTTTTGTGTTCTGTGTTTCTCTCCTCACTCTCTCCTTTTTCCTCCCCTCTTCTCCCCAAATTCCCCCAAATTTCCCCCCTTTTTTCTCTCCTCCCCCTCCCCTCAACTCTCCCTCTCACCCCTCCTCCCCCCCTCTCTCTCTTCTCCCCTCCCCCCCTTTTCCCCCTCCCCCCCCTCTCTCTCCCCTCTTTCTTTCTTGGGAGATTATGTTCATTGGTCTCTTCTTTTGGGTGAAAAATTGGTTCAGTGCCTCTCTCATTTTAATTTCTTTTCAAAATCTCCCCTCTTTGTAAATTAGGGTTTTTCAGTTTTCCCCTTTTCCCCTTTGTGATTAGTTTTTCATTGTTCTCTCCCCTTTTTGTGTTTAAATTTTTAAATGTTCTCCCCTCTTTTTGGGGAATTTTTTTTCAGGTCTCTTTAAAATTTGTATTTTGTTCAGGGTTCTCTTTCTTTTCTTTTAATTTTTCCCCTTTTTCCTTTTTTGGTATTTTTTAGTGTTTCTTGTTCCTAAACTTTTGTTTTACCCCTTCTGTTCCCCCCTTCCCCTCCCCAAGCCCCCTCTTCCCCTCTCCCCCTCTCCCTCTCTCTCTAAACCTCTTTTCCTCTCTTTTCTCTCTCTCTCTTTTCCCCTTTCCTCTCTCCCCTCCTCTTTCTCTTTTCTCTCTCTTTTTTTCTCCCCCTTTTTTGGAATAGGGGTTTGGGTTTTCTCTCTTTCTTTTTGTTTTTGTTCAGGGTTCCTCCCCTTTTCCTCTCTCATCTCCCCTCCTCCTCCCACCCCTCCCCTCCCTCTCCCCCCTTTTCCCCTCTCTCTCTCTCTCCCCTTTTCCCCTTTGATGATTTTTTAGAAGCTCTCCCCTGTGATTAGGAAAAATGTTTATCCCCCCTTTTTGAAAATTAGTTTTTCAGTGTTCTCTCTCCTTTGGGAAAATTTAGAATTCAGTGTTCCATCCCCCTTGTGATTATTTTCATTTTTCTCTCTCTCTTTTGTAAATTATATTCAGTGTTCTCTCTCTCCCCTTTTTTGATTATGACATGTTCTCTCCCCCTCTTTGGATTAGTGACAGTGTTCTCTCTCTTTGGGGTTTAAGTTTTCATTTCTCTCTCTCTTTTGTGGTTAGTTTTCAGTTTTTAATTGTTTTGAATTAGTTTCACGTTCCTCTTTTTTTTGTGATCATTTTTTAAAGTGACCTCTCTTTTTCTCTCTAAATTCCCCTCTCTCTCCCCCCCCTAAATTTCCCCCTTTTTCCTCTCTCTCCTCCCCCTCCTTTTCCCCTCCCCCTCTCTCTCCTCTCTCTTTTGTTAGGTTCATGTTTCTTTCTTATTGAAAATTAAAGGTTCAGGGGCCTCTCTTTTTGTGTTTAAAGTTTTTCATTGTTCTTTCTCTCTTTTCCTTTCTCCCCTCCCCTAAATCCTTCCTCTCTCTCTCTCCCTTCCCTCTCTCTCTCTCTCTCCCCTCTCTTTTTTGGAAAATTCGGAAAATTTAAATCATGTATGGGCCCCATTGCCCCTCAGATGGGGGGATACAACAAAAAACACAAGAGCATTAAATTACAATGAAAACAATCACAAACAAAAAAAAATTTTGAAATAAAAGACAACAATATGAACGCAGTTTAAATCCTTGTATAAGTAAATTGACAAATTTCTAACTTTTTTGTTCATGCTTTGAGCCATGAGTAATGCAAATCGAAACTGACTTGGGAATTTAAAAAACTTAAGTGGTATGTACTGTTCTCTCAGTTCTTTGAAAATTGGGCAGCGCATGACAAAATGAACTTCGTTTCAATCTCCTGTTTACATATTGGCATATGAGATCAGCTTAAAGTGTCGTTTGTATCTGTAACTATGTATTTAATTTCAGATATGCCCTTTTCTAAACCGTGCCTTTTACATGCTTGAAATGTCTATCAATTTTCAATAAAGATAAGTTTTTTCGTCAGGCAAAGTACAAAAAGTTTCTATAAATATCAAATCTCTCACTATCATTGAGATGAGAGTTCCACTCTTGCCATCTACACAAAACCATTCTCTCTTTGAAGGCTGAAAGAAACTCATTCACCCCGTCCACTCCCTGATTCAACCACACACAGCAAAATCCATACATATACAATTTACAAACGAATATTTGTAACCCATTTTAACTTTACCTCGAGCATCCAAATCTAGTATGTCTATATGCTTATATGGTAATCTAATCCCTGCTTCTTGTCAACTTTAAAACCATATTTGAAACACTTTACAGCTGAATTTATATAAATGGGATATCTACTTGTTTCTCCATACACTAGATCATTAGGTGTGCGCATTTCTACCCCCAAGTATTTTTTCAATGCAAATAAATGTATCTTTTCACAATGAAATGCAGTATTATCAAACCCCCACAACTCTGCACCGTACTGAACAATAGGTTGAATTTGAGAATCAAATAATTTTAAGAAAGTCTTCAATGAGTTACTTTTTAACCTATACAATTTTTGTAGAAATGCACATCAGTGTGCACATTGAATGCACATTGAATTCATATATTGGTGTATGGTGTGCGTGTGCGTGGGCGTGTTCGCACACACACGTACCTGCGTGTGTACGTGCTGCGTATATGCGTGCGTAAAAACAAGTTTTTGTGTCTTCTAGTCAATGGGTTTAAAGTTGTGTTCGCAATTGATGTGTGTGCGTGCGGGCGTTTGCGTGTGTGTGTGTGTTCGTGACATTTTATTTGAAAACCAATATGAAATATAGCTTTTGTGTCTTTGATATATTTGATGTGTATCAATCTGCCTGTCAGTATTGTAATTGCCCTTCATGGGATGATTAAAGTGTTTTTGACTTGACTTGACTTGACTTGACAGTGCACGTTTTGCTCTACTATTCAGATCACAACATGCAGAAGCAAAACTTAGCCTTGTTGAAAAATAAATTCCCAATTATTGACAACTGGCATGACAGATCCATTGTAAACCCAACTTTCCCTTGCAGCTAAATACCCCCCTTTTCTAAATACAACATGTTACTTTTATTCATGTTTACTTTTAAATGTAATGAAGAAGCTGCTTGTTGTAAACTATTGAGCTGTGTTTGCAAACCAATTGGTGTTTCAGATATTAAAGCCACGTCATCAGCAAGCAACAGTATGAATAATTTAAAGAAATCATATGTAAAATAGCCCGTGTCTTCCTTTCTAATAACATCTAATGCTAACTCATTTATGAAAAGAGAAAACAAAATTTGGGCTGGTAACGTCTCCTTGTTTTCACACCCCAGTACAGTTAATGTAATCTGTCAAATCTGCCCCGGATCTAACTCTAGCTCTAACATTTACATACATACTATGAACAGACTGAAAAAGCTTACCTTTTATGCCATTTTTCTTAAGAATGGGCCAATAATAAATTTCTTTTCCACATTGTCAAAGGCTTTTTTCGAAGTCAATAAAAGCTACATATAGCTTACGATTCAAGCATAACTGTTTTTGTATCAAAGCCAACAAACAAAACATGTGGTCAACTGTGGAATAGCCTTTTTAAATCCTGCTTGGTATTCACCTGTTAAATTATGTTCTTTTACCCATTCTTGAAGTCTACGTTGATTATTGTACTATATATCTTACTGCTTGCATCACTTAGGGCTATACCTCTATAGTTACCTGGGTATTTATGTCACCTTTTTTAAATAATGGAATCACAATAGAATATGTCCAGTTATCTGGAAATATGCCCTGTCAAATAATGTATTAAAAAACTTTACAAGAAAGTCAACAACTTGATTTCCAGAATACTCAACATTTCCCAATGATAATTATCTGGTCCAGCAGCTTTACCATTCTTTATCTTTTCTTAACGCAAATAGTACCTCTTCTTTTGATATTGGACGATTCATTGGACTAAACTCAGTGTCATCATTGTCAGTATAGTCATTATCTGTGTTATTGTCCCACTCAGTGTGTGTCTCTGTTGTTGTCCCTACCTCGAGCAACATATGAAAATTTTGAACCAATCATCGATGGTTAAATCACTACGAGGAGATTTTCTTTTAAAGGATATTTTGTGTACTGTTTCCCAAAATTTCTCTTTTTGATTATTTACAGAGGACACAAGTTTTTCTAACAAGGCGCATAATGTTCTTTTTCTTTCTTTTGATCAAATTTTTATACTCCTTCTGGCAATAAAATTTAGGCATGGCTGTCTTCCTTATTCTTTGTTTGTCTAAATTTTCTAAGAAGTCTTTTAGCTTTTCCCTTGCTTAATTGCACTCTCTGTCATACCAGTCACAATTATTGCTTCCTTTGGTCAGGTTAATTTTCTTCTTCATACAGTCAGCCTGCTTTCTGAGGCACTCATTAAAAACAGTAAGAGCGCATTGCAATTGTGGGTCAACTAAACTCATAGCCTGCCAAGCACCCTTACTGATTCATCAGAGCTGACTGCCTGAACATAGGTTTTTCCTAGCATTCCAAATGACCCTTTTAATAAATACATTTTCATTGAAAGTGTCGTGAACGTCCCCTGTCTGACCTTTGTTTTACAATTCAAATAAATTCTAAAGGTAAATGATCAGATTCCCAATCTTTCTGAAACAAATTAGCCGCATGATGAAGACAAAATGTTGAACAACTCATAGGACAACAAAAAATAATCATTTACACTATTCCCCTGTTCCCGAAATGTATGTATAATGACCAACAGTATCTCCTCCTACACATGCCATTCAGAACACACAGATCAAAAGCTGTACACATTTAAGCAAACATTTGCCATAGTGATTAAGCACTGTATCTACGAATTTCTGTTCAGGGGGTATAACAGGCTGGTTTTAGTGTTTCAAGCATATTATCATCAACACAAATTAAATATCCGAATCTCTCTCTCTTTGTGATTAATGTTCAGTTCTCTGTCTCTTGTCATTAGGTTTTCCCGTGTTTCCTCTCTCTTTGTTATAAGTTTTCAGTGTTCTCTCTCTCTCTTTGTGATTAGTATTCAGTATTCTCTCTCTCCTTTATAATAGTGTTCAGTATCTCTCTGTCTTGTTATTAGTGTTTAGTGTTCTTTGTATCTTGTGATTAGTGTAAAGAGTTTTCTCCCTCTATGGGATTAATGTTCAGTGTTCTCTGTCTCTTTGTGATTAGTGTTCAGTTTTCTCTCTCTCTGTCTTCTTCTCTCTCTCTCTCCTCTCTCTCTCTCTCCTCCCCTCCTTCTCTCTCCTTTTTCTCTCTCTCTCTTCTTTTCTCTCTCTCCCCTCTCTCTCTCTTCTCTCTTTTTTGTGATACGTGTCAGTGTCTCTCTGTCCTTGTGATAGTGTTCAGTGTTCCCTTTTCTTGTGTGATTAGTGTTCAGTATTTTTTTTTCTCTCTACATTCGTTGTGTTTATATTCATATTCTTTTCTCGCTTCCTCTCCCCTTTCCTCCCTTTTTTGTGTTTTAGTTTTCAGTGTTTCTCTTCTCCCCCTTCTCTCCTCTTCCTTTCCCTTCTTCTCTCCTCTCTCTCTCTCTTCTTTCTCCTCCCCTCCTCTCTCTCTCTCTCTAAAATTTTATCTATCTTTTCTCTCTCTCTCTCCTCTCTCCTCTCTCTCTTCTCTTTACTCTTCTCTTCTCCTCACTCTCTCCCCTCTCCTCACTTTCTTGCGATTGGTTTTTTGGGTTTTTCCGTCTTTGTGTTTATGTTCAGTGTTCTCTCCTCCTTGTGATAATTTTTTCAGTGTTTCACTCATCTCTTTGGCATTAGTGTTCAGTGTTCTCATCTCTCTTCTTTCTCTTCTTTTTTGTGAAATTTTTTAGTTTTCCTCTCTCTTTGTGATTAGTTTCAGTGTTTTCTGTCTTTGTGATTAGCGTCAGTTCTCTCTTTCCTGTGATAATGTTCAGGTTATTTTTTCCCTTTGTGTTTATGCTCAGTTTTACTCTCTCTCTTTGGATTAGTATTCATGTTTCTCCTTTCGATTAGTTTTTCAGCCTCTTTTTCCCTCTCTTTTGCGATTAGGAAAATTTTCTTTCTTTTGTCATTATTGTTGGTGTTCCCCCTCTTTATGATTAGTGTTCATGTTCCCCTCATTTTGATTATATTAGTGTTTTTCTCTCTTTGTGCTTATTTTTTAGTGTTCTTTTTTATTTGTATTAGTTTCAGTATCCCTCTCTTTTGTGATTATGTTCAGTTTTTTCCCTCTCTCTCTCTTCTTCTTCTTTCCTTTTTTATTAAATACTTTCCTATTATCTATTATCTATCTTTTTTCCCTCACTCTTTTTTTAATAGTGTTTAGTATTTTCTGTCCTTTGTGCCTTTTGTTCAGGTTTATGTTTTCTCACTCCTCTCCTCTCTCTTCTTCTCTCTCATCTTTTTTTTGTGATTATTTTTAGTATCCCTTTCTTTGTGAGTATTGTTTAGTTTTTCTCTCTCTCTTTGTGTTAAAAGTTTTTTCATTTGTTTTCTCTCTTTTGCTTATGTTCATTTTCCCCTTTTTTTTGGGATTAGTTTTCGTGTTCTCTCGCTCTTTTTCTTTTTTCTCTCTCTCTCTCTCTCTCTTTTTCTCTCTCTCTCTTCTCTTTTTCCTCTCTCTTCTCTCTCCTCTTTCTCTCTCTTTCCTTTTCCTCTTTTCTCTCCTTTGTGAATAGTTTTCAGGTTCCTTTCTTTTTTTTGTGATTTGTTTTAATGTTCTCTGTTCTTTGTAATTTTTTAGGTTCTCTCCCCTGTCTCTCTCTTTCTCTCTGTCTCTCTCTTTCTTTCTCTCTCTCTCTCTCTCCTTCTCTCTCTCTCTCTCTCTCTTTGTGATTATTTTTTTAGTATGCTTTCTCTTGTGATTAGTGATCAGTGTTTCCTTATTTTTGGGGTTTAGTTTTTTCAGTGTTTCCTCCCTTTTGGGAATTAGTATTCTTTTTCCCTTTTCTCTTTTTTGTGGTTAGTGTTTAGTGTTATCGTTTTGTATTAGGTTCAGGTTTCCCTCTTTTAGTGATTAGTTTTCATGTTCTCTCTCTCTCCTCCTCTCTCTTCCCATTGTGAAAAAATGTTATTGTTCTCTTTTTTTTGATTTTGTTGATGTTTCTGTCTCTTTGGGGATTTGTGTTCTTGTTCTCCCCTTTTCACTCTCTTTTCCTTTTTCTTTCTCTCTCTCTCTCTCTCTCCTCTCTTTCTCTCTCTCTCCCCCCTTCTCTCTTCTTCTCTCCTCTTTTCTCTCTCTTTTTTTGTGATTTTTTAATGGTTCTCTCTCCTTTGGAAAGTGTTCATGTTCCTCTTTTTTGTTTTAGGTAGGTTTTTTTCCCCTGTGATAAGTGTTATTTTTCTTCTCTTGTTTACTCTTTCTCCTCTTCTCTTTTTGTTTTTTCTGTTCTTTTTTTTTTATTTGTTCATGCTCTTTTTCTCTTTTGGTTTAGTGTTTGTTTCTTTTTTTTGTTTTATGGCAGGTTCTCCCTTCCTTGATAGTGTTTAGTGTTTTATTTTGTGTATTATTTTTATCTTTTGGTTAGTGTTTAGTGTCTCTTTTTTGTGAAGTTTTTCAGGCCCTCTCTTTTGTGATTAGGTTCATGTTCTTTTTTTCCTTTTTTTCTCTCTCTTTTTAAATTATTTTAAAAATTTTTTTTATTTTTATTTTAAATTTTATTATATCATTTTTCTTTTCTTTTTTATTTTTTTAAAATGTGTTAGTGTTCGTTTTTTGTTATTTTTTTAGGTTCTCTTTTTTCCTCTTCTCTTCTCTCTTTTTTCCCCTCTCTTTTTCTCTCCTTTTTTTTTTTCCCCCTCTTCTTTCTCTCTCTCTCCTCCCTCCCCTCTCTTTTCCTTCTTTTTCTTTCTCCTCTTCTATCTTCCCCTTTCATCTTCCCTCTCTTTTTTTCCCTTCTCTCTCCTTCTCTTCTCTTCTCTCTCTCTCTCTCTTTGTGTTTTTTTTTGTAGCCCCTTTCTGTGGTAGTTTTCATGTCTCTTTATTTTTAGATTATGTTCTTTTCTTCGCACTTGGTATTATTTCGTTTCCCTTCTTTGTGTTTGTTTGTTTTAAATTCATTTGTGTTATTGTTTTTTTATGACTGAGGATTATTTTTCCAAAAAAAATTTAAAATTCCATGCTTTTTCCGATTTAATGTATTTTGGCATCAAAAAATAAACAAGTGTGAATAATTGGATTATAACTATAAAGGGTTTTAAAAAGTTGGGTGCTGTATATAGCTGTTTTAATAAATTATCTTTGATGTTCTATTTTCGATTGATAAGAAACGATTTCGTGGTATTTTTTCATGATACCCCTTCATAGGGGTATGGGCCCAATCTGAATAAACTTTTTGCATTCGCATTGCTTTTCCTTCCTTTTTTCTTCTCTTCTCTCTTCTCCCTCCTCTTTTTTCTCCTCTTCTCTTTCTTCCCCTTTTGAAAAAGTGTTTAGTGTTTTTCTCTTTTTGATTTTTTTAGGGTTTCTTCTCTTTGTGTTGTGTTTAGGTTTTTCTTGTTTGTCTGTCTGTTTGTGTTGTTGTCTGTCTTCTCTCTCTCTCTTCCCCTTCTCCTCTTTCTCTCTTTTTTTTTGTCTCTTCTGTTGTTGTCTCTGTCTTTTGTTTTCTTTTTCTATCTCTTTTTCTTTCCCCTCTCTTCTTCTCTTCTTTCTTTCTTTTTTTCCTTTCTTCTTTTCTTTTTTCCCCTTTCTTTGTATTGTTTTTAGTATCTTCCTTTGATTTTGTCAGTTTCCTGTTCCCTTTTTTGATTAGGTTGGGGCTCCCCTTTTTTTGTTCTGTCTTCTGTTGTTGTCTCTCTCTTTTTGTTTCTTCCTTTTTGTTTTGTCTCTGTCTGTTGTCTGTTCTCTTCCTTTTTTATTTCCTCCTTCTGGGGTCTTTTTTCTCCTCTCCTCTCTCTCTTTTTTCTCTCTCTCTTTTTTCTCCCCTTTCTCCTTCCTCCTTTGGATTTGTTTTTTGTTCTCCTCTTTGTGATTATGATCAGGTTCTCTCTCTCTTCTCTCTCTCCCCTCTCTCTCTCTTTGTGATTAGTGTTTCAGTGTTCTCTCTCTCTTTGTGATTAGTGATCAGTGTTCTTCTCTCTCTTTGTGTGTATCAGTGTCCTTTTCTCTCTCGTCTTTTCTCTCCTCTCTCCTCTCTCTCTCTCTCTCATCTCTCTCCTCTCTCCTCTCTCTTTGTGATTAATGCTCAGTTGTCTCTGTCTCTTTGTGATTAGTTTTCAGTGTTCTCTCTCTCTTTGTTATAAGTTTTCAGTGTTCTCTCTCTCTTTGATAATAGTGCTCAGTATTCTCTCTCTCTCTTTGATAATAGTGTTCAGTATTCTCTCTGTCTTTGTTATTAGTGTTTAGTGTTCTTTGTGTCTTTGAAATTAGTGTGAAGTGTTTTCTCCCTCTTTGTGATTAATGTTCAGTGTTCTCTGTCTCTTTGTGATTAGTGTTCAGTGTTCTCTCTCTCTGTCTCTCTCTCTCCTCTCTCTTTGTGATACGTGTTCATGTTCTTTCTCTCGCTCTCGCTCACTCTCTCTCCCTCTTTGTGATTAGTGTTCAGTGTTCTCTCTCTCTGTCTCTGTCTCTCTCTCTCTCCCTCTCTCTCTCTCTCTCTCTCTTCTCTCTTCATCTCTCTCTCTCTCTCTCTCTCTCTCTTTCTTTGCGATTAGTGTTCAGTATTCTCTCTTTTGTGATTAGTGTTCAGTGTTCTCTCTCACTCTGTCTCTTTAAATCTCTCTCTCTCTTCTCTCATCTCTCTCTCTCTCTCTCTCTCTCACTCATCTCTCTCTCTCTCTCTCTCTCTCTTTCTTTGTGATTAGTTTTTCAGTATTCTCTCTCTTTTTGTGATTAGTGTTCAGTGTTCTCTGTCTCTTTGTGATTAGTGGTCAGTGTTCTCTCTTCCGTGTGATAAGTGTTCAGTGTTATCTTTCTCTTTGTGATTAGTGCTCAGTGTTCTACCTCTCTCTCTTTGTGATTAGTATTCAGTGTTCTCTCTCTTTCTGATTAGTGTTCAGTGCTCTCTTTCTCTCTCTTTGTGATTAGTGTTCAGTGTTCTCTCTCTCTTTGTGATTATGTCAGTGTTCTCTCTCTTTGCGATTAGTGTTAGTATTCTCTCTCTTTTGTCATTATTGTTCAGTGTTCTCCCTCTCTTTGTGATTAGTGTTCAGTGTTCCCTCTCACTTTCTGATTAGTATTCAGTGTTTTCTCTCTCTTTGTGCTTAGTGTTTAGTGTTCTTTTTATTTGTGATTAGTGTTCAGTGATCCCTCTCTCTTTGTGATTAGTGTTTAGTGTTTCTCTCTCTCTCTCTCTCTCTCTCATCTCTCTCTCTCTCTCTCTCTCTCTCTCTATCTATCTATCTATCTATCTATCTATCTATCTATCTCTATGAAGAAAGTAATAATCTCAGTGATATTTCAGCAGATCTAATGGAAGATGCCGATCACACATTAAATAAAGATATATCAGAGGAGGAAGTAAAAGAAGCAATTCGAAAACTAAAACTGATAAAGGCAAGTGGTATAGATGACATATCAGCTGAGATGTTAAAAACTGGTGACAAAATTGTAATAACGTTTTTGGTCAGATTATTTAATATCACCTTTTCATCTGGTATTTATCCCAAAGAGTGGTCCAAGGCCATAATTATACCAATCCATAAAAAAGGAGACCACGATAACGTTGACAATTACAGGGGAGTTTCCCTCTTAAGTATTATATCTAAGTGTTACACATCTATCTTAAATTCAAGACTTTATAAATGGCTGGAAAGTAATAATATGATTTCAGAAAATCAGGCAGGATTCAGGAAAGGATACTCAACTGTGGATCAGATATTCAACCTATATTGCAGTTGTTCAGAAATGCATGCAAAAAAGGGGGAGAAAATTATATGTTGCTTTTGTTGACTTTAGGAAAGCATTCGATTCTGTTCACCATGATAAGCTTCTTAAATATATGCAAAAACAAGGTGTGAAAGGAAAATTTATGGTATGCTTGAAATCAATGTATTGTGCATTACTGTCATGTGTGCGTGCAAACAATGAGTTTACAGAATTTTTTGAATGTCCACTTGGTGTAAGGCAAGGTTGCGTCTTGAGCCCTACATTATTCTCTATTTTTATAAATCAGCTGGCTGACCACATGAATGCTGAAGGTAAGAATGGTGTACAAATGCTTCCAGGTGGCATTGAGTTGTTTATCCTACTTTTTGCCGATGATGTGGCTTTGTTATCAACAACTCCAGGTGGCCTTCAAAATCAACTAAATGTATTACATAGATGCTGTAAGGAAATGAAATTATATGTTAATACTGACAAAACAAAAGTCATGTTTTTTAGAAAAGGGGGTTACTTAGGCCAACATGAGCAATGGATTTTTGACGGTAAAAAACTAGATGTTGTAAATAAATTATTGTTATTTAGGGTTTAATTTACGTCTGTAAAAGATTCCTGGGTGTTCAGTAAAAACTCCAAATAAGATGATTTATGGTGATTTGGGAGATATCCTCTATATGTTAACTCTTGTGTTTCTGCATTGCGATATTGGTTTAGGCTGTTACAAATGGAAACTACAAGACTACCCTACAAGGCTTATCACATGTTGCTTAACCTAGATAGAACTGGAAAGAATTCCTAGGTAACAAAAGTAAGAGAAATTTTATGTCAGACAGGTTTCCAGTTTGTCTGGATGCAGCAAGGCGTGGGGGATGTTAAAGCTTTCTTACGTCTATTTAAGCAGAGACTTGTTGATACCTTTATACAAGAGTGGTTTTCCACAATTGAAGATCGCAATAGATATAATGACTATAGATCATTTAAAACAATTTTTGAAAGAGAAAAATACATTAATGATATTGATACCTACTGCTTTAGGG
>CM054139.1:17115079-17120079 GCA_028751875.1 Rapana venosa | reverse complement strand
CCAAAAAACCTTTTTTTTTTTTTTTGGAAAAAGGAAAAACCCAAAAAAAAAAATTTCCCTTTTTTTAAAAAAAAAAAATTTTTTTTTTTAATTTTGGAAGGGGGGGTTTTTTTTAAAGTGTGTGTGAGTGTGTGTGCGTGCCGGGGGAAAAAAATGTGGGTTTTTGTTTGTGTGTGTTTGGGGGGGGGGGGGTTGGGGGGGGTTTTTTTTTTTTTTTTTTTTTTTTGGGGGGGTTTTTTTTTTTGGGGGGGGGGGGGTTTTTATTCCCCTTTTTTTTTTTTTTTAAAAAGTTCCCCAAAAAAAAAAAAAAATTGGTTTGGTTTTTAAAAAATTTTTTCCCTTTAAAAAAGGGGGAAAAAACCTTTAATTTTCCCCCCCAAAAAAAAACCCAAATTTTTTAAAAAAAAAAAGGGGGGAGGGGGTTTTTTTTTTTTTTTTGGGGGGGGGGGTTTTTTTTTTGGGGGGGGGGGTTTTTGGGGGGGGGGTTTTTTTTTCCCCCTTTCCTCCCTTTTTTTTTGGGGGGTTTTTTTTTGGGGGGGGTTTTTTTTTTAAAAAAAGGGGAAAAAAAAAATTTTAAAATTTTTTTTTTTTTTTTAAAAAAAAAAAAAAAAACCCCCCCAAAAAAAAAAACAAATTTTCCCCCCCCCAAAACCTTTTTTCCCTTTTTTTTTTTTTTTTTTTTTAAAAACCCCCCAAAAAAAAACCCGGTTTTCCAAAAAACCCCCCCAAAAAAATTTTTTTCCTTTTTAACCCCCCCTTTTTTTTTAAAAAAACCCCCCCCCCGGAAAAAACCCCCCCCCCCCCTTTTTTAAAAAAATTTCCCCCCCCTTTTTTTTAACTTTTTCCCCCCTTTTCTTCCCCTTTTTTTTTTAAACCCCCCCTTTTTTTTAAAATTTTTTTTTTTTTTTTTTTTTTTTTTGGTTTTTTTTTTTTTTTTAAAATTTTTTTTTTCCCCTTTTTTTTTTTTCCCCCCCCCCTTCCCCCCCCTCCCCCTTTTTTGGGGGGGTTTTTAAAAACCCCAAAAAAAAATTTTTTTTAAAAAGGGCCCCTTTTAAAAAAAAGGCGGGGGTTTTTTTTTAAATTTTTTTTTTAAATTTTTTAAAAAACCCCCCCCCCCCAAAAAAAAAAAAAAAAAGGCCCCCCAAAAAAAAGGGGGGGGGTTGGGGAAAAAAAAAAAAAAAAAAAAAAAAAATTTTTGGAAAAAAAAATTTCCCTTTTTTGGGGGAAAAAATTTTTTCCCCCCCCCCTTTTTTCCCCCCCCCTTTTTTTTTTGGTTTTTCCCCTTTTTCCCCGTTCCCCGAAACCCCAAAAAAAAAATTTTTTTAAAAAAAAAAATTTTTTTTAAAGGGTTTTTTTGGGGAAAAAATTTGGGTTTTTAAGGGGTTTTTTTTTAAAAAAAAAAATTTTTTTTTGGGGGAAGGTTTTTGGGTTTTTTTTTTTTTTTTTTTTGGGAAAAATTTTTTTAAGGAAAAAAAAAGGGGAATTAATTTTTCCAAAAAAGGGCCCCAAAAACCCCAAAAAAAAAAAAAAAAAAAAGGGGGAAAATTTTTTTTTAAAAACCCCCCCTTTTTAAAAAGGTTTTGGGGGTTTTGGCCCAAAGGTTTTTAAAAAACCCCTTTTTTGGGGGAAAAACCCCCTTTTTTTTTTTTCCAAAAGGGGAAAATTTTTTTTTTTTGGGGGGAAAAAAAAAAAAAATTTTTTTTTTTGGGGGGGGGTTTTGCGGGGGTCCCCCCGGGGGGGGGGTTTTTTTGGGGGGGGAAAAAAAATTTTGTTTTTTTTAAAAAAAAACCAAAATTTTTGGGGGTTTTTTAAAAAAAAAATTTTTTTTTGGGTGGTTAAAATTTTTTTTGGGTTTTTTTTAAAAAAGCCTTCCCCCTTTTTTCCCCAAAATTTTTAAAAAAATTTTTTTTTTTAAAAAAAAATTTTTTTTTTTTTTTTTAAAAATTTTTTTTTCCCCCCCCCCTTTTTTTTTTTCCTTTTTTTTAATTTTCCCCTTTTTTCCCCGGGGGTTTTTTTTTTTTCCCCCCCTTTTTTTTTTTTTTTTTTCCCCAAAAAACCCCCTTTTTTTTTTTCCAAATTTTTTTCCCCCCCCCCTTTTTTTCTTCCTTTTTGGGAAAAAATTTTTTTTTAATTTTTGTTTTTTTTTGGGGGGGTTTTTGGGTTTTTTTCCCCTTTTTTTTTTTCCCCCCCCCCTTTTTTTTTTTTTTTTTTTTTTTTTGGGTTTTTCCCCCCCCGGGGAAATTTTTTTTTTTTGTATTGGAAGGGGTTTTTCCCCCCCCTTTTTTTTAAAAAAATTTTTTTTTTTTGGGGAAAAATTTTTTTTTTTTCTTTTTTTTTTTTGCCCAAATTTTAAAATTTTTTCCCCTTTTTTTTTTTTTTTTTTTTTGGGTTTTTTTTTTTTGGGGTTTTTTTTTTTTTTCGGGTTTTTTTAAAAAAAAAAAAATTTTTTTTGGGTTTTTTTTGGAAAAAGTTAAAATTTTTTTTTAAAAAATTTTTTTTTTTTGGAAAAAAAAAAAAAAAGGGGCCTTTTTTTTTTGGGGTTTTTTTTTGGGTTTTTTTTTTTAAAAAATTTTTTTTAAAAAAAAAAGGGAAAAAATTCCCCCCTTTTAAAAAAAAAAAGGGTTTTTGGGGGTTTTTTTTTAAAAAAATTTGGAAATTTTTTTTAATTTTGGGAAAAAATTTTTCCCCCCCAAAAAATTTTTTAAAAAAAAAATTTTTCCCTAAAATTTTTTAAAAAAAAAAAGGGGAAAAAAAAAAATTTTTTTTTTAAATTTTTTCAAAAAAATTTTTTTAAAGTTTTTTTTTCCCCTTTTTTTTTTTTATTTTAAATTTTTGGGGGAAAAATTTTTTTTTTTTAAAAAAATTTTTTTTTTAAAAAAAAAAAGTTTTAAAAAAATTTCCTTTTTGGGGGGGGTTTTTTTTTTTTTTTTTAAATTTTGGGTTTTTTTTTTAAAAAGGTTTTTTTTTAAAAAAATTTTTTTTCCCCCAAAAAAATTTAAATTTTTTTTTCTTTTAAAACCCCGGGGGGGTTTTTTTTCCCCCCCAATTTGGGTTTTTCTTACCCCTTTTTCCCCCCCTTTTCTTTTTTTTTTTTTTAAAAAACCCAAAAAAATTTTTTTTTTTCCCCCCTTTTTTTAAAAAAAAAAATTTTTTTTTTTAATATTCAAACCAAAAAGGGGGGCCCCTTTTTTGGAATTTTCGGGAAAACTTTTTTTTAATTTTTTTTTTTTTTTTTTTTTTTTTTGGGTTTTTAAAAAACAATTTTTGTAATACAGTGCAAATGAGCAAGAAAAACTGGTCCTTTTTGTAAAACAAAATTAAAAAACGAACCCATTTTCTTTTTAAAGCTGAATGTACTCCGATTAAGGAAAGTTTTAACTGAATGTATGTGTACCAATTCAGATACTAAAAGCATCAAAGGGGAGAACACAGTCTTATTTATCCAGATACATATTCCATTCCATGAATAGAAGGAAGAATTGTTAGTCATAATGGGGACTTAATTGATACGTGTGTCAAATAAGATATATCTCTACAAGTATTGTTTTTATCAACCTGAATTTAAATATTACATTTTGATTTTTACCGATTTTGATATATATTGTGTTATAAATAGCATTGTTTATCTAGTTCATAGTCCAAGACTTGATCACTGTAGTCATGATTCACTTTAATCGGTTTTTGGTATGTTTGTTTTCTTTTCTTCCATATACTATGGTACTGTATATACCAGTATGTTGATTCCCTCCTTCACCCAAACTCCGTTATTGTGGCCTAAGGCCAATGTACCTATTCAACCCGGGGTTCTGCGTTCTGCGCCCCTCGCTCTCTCTTCCCCTCTCCTCTCTTCCCCTTCTCTCTCTCTCCCCCCTCTCCTCTCCCTCTCTCCCTCTCTCTCTCTCCCCTCTCAAATTCCTTAGCGATTTTGTTACTCTTCCTCTAAGCGTGCTTCTCAGGCCAAAAATACCACTCTCAGATAAAAGTTTTCTAGATATGTATTAAATGCTACAAACGAAGGACACAGATATACTGTAAGATCTGTCATTTGGAACATTACTTTTGGTATGTTTCACTATACTGCTTTAATTTTTTTGCCTTTTTCTATTGGTTTTTGTTGTGTTTTTATTAATGTGAATGTTTCCTCTTTCTTTCTTCTTGAAAGTTCTAAGTGATACTATTTTTGATGTCGCATCACTGTATAAGGTTTTAATTTTCATGTAAGTTTTTTGCTTTCAAAGTTATCAACATTTTAAATAACTTTAAATTGGGAAGGAGACTATATTACTGACTAGTTTCAACCCATTTAGGATGCTGTAATCCCAAAAAGAACATCAGTTCGTTTCATATACTGAACAGTACGGGAGGGTTATTTGTTATTCGGCTGGTTTGACGTTTGTTTTCTTATTCAAGATTGCATTGCTGCCTTAGACTGTTGACAGTAAATTAGATTCACGAAAATACCATGATTCTCAGGACGTTTTTCTGCATTTCATCTTTCTTAAGTTATGCTGGTGCTTTGTGATCAAACTGGAGTGAGCGTACATAGTTACCAAGTTAAAAACCCTAAGCTGTTGACAGGGGGAAAATGTACCCTACATAGAAGTGAGCTTTTCACTGATTCAAAAATTTTATTTGAATTGAAATCATTGTTTCTTCCCTTGTATACCCGCCCCCCGCCCCCCCAAAACTCCCTTTGGGTTTATTGTGGCCTAAGCCGATGTACTATTAAACTATTTCAGAGTTCAGAGTTCTCTCTCTCTCTCTCTATCTCTCTCTCTGTGGCAAGACAGCAGGACGTGTTTTTGATTGCTCTGCAAGATGTATCCATTTCGTGGTGTTATAGGATGTTATTCTTTTTGAAATTTTGCATAAAGGTGTGTTAACGCTCAATGAACAGAATGGTGTTTCTATTTCATGTCAAAATCTCAGGTATGGACCCTAATTAGCACATAACAATAATATTAAGAATAAATGAAGGGCTTTGTCAAGTCTGATATTAA
>CM054139.1:17053721-17114579 GCA_028751875.1 Rapana venosa | reverse complement strand
TTCCAAAAAAAAACCCCTCCAACCAAAAAAAGAAAAAACCACCCACCATGACCACCCTCCACACTGCAATCAGCGGGAAGCTTCTGCTGTGATCAATGGGGGCAGGGTTCGCTGTAACACCAACGTCTAGCCATCGACTGACACTTTTCCTTCCATCCTTCCTTCCGTCCTTCCTTCCTTCCTTCCTGCCTCCATCAACCTCTTCCCTTTGTCTGCACAGTCCTGATTTCCTGGAAACACTCAGTGATTACGAAGCTGGATTGATCTACTAGTCACACTCGTGTCTTTTCTCTGCAATCAATGGTGCCGGCCAGCCATCCTCTATCAGTCTTGACAAAGACACCAAGGTGGCAAGTACACGTCACCACACACACAATGAAGACAGTGCAGACTCTGGATAATGGAGCTTCGCCAATGCACCAAGACGTGCAAGGCTATGCCTTCGAAAACTCATAGTAAGGTCATGAGGCTATTGTTGTCTGTATTTTTCTGTTTGTTTGGGGATTGTTTAAAAGAAATTGTCTATATTCCTTTGTCTGTCTCTGTCTCTCTGTCTTTATTTGTGTCTATTTGTCCTATGTCTGTCTGTTGCTGTCGTCTTTCTCGTCTCTCTCTCTCTCTCTCTCTCTCCTCTCCTCTCTCTCTCTCTCTCTCTCTCTCTCTCTCTCTCTCTCTCTCTCGTCTTCCTTTCTAACAGAGATTTCTGTCTTCTTTTGTGTTTGTCTGTACGTCGACATTGTCATTGCCTCTGCCTGTTTCTGTCTGCGTCTTTCTGTCCTTCCATCTCTGTCTATAGATCTGTCTGTCTATGACATTCTGGGTCTTTACTATTATGTTGATCTATGTCTTTGTCTCAATCTCTATCTCTACCTCTGTCTGTCTCTGAATCTTTGTTTACCTCTATCTGTCTCTGGTTTTTTTTTACCCCTGTCTCTCTGTCTCTGTCTACCTCTGTCTGTCTTTCTTTCTACCTGTCTGTCTCTGTCTGTCTGTCTCTCTGTCACTACGCTCTCTTCACACAGTGCCTTCCGCAGCTTATACCAAATATCACAAAAATAGTAGAACTCACCTCTTCTTTCAGGAATTTTTCAATCAGCTCTCCAAAACTGCAATAGTTACACCTCTTACTCAAAAAGCACGGCCTTGACCCTAACATTCTGAAGAATTAAAGACCTGTTTCTAGCCTATCTTTCATCTCCAAAGTCCTTGAAAAAGTCGATCTGAGACAACTCAACAGCCATCTTATTCCAAATGTAATAGTCTCCTTCCCGCATTTCAGTCTGCCTATCGCGTCAACCACGGCACCGAAACCACCCTAGTCCATACATTGAAACACGCTTCTACACGCTTCTAACTCAGGAAAAAATCTCCCTTCTCACTCTTCTTGACTTATCTGCAGCATTCGACACTATAGATCACTCAGTTCTTCTCTCCCGTCTCCAAAAAAGTTTCGTATTAAAGGTGCAGCCCTCGCCTGGTTTAGTTCATACCTGCAGACCGATTCCATACAGTTGCAATAATCAAGATTCAATCAATACCTGCCAACTGAAATGCGGAGTCCCGCAGGGATCAGTTCTGGGCCCAGTTTTTTTCACTCTCCACACTGTTCCACTGTCACATATAATAAACCGTCACAGATCAACCGTCGCTTCTATGCTGATGACTCTCAGATTCAAAGCAGTGATACTCCTGAAAATTTGCCTTCCATCTTGACAAATATGTCACACTGCCTCCAAGATATCCAAAATTGGATGATACAGAACAAGTTACAGCTAAACGCAGATAATACTGAAGCTATGATGTAGGTACCAAACACAAACTCTCTTCTATCGCAACACCTTCAATAGAATTTGGCAATACGTCAATTCTTCTATCCACTGCAGTCAAGTATGTAGGTGTTGCTATTGACACCACACACTCTATGCAAAAATTCATCACCCAGACCTTCCCGTCCTGCTACTATCAATTACGGCATTTTGAAAGTACCTGTCTACTGATGCAACATCCAAACTTGTCACATATCTCATTCTTTCATTATCTGGACTATTGTAATTCTCTTTTGGCTGGCCTGCCAGTATCATCGATCCACTCCCTTCAACGCATAGAAAAATCTGCAGCTCGACTAGTCCTCAAAAAGAAAAAATCTGAGCATATTACTCCTCTCTTGCAATCTCTCCACTGGCTGCCTATACCACAGAGAGTAAAGTACAAGATCAGTACCCTCTGTTATAAATGCCTACACAAAACAGCACCCTCCTATCTATGTGAATGTCATCACTTGTACACTCCTTCTCGTTCCCCCCGTTCTGCTGCAGATACCCCGTGCCTACGAATACCTAGATTTAACCAATCCACCGTTGGCCGTCGCTCTTTCTCTATTTCTGGCCCATCAATCTGGAATGACCACCCTCTCTCCCCCTCGCGAGAAGCCTACTTACGACACTTTTTAATCCAGCCTCAAGACATACCTATTTCAAACCTAAGACTTGCCTCTATTGTTTCATCTCATAATTATCTGTCCCTGCCTTCAATGGCCAAAATTCCCTATCACCCTTCCAAAGCGTATAACATCTGTGATCTTCAGTTTAACGTCAATTCACATTTAGTGATTTTAGACGGGAAAAAGTAATATAAACAAGAGAATGGAAACAATAACAAAAAGTGTCAAATAACAGTACTTAAAAACTAACATTAACATATTACAAAAACTGAATTATCGGACTTCTTATCAATCCTAACACAATGCCCAACAGTAACGATGGTTCAGACAAAATCTGATCCAGTGACAAACGTGGTATAGCAGCTAAAAATGCTTTTAAATGTCCACAATATAAAAAAAAATGTGTGTTTGAATTTGTTAAAATGTTAATCAGTGTTGGTTGCATGTGTAGGAGTGGGTTGAATGCAAGCGCTTTGATTTTTTTGTACAAGATATAGCGCTATATAAATTCCACTACTTCTTTCTTTATTATTATTATTATTATTTATTTATTATTATTATTATTTCGATTCCTCGTCCGTCCGTCTGTCTCTCCCTCTCTATTGTGTCTCTGTCTGTCTACCTCTGTCTCTATGTGTTTGTTCTACCGCTCTGTCTGTCTGTCTATGTGTCTGTCTGTCTGTCTGTCTATCTGTCTCTCACTCTCTCTCCTCTCTCTCTTCTCTCTCTCTCTCTCTCCTCTTCTCTCTCTCTCTCTCTCTTCTCTATCTCTCTCTCTCATAAAGCTTCTCTTGCAAAACCTTTTAATCAGCAATCCAAATTGTCTAAGGAATCTAGTTTGGTAACAATACTCTCATCATCATGATACAACAATGCATCTTCTCGATGCTATATTACATCTCTTATTCAAGTGCCATTGCTAAGAGAAGCCTGTGTATCTTCTCTGACAGCTAGCCCCTCCCTCCTTTTTTAAATTTTATGTTATTCTTTTATTTTTTCTTTTACTTCGAGGATAATGGAATAAGCACTCGTGTGCTTTTTCTTACTTTGGTCCCCGTGTATATGCAGTTTTGTAAATGTTGTCATCCTTCGCTTGTCATGTCTTCTGCCATACAAGCAGCACTATCCTTTTCCTTGGCTTCCACAGTCAAGAGTATCAGGGTTCTCTGTGTTGGTGCACTGGATGGAACGGTTGTCGATTGCCCTATGTCAACTTTGACTTGGAGCTAGAACTCTCTGCCTGTGTGTGTATGTGTGTGAGTGAGTGTGTGTGTGAGTGTGTATTGTGTGTGAGTGTGTATGTGTCGTGAATGTGTGTGTGAATGTGTGTGTGTTTCATGTGTGTGTGTGTGTGTGGGTGTGTGTGTGTGTGTGTGTGTGTGTGTGTGTGTGTGGTGGTGTGTGTGTGTGTGTGTGTGTGTGTGGTGTGTGTGTGTGTGTGTGTGTGTCTGCACGTGTATGTTGGCATTAGCTTAGCAATCCTGGGGTCAGTTAGGATCAGCACTCCATCTCACTCAGGATATCTGAGAACCAGAGTATTTATTTTATTTACTTTATTCTTTTATATCAAGGATAATAGTATAAGCACTTATGTGCGTTTTTTACATCCAGTCCCCGTGTGTATGAGAATTTGTGAATTATGTCATCTGTTCACACCGGTACACAATGGCCTACGTTTACGAAAAGCGGAACAGGTTTTAACGTGTGCGCAAGATGTTCTGCGTGCGTTCGCACACGGGACCTCGGTTTATAGTCTCATCCGAAGGACTTTGGGGGAAAGTGGAGTCGGCACTGACTGTTAACTCAAGGGGAAAAATTTTGTCCTTGAACGGGATCGATACCTGGGTCGTGCAGATTGCGAGCGCAATGTTCTGACCACTAGGCTATCCCGTTACCCCTGAGTAAGACCGAGAATGCACATTAAATGAGAGACTTGCATTACATTGCTAGGTTTTATAATTACCTCGCGTCCGTACGTACGTACAAAATACAAACATACATACTTATAATGTATGCACAAATACATACATACACCCAAAAACGCATTCACGCATGCATGCATAAATACATACCGTACGTACGTATGTACAATACAAGACAAACACACCACACGTACGCACGCACACCACACACACGCACACTCACACACACGTACTACATACATACATAACATCCCAAAACAAATTATACATACCATAACAAATAACAAACAAACATACATACATACATACATACATACATAAATACAGACATATACATACATACTTACATACATTACTTAACATAAATTTGAAATACACACATGCATGTATGCCTACATTGCGCACTGTAAGTACACACGTACATAAGCTACATACATATACACACACGTACATATGCTACACACAATCATACACGCACGCACACATATAGATAACCGATATCAAGTAAACAACCAAGTACAATCAAACCCACTAGTATCAAGTAATCTGTTAAGAAGCGAACCGATTTCAGAATGGTTAACCTCAGAAATGAGTTGTATACTACTATAATATAATAATAATAATAATAATAATAATAATTATATAATTATAATAAAAATAATAATTAATTTATATAATATTAATAATAATAATAATAATAATAATAATGTATTGGAATTTTTTTATAGCGCCTGTATCTTGTAAGGCAACAATAAGCGCTCAGATGACTTTTTTTTAAATCGAGGTTAATGGAATAAGCACGCATGTGCTTTTGTTTTAACATCCAGTCCCGTTGTGTATGCGGTTTGTAATTTTGTCATCTGTTCCCACCGGCACACGATGGCTTCTCTTTCGAAAACGGAACGGATTTAACGTGTGCGCCAAGTTGTTCTGCATGCGTTCGCTCACGCGGGGCTCGGTTTTAGTCTCATCGAAAGACTTTCTACTAAACAACGTGCAAGAACGATTTGTTTTAGCTTCAGAAATCTGTATCTGTAAAGGGACTACAATAAGAACTAACTTCTTAAACAGCTCGTTACCTCCGTCAGCAGAATAGCGCCATTTGCAGGGATTTCAGACAACGCACAACAAGAGTATTCTCTACAGGCGGAAATAACTGGCAAGAAAAGCAAGAAGCCAGGAATCTGTTAACGCTAATGGCGCTGTAACCCGACACTTCTGGCATTGCCCAAAGCTCCCCCTCCACACATCTGATCCTTCTGCTTGTGTGTCGTGTACACCTACTCAGGGTCAGTTGAGCTAGCTTGTAATTTTCTGTTCGTTCTTCATCTAATTACGAAGAAAAGAACGCAAAGAAGTTCTCTTTTGTGTTTAGCTGTGTATGTCTTTGTCTGTCTTTCTGTCCATTACTCTGTCTCTGTCTCTCTCCGGTTTAATGTTAATGACTATCGACTTTCGCATAGAATGAACGTTCCTCTCACTACAATTATTATTCTGTGCAAATCTAGTCCTGGGCATGTTCTGGGGCAGGGCTGTGAAAAATAATTATATTCCAGCGTTGATAAAATCCGAATCAAACTTTAGAAAATCAGAAACAGCTTATTCAATTACCTAATGAATAATCGGTTATTCTGTCACCAAGATATTCTGAGAACACGTGTTTTTAACGCTGTTTTTATAATCAGACTGTGTGTGTGTGTGGTGAACTTATGTTGTGTGTCTCTCTCTCTCTCTCTCTCTCTCTCTCTTCTCTCTCTCTCTCTCTCTCTCTCTCTCTCTCCTCTCTCTCAATCGTTGGACTTTAAGTTTGGCGAAAGCTGGGTTTAAAGCATGAAGAACGAGTGTCTACTCCAGGCTTTGACTGTGAACACTGGTTGATGAAACGATTGTGAAGGACACAAACCAGTGCTGGAGGGTTAGTGTTTCTAGTGTGGTCCAGGAGGTTTGTGAGGACACTTTCTGGTTAACTGTGATTGTAGTTGTAGTTCTTTAATATCGCGCGCAATCTCTGTACGCGCGCGCGGCGTGTTGTGTGTGAGCTGTGTGTAAGAACTTGCGAAACGCGCGCGGCATTGCGTTTTGTGCATGTTGTGTGCACGTTGTTCATGTGTGTGCTCGTGCACAGATGGGTGTGTGTGTATCTGTAAGTACAATGCGCACGCACGCGCGCGCATGCGTGTGTATTGTATGTGCAAAGTACACGAAGGGGCTTGTGTGTGTGTGATTGTGAGTGAGAATAGATGTTCAAACAAATGTGTACTGCACGCATTTCTGTGACGTAAAGGTCACTAGTTAGTGAGTGTATAGGTCAGAACGCAATCTGGCATTCAAAAAGATTATACTGTACTCTATCACCATCGTATGTGTGTGTGGGCGTGTGTGTGTGGCGCGTGGCGTTGTGTGCGTGCGTGGGGGGTGTTTGTGGTCGTGTGTGTGTGTGTGTGTGTGTGTGTGTTTGTGTGTGTGTTCTTTGTGTGTGTGTGTGTGTGTGTGCTGATACCGGTTCTTGTCTGGTTGAGGGCAGGGCCACTTGGCGGGTTTGGCTGGATCGTGGCCAATCTTGTGCATACGCCTGAAAGGTGTGTTGAACAAGATGAGAAAACACGATCCACTGAAGGACTTGACATGTCTAGCCACCATGCCTCACATCCCAACTCCTTATGCAAAAGATCAAAAGCGGAAACAGAACACTATCCACTTAGGTCAGACCACAGACTAGCAAACAAGCAACCCCTTGAGACCTGGAGCAAACATGAATGCTTGGTTACTTGTTTGTCTGTTATTCTTTTTGTTTCCATACTTCTCCCTCCCATGTGGCAAAATTGAGACGCTAATCTGTAGTATTACAGACATTGTAGACATTGTAAAGGTAAAGGTAAAGGAGTCCCATAACCTATAAGGTCGTAGGGGAGCGAGGCGTCTGAGACCTCACTTCTCTAGGGGCCAGATATTGAGGGCGGCGGCCCTCTTCCTCTCCCTCGCTTGCTTTTACCTGCCCTGACCCTTAGAGGGCAGGCACCATTTACAGCTGGGGGAAGTGGGGGAACTGTACTGAAGCCAAGGCGCGCAAACGGTCACCCATCCAACTGGTAACCACGCTCGACGCTGCTTAACTTGGCTGGGGAAAAGCAAGTACTCCGACCACTGAGCTATCCCGTCCCCTAGTAAAACTATACAAAATATATTTTAATTGCCATCAGATGTCTTTCCTGCAGTAGGGAAAGACTTGCTTGTGACAGACAGCCTGTGTCCAGGCCTAGAGAGCCCTAACAGGACAGACCGGGTTCCTGGTCACAGCGCTTCAGCCTGGGCTTCTGTCTTCCTGACTTCTGCACGTGCAGCCAGTTCTTTTCTTCTGTCTGTCTGCCTCTGCGTGAGCGCTGTCTCCACCATACTCGTGCATTGTGGCTGAGACACTAGGTCTAGTTAGCGTGCCTCAGGGTAGGGCATTTTTCCAACTCTCATTATCAGTATTTAGATAGATACCGTTTTAAAAGAAATAAAACAGAACCTTTTAATGAGAAAGGGGCCCAATTGTGTGTGACTCACTTGATCCCAAGACTGAAGACATAGTGTGTGTGTGTGCGTGCGTTGCGTGCGTTGGCGTGCCGTGCGTGCGTGCGTGCGTGCGTGCGTGCGAGCGTGCGTGTGTGCGCGTGTGTGTGTGTTAGTGTGTTGTGTGTGTGTGTGTGTGTGTGTGTTGTGTGTGTGTGTGTGTGTGTGTGTGTGTGTGTGTGGTGTGAAGAGAGAGAGAGTTATTTTTTTCTTTTTTATCGAGGAAATGGAATAAGTATTATGTGCTTTTTTACATTAGTCCCAGTGTTTTATGCGGTATTGTATATTCTGAGAGAGGACGAGAGAGAGAGATGTTTACATTTAATGAAGCGCTGTTTCGGAGCATCTGTGTAGCCTTGGCCTACTTTCTAGTTGAAATATGATGTAGCAAGTCAGTCAGTCAGTCAGTCAGTCAGTCAGTCAGTCAGACTAAAAGAGTTTCTATCTTGAGGACTTTTATGTACCAACCACTGAGCTGAGGAGAGTGAAAGGAAGCTGACAGCAGCAGCAGCAGCAGCCAGTCCTGACTGCCCATGTTCTCTGAGAGAACGGGGATTGCTTGCGTCAATAACACAGCGCTGCAAGTTTTGCAACAGTGAAACTGATGGAAGCCACGCACTCAAAGCTCCCTTTACCATGTTCCACTGGTCCTGTCTGTGAGAGTTTGTACCCGCTGAAGAACGGTCTGGGACAAACACTAAATCACTGTTTGGATTTGCGTACTTCAAGCAAGCACGCTAAGTTGCATTCTACTTTTATTGCTCGGAAATTAATTAGTTGGTAGGAGAGGGATTGTAGGTGTGTATTTTGGACGTCGGAATAAAAGAAAATCGGTTAGGAGTTTTACTGAAATAAGTTGTTGAATGGGAGGACTGTGTTGTGTCAGTATGTCTTCTTTTTTTTTTCTTTTTTTTATGTCTATCTTTGCAAACCCTGAGGAATATAGTGAAGTCGACAAATATCTAGCTCACAAGAAACTGAATGGAGATCATTCTCTAAGGCCGCTGCAGACGTGCATTCTCCATGACGACCATATCGGTCAGGGGGCTAAGTGACTGACTGAGAGCTGAATACAGACTTACTGCTTTAGCGAAATATTGGTTTGCAAAAAAGCAAATGGTTCATGCCAGAAACTGCACCAGGCTGGGAACTGTGTCAGGTGAAGTGCCGAGCATGCATTTATGACAAGTTCTATACGAGGGTGTCTTCAAATCTAACGTCTGGTTCACTGCAGTGCTTTTAGGTCACAAAGTTGTTTTCCTCTGAGGCCATAAAGCGGGCTGCCTACATGTTTGGGGATTTAAAAACTAAGTATCATCTAGTGTGTACTTTCATTTTCACTGTGATTCCTGAGATGTGATGAGTGAAACTGAGTACATATTCTGGTTTATCCTCAAGCTGGGGAACGCCTAGCAACAAAAAGCATCAATGAACAGTGTGTGATAGCTAACCTCTTCCAATTCACGCCGTACAATCAATTGTTCAGTGCAGTTCCCTAGGTGATAGCGATCTGTGTGCTGACGTCTCAGTGACATTGCAACGACAAAGGGTTATTTTGTCCAGCAGCATCTTGTCACTGTTCTTTGTCTTCTTCTCTTACTAACTTTCATTGGGGGACTGAAACATTATTTTACAGACAGACTTTTTACGTTTGTTTAAAAGGGGGAGAAAGCAAATGAAACCTTTAGAGAAAACAACTACACAGGAAACAAAACAGTGGTCAACTCTGAAAGAATGACAAGGAACATACTTGCAGGACTAGGTTAAAGGACATTACATGGACACTGCTGCTTTGGCTTTACTCCTGCTTATCTATGAAGTTTGGGCTCAAATGTCTGGCAATTCTGTCGTGTGTCTGGAGAAGTAAAGTGGCGGAATCATGATCTCTCAAGGACAACGTTCAATGTAAACTGCCTTTGCTCTTATATTATAATGCAGAGATCAACTAGGCATGTTTAGATCTTGACATTATGTTAACGTCCAGTAGGTTATGGATACAAAGACATATCCAGCACATGCATCACTGTACAAAAGGAGTACTCTGAAGTGGGCATGTGTTGGCTGGTCCAGAGTGGGCAGACCTCCAGCAGAGCAACAAGAGCAGGAGATTGACAAGGTACTACAACCCCATCATAGAGAAGCAGAGAAGATTGGCTTTTAATAACACGGGTTTGTCTCCTTGTTGTTACTTGAGCTTTCAAAAAACCCACTTCAGGTATGCATTGTCTGCTGTGAATGTCTTGGCACTAGCAGGTATACAAAAAAACATCTACGCATTTTCACGGCGGTGCTAAATGTGCAAACGATCCTTTGGGTCTTGGAACCTGTGACGAAAAAGCTGAGCACTGTACTGCCCTATTAAATACAGTGCAGGATCAAACAGAACTTGGCCTCTGCACCTGGTTTGTGTATCCAGTTTCGGAAAGTTTTACGGAGCGAACAGAGACTGCAACGACCCCACTCCCAACACAGCCAGTCAGACATCAGTGCTCCTTCGTGTTTACTCTCGACTTTATGGGGGCCTCTATATCAAGAGGCAGGACAGCTTCACGGGTGAAAGCGAGAATGGTGAACAGAGGTTCGTTAGTCAGACGATGACTGTCTGTGATGCAGAGGTAATGGATGCTGAATTCTTCCACGGTTTCGTTTCTATAGGCAGATTGCGTGCAAGACCGGTGCTATCACATTTCGAGGTCCTGTCTTCTACGGTAGAGTCCAAATAGAGCTTGTACTGACTGTGGTCTTGAATTAATCATGCGCTCTGTTGTCTGTCAGTAGCCATGATGAGGTCTCCATTGCGTGAACTCTTCAAAGCTACTGTCTATGATTTCAAAATCGTCTTAACTATCAGTGACTATGAGGGAGATGGTCGTTCTATGGATGGAACCCGAGGTTTCCAAGGAGAGGGTGGCTATGTGACGTTTGTCCAGCAGCACGGTGGTCATTCTGCCACCATAGATGATGTCTAATCCACGCACCACTAAGCATTGGCATTGTTCTGATTGTCACTTGTCCACAAGACCACAATGGCGTTACTCTTCCAATAGGCAGAACCGCGGTTGTAGAAAGATGTTCTGCATGCTAAATTTTACAGGTCTTCGGTGATTACGTTATCCCTTACGACATTTGGAGGACGTGGATTTGGAACTAATACTAACTCATGGGGATTTATAAACAAAAAATCAAAAGCTGGACCCATTTCGGTGGTGGCTGGAACCTGCCCTGTCAGATCACGAGTTCAACGCTCTAACTATCAGGTGACCCCGCCCCTTCACCTGAATGTTGTCATAAAGAGAAACATGCTGAAGGGGCCATTCGATTTGTTTGCTTTACAAGATTCAGCGCTGTATAAATACCATACATTTATTATCATTATTATTATTATTATTATGACCAGTTTACAGCATTGTTCACGTGGGGATGCGGGGCCCTGTCAAAATAAACAGTATCCCAACCTTCCGAAAATTCGGCGCTAGCAATTCCCTCATTTCTAGCCCTCTCTTTATTTCTGCTTTGTTCCTTTCCTTCCTGTCACCACCTTCTTGTCTATTTTTTGCCTTCTTGGTTCATTCTCCTGCCTTTTTTTCCAGAAAGGCCTCAAAGATAACAATTCTCTCCCACACGGAAGTGGAGGGTGGTTACCAATTAAATGGGTGACAGTTTGCGCGGCTTGGCTTCAGCGCAGTCCAGTTCACCCAGCTGTAAATGGCTACCTGCATCTCTAGGGTCAGGGAAGGTAAAGCAGCGAGGGAGAAGAGATGGGCCCCGCCCTTAACATACTGGTCCCTAGAGAAGCTGAGGTCTCTGACACCTCGCTCCCCTACGACCACATAGGTTTATGGGACCTTTCTTTCATCTTTTTGATGCATTTCGCTCATCCTTATGACAGGCAACCTGGGCGTTTGACAATAGAGAAGAAGAATATACAGGGGTTTCCTGGATAAACATTGCCAACTGTCAGCCGTAACTACCTGCCAGGTGCCACACCGTCTTTTTCGTTTCTTTTCCTCTGGCGCTCTTATTTAGGTAATGAAGGCATGTTGGCCTGGTCAACAGTCTTTGATCTCAAATTGTATAACTAAAATGACAGCATTGTATGATTACAATATGAATAAGATCAGATTGATTAAGGTTACAGTAATTTTCCATTGCCTCATTTGGTTGTTGTTCCAATGTATAAAAGTGTGTACTTTTCTGCTGCAAAGCTTCAACTAAGCCTAAACGAATTATCTGTTGACTGGATTGTGGGCTCAGACACACTCCCGGCTGACCGGTTCTTAGAAAACTTCGCTTCTGGGTATGCACTGGTTTCCAGTGTGCAATAGATTGTTTATTATGCAAAGAGTTGATCCCAGTGAAAACTAAAATGATGCAGCATGTAGAAACACAGACACTTTTAAATGATTATTTTCGTGGAATGCGCGCGCGTATGTGATTATTGTGTGGTGTGTGCGGTGGGGGGGGGGGGGGGGTACGTGTAGGGTGCGCATGCGTTTATACGTATGCATTTGCGTGTGTTGGTGACTTTTTGAGTGGTGGTGTGGATCGGTGGATGGATGTGGGTGTTGTGTGGAGTGGAGTAGAGAGCAGTTTGCAGGGCAATGCATTATACACTAATTCTCTTATATTTGATAAGAAATGGATAATTAGGGTACTTCATACTGCAAGTTACAAACTGCCAAGCGGTAGTGAAAAATATGTTAGGGCGTTGGGAAAAGACAACTGGTCAGACCAAATGCTGTCTGTACTGAGGAATTAGGGTGGCTTGATCAGCATGACACATGGGGCAAGGGGGTGTTTTTCAGTATTCAATGCCCTGGACTGCTTCTGGTGATAAAATGGGATCCTTTTGCATTCGACTTTCTTTCTGACCCCCACGCTTGACTTGGAAGTGTAGAAGAATATCAGTTATTAATTTGTTTTGGGATGGTTTTGTGTGTGAATGTCTGTGGCAGTATGAACACCTTCAGGGGGCAGGTAAAAACCAAAGGGAAGGTTGGCTGCGTCCACATGCTTTTTGAATGTCCGCACAACAGCTTACCGTGGCAGTATGAATGTACCCTAAAACTGATAGGTGCAGGCCATTCCATGGAGATTACTTATGACATGGTTCTGACTCTTTAACATTCCTTGGTTTCTTTCGAAATCCGCTTAAAATGTTTAAGTTTCTTTAGACAAGCAGCCATTTTGGCTTTGATCTCTGTGTATTGAGCTGAGCTTGTTTGAAGAGAGATTTTTAGACTTATAAGCACTGGACCAAATATTTGCATTTTCCCTCACTTTTCTGAGATGTATGTCGCTCTCGGGCAAGTATCATCAGTAGGGAGTCTCAGTGTATAGCTTAAGTCTCGTCTGAAGGTTTTCTTTAGTAAGTGAGGTCAGTCAGTGCTGCTGTTCACTCCAAGGTAATCATTATAACATTGCTGCAAGTGTAACTTTTGGATTCGCTACCCTACATCATTTTACTACAGCATATTAGTGGGACATGACTTATAGTTTTAGACTTCAAGGTGAAATAAAATAGATGATCATTAAAAAAATCAACAGGTTAAAATTTGCTTTCAATATTTGGCTGTGAACATGCTTAAGAACTGTAGTAGTGACTATGCCTATTCGTGTCATAATTTTGTATCTCGAATTTGGTTTGTCTTTAATTAGAATTTATAAACAAAATTGATTGATATGTTATCTTGCCAGTAAAATCCGCCCATAATATACTTGTTGTAGTTATGTTTCCCTTGCCGCTCCAATTTCTCCGATATAGGTTGCGGCACGTCATTACACGCTAACATATTCTCTCTAAAGTCTGTTTCCAAAAAGCATAAGTGTGCAGACAAATTGTTGAGAGGAGAGATTTCTCGTACGAATGATGACATTCAGTTCTCAAGGTTTTTTTCGTAATGTTTCTCAGTTTTTCTAGCCTTTTAGACAAGCAGCTCCTCTGGCGACAATCCTGCTGTAAATCGTTGGCAGCATGTTCCTGGAAAGGGGTGAATGGTTTCAGGCGGCTAAAAGCCAGCCACTAGTGCAATTCTATCTCTTCTCTGTCTCTGTCTCTGTCTCTCTCTCTCTCTCTCTCTTCTCTCTCTCTCTCCCTCTCTTCTCTCTCTGCTCTCTATCGTTCTCCCTCTGCTCTATTCTCTCTCCCTCCCTCTCTCTCTCTCCCTTCTCTCTCTCTCACACATGCACACACAACAAACACCACACGCAAGCTCGCATGCGCCCACCCACCCACACACACACCCACACACACACACACACAAACACACCACACGCACACCGCAGGCATTCGAATTTGGCAAAGGAAGAGAGAAAAAAATACGAAGAGACAACATTAGATTAGGACCTTGTTTTGTAAATCAAAAGCCTTTACATGACAGCTCAGACTTGTTCCTCTTTGCAAAATCGACAAACACACAGAGACACCAAATGCATGCACACAGTTTGTGCGCACGAGCACACCACTCTACACACACACTCACCACGTACACACTCGCGCGCCGCTCGCGTGCGCACGGAACGCACCGTCGCATGCACGCACGCACACACATGCATGCTCCGCACGACACACGCACACGCACGCAGCACACACACACAACAATCAACTCGCTACACACACACACACTCGCGACACACACACACACACATACACCACACGCGCGCGCGGCGCACGCGCGCGCAACACACAATGTAGCATCGCCTAAACGCAAAACGTTTTCTCACTCCCACACGCATATCACTGTACAAGCCACCCCCTGTACACAGACAGACCAGCCAACCCATAGCCTTTGTCAGGAGGCTGGCAACAACCCAACCTCTGACCGGACACTTCATTGCCCTGGTCATCCGGTGAAAGGCTTGTGTTCTGCTGTAGACACCACCCCTCAAGGCCTGTTTTACTCCTTCTGCCATTCCTGCACACGCGTTCTGGCTCCCCTTGGTAAAAATTAATCGCTGGACCTTCTTTGGTATTGCCTGTTTTGGAAGAAGCCATGTTCAGTCCTTCACTACCTTGCTACGGGCAACAAGATGAAGAAGAAGATGTAGAGAAGAAGAAAAGATAGAAGATGAAGAAGAAGACGAAGAAGAAGAAGAAGAAGAAGAAGAGAAGAAGAAAGAAGAAGAAGAACAACAACAACAACAACAACAACAACAACAACAATAATAATAATAAATAATAATAATAATAATAATGTATTGTAATTATATAGTGCTGAAATCTTGTGAAATAAATTGAATGGAAAATGTTAAGATTATATGACAATCATTATGTGTGTGTGTTGTGTGTGTGTGTGTGTGTGTGTGTGTGTGTGTGTGTGTGTGTGTGTGTGTGTGTGTGTGTGTGTGTGTGTGTGTGTGTGTGTGTGTGTGTGTGTGTGTGTGGTGTGTGCGCTTATTTTTCTGTGTGTGTGTGTGAAATGGTCGTTTAAGGCGGTGTTTTGGAGAAAGCTTGTAAAACGTTGTGACTTAATCATGTATTGGTGTCGTTGTTTTCTCTATGAAATAAAGGGGCAGTAAGTGCGGTAACCAAGAAGGAATGCCCTTGCCTTTGCCGTGACTGTGCAGCAGCAGGTTGTCCGTGATGGAAAATGACCATTACACCATTGCAGCCCTGGCGCTGATAAAACACATAACTATTACAACATTGCATCCCTGGCGCTGACAAAACACATAACCATGACAACATCTGGCGCTGACAAAACACATAACCATTACAACATTGCAGCCCTGGCGCTGACAAAACACAGAACCATTACAACATTGCAAACTATTACAACATTGCAGCCCTGGCGCTGACAAAACAAATAACCATTTACAACATTGCAAAATATTACAACCATTGCCAGCCCTGGCGCTGACAAAACACAAACCATTACATAATGCAAACTATTACACATTGCAAACTATTACAAACATTGCAGCCCTGGCGTGACATAAACGAATAACAGTACACACACTGGCGCTGACAAAACACTAACCATGACAACATTGCAGCCCTGGCGCTGACAAACATAACCATGAACAACATTGCACCGTTGGCGCTGAAAAACACATACCATGACAACATTTGCGCGGACAAAACACATAACCATTACAAACACCTGGCGTGACAAAAACACATAATATTAAAACATTGCAGCCCAGGCAGCTGACAAACACCTAACCATGAACAACATTGCAGCCATGGCGCTGACATAACACTAACCATTACAACACTGGCGTGACAAAACACATAAACATTACAACACCCTGGCGCGACCTACACATAACCATACAACACCTTGGCAGTGACAAAACACAATAACCATGACAAATTGCAGCCCTGTCGCTGACCAAAACACATAACAATGACAACATTGTGAGTGGCGCTGACAAAATCACATAACCATGACACCTTTGCGCTGACAAACACTATAACCATTACAACCACCTGCGCTGACAAAACACATAACTATTAAAACATTGCAGCCATGGCGCTGACATAACACTATAACCTATGACAACATTGCAGCCCTGGCGCTGAACAAAACACATAACCATTAAAACACCTGGCGCTGACAAAACACATAACATTACAAACACTGGCGCTTGACAAAACACATAACCATTACAACACTGGCGCTGACAAAACACAATAACCATGTAACATTGCAGCCTGGCGTGACAAAACACAAAACCATGACAACCATTGCAGCCTGGGCGCTGACATAAACATAACCATTACAACACCTGGTAACGCTGACAAAACACATAACCATTACAACACCTGGCGCTGACAAAACACCAAACCATTACAACATTGCGCCCTGGCGCTGACAAAACACATAACCATTACAAACACCATGGCGATGACAAAACACATACCATTACAACACCTGCGCTGACAAAACACATACCCATTACAAATCATTGAGCCCTGGGTGACAACACATATCCATTACAACATTGCAAACTATTTAACATTGCACAAAACTGTTACCAACATTGCTGCCCTGGCGGCATGACAAAACACATAACCATTACAACATTGCAAACTATTACAACATTGCAAACTATTACAACATTGCAGCCCTGGCGCTGACAAAACACATAACCATTACAACATTGCAAACTATTACAACTTGCAACTATACAGAACAACATTGCCGCCCTGGCGCTGTCAATACACATAACCATTACAACATTGGCAAACTATTACAAACATTGCAGCGTTGCGCTGACAAACAATAACCCATGAAACAATTGCAGCCTGGCGTGACCATAAACACATAACCTTTAAACATCTGGCGCTGACAAAACACATAACCATTACAAACATTGCAGCCTGGCGCTGACAAAACACATAACCATTACAACATTGCAGCCCTGGCGCAGACAAAAACACATACCATTAACAACTTCACAACCCCTGGCGCTGACAAAACACTTAACCATTACAACATTGCAGCCCTGGCGCTGACAAAACACAAACCCATTAAACACCTGGCCGCTGACAAAACACATAATTACATTACTGGCCCTGGGCGCTGACAAAACACATAATCTATTACAACATTGCAGCCATGGCGCTGGACTAAACACATAACATATCAACATTTACAGCCCTGGCGCAGACAAAAACACATAACCATTACAACACCTGGCGCTGACAAAACACATAACCATTACATTACAGCCCTGGCGCTGACAAAACACATAACCATTTCAACATTGCAGCCCTGGCGCTGACAAAACACATAACCATTACAACACTGGCGCTGACAAAACACATTACCATTACATTACAGCCCTGGCGCTGACAAAACACCTAACCGTTTCAACATTTTTGCAGCCTGCCGCAGACAAAACACTTATAACCTTTACAACACCTGGCGCTGACAAAACAATAACCATTGACATTACAGCCCTGGCGCTGACAAACAATTAACCATTTCAACATGGCAGCCTGCGCTGACAAAACACCATAACCATTACAACATTACAGCCATGGCGCTGACAAAAACACATATCTCCTCGCTAGTTTCTTCTGCACACACGTCGTGTTGGGGAGGTGGTCAGGCAGATCACAGAAACTATTGTCAGAAGTTATCGTCCCCGTCCATGAACTTCTTTCCCTAAAGGATTCAGGAAACCTTGGTTTTTCTGCTGGCTAAATCAGTGTACATAGAGTTGTTGAAAGATTGTCCGGCGTTTGGAGAATATTCTATTTGTTGTTGGACTAAAAACAATCAAAGGGGAAAATGCAAACATCTCTGACAATTAAGAAAACAATATTTCACTTTTGTGATACTATGGATGACAGAAAGAGCTCAGTGGAAAGCAAAGTACCTGCTTTACACAGTAAACTCAGAACACCGAGACGAGCATGTGTTTTTCTAGATTTACTATTCCAAGGAAAAAAAATAATTATCACTTTGAATGGATGTTTGTAAATTACCGCCAGCCTCAGAAAAGTAGTTAAAAAACAAAAAAAAACAAGTAAGGTTGAAAAACCTAAAAATACAAACAGGCAGAACAAATGTATTTTCAGACACCATACAGACATGTCCTTCACGCATAGAAAAATCTGCAGCTGACTAGTCCTCAAAAAGAAAAAATAAATCTGAGCATATTACTCCTCTCTTGCAATCTCTCCACTGGGCTGCCTATACACCAGCGAGTAAAAGTACAAGAGCTAGTTCCTCTCTGTTATATAATGCTCTACACAAAATACAGCACCCTCTATCTATGTGATTGTCATCACTTGTACACTCCTTCTCGTTCCCCCCGCTCTGCTGCAGATACCCCGTGCCTACGAATACCTAGATTTGAACCATCCCCGTTGGCCGTCGCTCTTTTCTCTATTTCTGGGCCCATCAATCGGAATGACACCCTCTCTCCCCTCGCGAGAAGCCTACTTACGACACGTTTTAATCCAGCCTCAAGGACGACCTATTTCAAACTAAGACTTGCCTCTATGGTTTCTTTCATAATTATCTGTCCTGCCTTCAATCGGCCAAATTCCCTATCACCTTCCATAAGGTTATAACATCTGTGAATCTTCAGTTTAACGTCAAGTCACATTTAGTGATTTTAGACGGGAAAAAGTAATATAAACAAGTGAATGGAAACAATAACAAAAAGTGTCAAAATAACAGCCAGTACTTAAAAAACTAACATTAACATATTACAAAAACTGATTTATCGCGACGTCTTATCAATCCTAACACAATGCCCAACTGTAAACGATGGTTCAGACATAATCTGATCCCGTGACATACGTGGTGGTATAGCAGCTAAAATGCTTTTAAATGTCCACAATATAAAAAAAATAAATATGTGTGTTTGAATTTGTTAAAATGTTAATCAGTGTTGGTTGCATGTGTAGGAGTGGGTTGAATGCAAGCGCTTTGATTTTTTTGTACAAGATATAGCGCTATATAAATTCCACTTCTTCTTCTTATTATTATTATTATTATTTATATTATTATTATTATTATTACGATTCCTCGTCCGTCCGTCTGTCTCTCCCTCTCTATTGTGTCTCTGTCTGTCTACCTCTGTCTCTATGTGTTTGTTCTACCGCTCTGTCTGTCTGTCTATGTGTCTGTCTGTCTGTCTGTCTATCTGTCTCTCACTCTCTCTCCTCTCTCTCTTCTCTCTCTCTCTCTCTCCTCTTCTCTCTCTCTCTCTCTCTTCTCTATCTCTCTCTCTCATAAAGCTTCTCTTGCAAAACCTTTTAATCAGCAATCCAAATTGTCTAAGGAATCTAGTTTGGTAACAATACTCTCATCATCATGATACAACAATGCATCTTCTCGATGCTATATTACATCTCTTATTCAAGTGCCATTGCTAAGAGAAGCCTGTGTATCTTCTCTGACAGCTAGCCCCTCCCTCCTTTTTTAAATTTTATGTTATTCTTTTATTTTTTCTTTTACTTCGAGGATAATGGAATAAGCACTCGTGTGCTTTTTCTTACTTTGGTCCCCGTGTATATGCAGTTTTGTAAATGTTGTCATCCTTCGCTTGTCATGTCTTCTGCCATACAAGCAGCACTATCCTTTTCCTTGGCTTCCACAGTCAAGAGTATCAGGGTTCTCTGTGTTGGTGCACTGGATGGAACGGTTGTCGATTGCCCTTTGTCAACTTTGACTTGGAGCTAGAAACCTCGCCTGTGTGTGTATCGTGTGTGAGTGAGTGTGTGTGTGAGTGTGTATTGTGTGTGAGTGTGTATGTGTCGTGAATGTGTGTGTGAATGTGTGTGTGTTTCATGTGTGTGTGTGTGTGTGGGTGTGTGTGTGTGTGTGTGTGTGTGTGTGTGTGTGTGGTGGTGTGTGTGTGTGTGTGTGTGTGTGTGGTGTGTGTGTGTGTGTGTGTGTGTCTGCACGTGTATGTTGGCATTAGCTTAGCAATCCTGGGGTCAGTTAGGATCAGCACTCCCATCTCACTCAGGGATTATCTGAGAACCAGTGTAATTTATTTTATTTACTTATTTTTTATATCAAGGATAATAGTATAAGCACTTATGTGCGTTTTTTACATCCAGTCCCCGTGTGTATGAGAATTTGTGAATTATGTCATCTGTTCACACCGGTACACAATGGCCTACGTTTACGAAAAGCGGAACAGGTTTTAACGTGTGCGCAAGATGTTCTGCGTGCGTTCGCACACGGGACCTCGGTTTATAGTCTCATCCGAAGGACTTTGGGGGAAAGTGGAGTCGGCACTGATGTTAACTCCAAGGGAAAAATTTTGTCCTTGAACGGGATCGATACCTGGGTCGTGCAGATTGCGAGCGCAATGTTCTGACCACTAGGCTATCCCGTTACCCCTGAGTAAGACCGAGAATGCACATTAAATGAGAGACTTGCATTACATTGCTAGGTTTTATAATTACCTCGCGTCCGTACGTACGTACAAAATACAAACATACATACTTATAATGTATGCACAAATACATACATACACCCAAAAACGCATTCACGCATGCATGCATAAATACATACCGTACGTACGTATGTACAATACAAGACAAACACACCACACGTACGCACGCACACCACACACACGCACACTCACACACACGTACTACATACATACATAACATCCCAAAACAAATTATACATACCATAACAAATAACAAACAAACATACATACATACATACATACATACATAAATACAGACATATACATACATACTTACATACATTACTTAACATAAATCTGAAATACACACATGCATGTATGCCTACATTGCGCACTGTAAGTACACACGTACATAAGCTACATACATATACACACACGTACATATGCTACACACAATCATACACGCACGCACACATATAGATAACCGATATCAAGTAAACAACCAAGTACAATCAAACACACTAGTAACAAGTAATCAGTAAGAAGCGAACCGATTTCAGAATGGTTAACTCAGAAATGAGTTGTATACTACTATAATATAATAATAATAATAATAATAATAATAATTATATAATTATAATAAAAATAATAATTAATTTATATAATATTAATAATAATAATAATAATAATAATAATGTATTGGAATTTTTTTATAGCGCCTGTATCTTGTAAGGCAACAATAAGCGCTCAGATGACTTTTTTTTAAATCGAGGTTAATGGAATAAGCACGCATGTGCTTTTGTTTTAACATCCAGTCCCGTTGTGTATGCGGTTTGTAATTTTGTCATCTGTTCCCACCGGCACACGATGGCTTCTCTTTCGAAAACGGAACGGATTTAACGTGTGCGCCAAGTTGTTCTGCATGCGTTCGCTCACGCGGGGCTCGGTTTTAGTCTCATCGAAAGACTTTCTACTAAACAACGTGCAAGAACGATTTGTTTTAGCTTCAGAAATCTGTATCTGTAAAGGGACTACAATAAGAACTAACTTCTTAAACAGCTCGTTACCTCCGTCAGCAGAATAGCGCCATTTGCAGGGATTTTCAGACACCGCACAACAAGAGTATCTCTTACAGGCGGAAATAACGGCAAGAAAACGCAGAAGCCAGGAATCTGATTAAACGCTAATGGCGCTGTAACCCGACACTTCTGGCATTGCCCAAAGCTCCCCCTCCACACATCTGATCCTTCTGCTTGTGTGTCGTGTACACCTACTCAGGGTCAGTTGAGCTAGCTTGTAATTTTCTGTTCGTTCTTCATCTAATTACGAAGAAAAGAACGCAAAGAAGTTCTCTTTTGTGTTTAGCTGTGTATGTCTTTGTCTGTCTTTCTGTCCATTACTCTGTCTCTGTCTCTCTCCGGTTTAATGTTAATGACTATCGACTTTCGCATAGAATGAACGTTCCTCTCACTACAATTATTATTCTGTGCAAATCTAGTCCTGGGCATGTTCTGGGGCAGGGCTGTGAAAAATAATTATATTCCAGCGTTGATAAAATCCGAATCAACTTTAGAAAATCAGAAACAGCTTATTCAATTACCTAATGAATCAATCGGTTATTCCTGTCACCCAAAGATATTCTGAGAACACGTGTTTTTAACGCTGTTATATATAATCAGACTGTGTGTGTGTGTGGTGAACTTATGTTGTGTGTCTCTCTCTCTCTCTCTCTCTCTCTCTCTTCTCTCTCTCTCTCTCTCTCTCTCTCTCTCTCCTCTCTCTCAATCGTTGGACTTTAAGTTTGGCGAAAGCTGGGTTTAAAGCATGAAGAACGAGTGTCTACTCCAGGCTTTGACTGTGAACACTGGTTGATGAAACGATTGTGAAGGACACAAACCAGTGCTGGAGGGTTAGTGTTTCTAGTGTGGTCCAGGAGGTTTGTGAGGACACTTTCTGGTTAACTGTGATTGTAGTTGTAGTTCTTTAATATCGCGCGCAATCTCTGTACGCGCGCGCGGCGTGTTGTGTGTGAGCTGTGTGTAAGAACTTGCGAAACGCGCGCGGCATTGCGTTTTGTGCATGTTGTGTGCACGTTGTTCATGTGTGTGCTCGTGCACAGATGGGTGTGTGTGTATCTGTAAGTACAATGCGCACGCACGCGCGCGCATGCGTGTGTATTGTATGTGCAAAGTACACGAAGGGGCTTGTGTGTGTGTGATTGTGAGTGAGAATAGATGTTCAAACAAATGTGTACTGCACGCATTTCTGTGACGTAAAGGTCACTAGTTAGTGAGTGTATAGGTCAGAACGCAATCTGGCATTCAAAAAGATTATACTGTACTCTATCACCATCGTATGTGTGTGTGGGCGTGTGTGTGTGGCGCGTGGCGTTGTGTGCGTGCGTGGGGGGTGTTTGTGGTCGTGTGTGTGTGTGTGTGTGTGTGTGTGTTTGTGTGTGTGTTCTTTGTGTGTGTGTGTGTGTGTGTGCTGATACCGGTTCTTGTCTGGTTGAGGGCAGGGCCACTTGGCGGGTTTGGCTGGATCGTGGCCAATCTTGTGCATACGCTGAAAGTGTGTTGAACAAGATGAAAACAGCTCCACTGAAGACTTGACATGTCCTAGCCACCATGCCTCACATCCAACTCCATATGCAAAAGATCAAAAGCTGAACAGAACACTATCACTTAGGTCAGACCACAGACTAGCAACAAGCAAACCCCTTGAGACCCTGGAGCAAAACATGAATGCTTGGTTACTTGTTTGTCTGTTATTCTTTTTGTTTCCAAACTTCTCCCTCCCATGTGGCAAAATTGAGACGCTAATCTGTAGTATTACAGACATTGTAGACATTGTAAAGGTAAAGGTAAAGGAGTCCCATAACCTATAAGGTCGTAGGGGAGCGAGGCGTCAGAGACCTCACTTCTCTAGGGGCCAGCATATTGAGGGCGGCGCCCATCTCCTCTCCCTCGCTGCTTTACCTTCCCTGACCCTATAGAGGGCAGGCACCATTTACAGCTGGGGAAGTTGGGGGGAAACTTGTACTGAAGCCAAGGCGCGCAAACGGTCACCCAATCCAAACTTGGTAACCACGCTCGACGCGTTGACTTGGCTGGGGAAAAGCAAGTACTCGACCACTGAGCTATCCCGTCCCCTAGTAAAACTATACAAAATATATTTTAATTGCCATCAGAGTTTTCCTGCAGTGGGAAAGACTTGCTTGTGACAGGACAGCTGTGTCAGGCCTAGAGAGCCCTTAACAGGACAGACCGGGTTCCTGGTCACAGCGCTTCAGCCTGGGCTTCTGTCTTCCTGACTTCTGCACGTGCAGCCAGTTCTTTTCTTCTGTCTGTCTGCCTCTGCGTGAGCGCTGTCTCCACCATACTCGTGCATTGTGGCTGAGACACTAGGTCTAGTTAGCGTGCCTCAGGGTAGGGCATTTTTCCAACTCTCATTATCAGTATTTAGATAGATACCGTTTTAAAAGAAATAAAACAGAACCTTTTAATGAGAAAGGGGCCCAATTGTGTGTGACTCACTTGATCCCAAGACTGAAGACATAGTGTGTGTGTGTGCGTGCGTTGCGTGCGTTGGCGTGCCGTGCGTGCGTGCGTGCGTGCGTGCGTGCGAGCGTGCGTGTGTGCGCGTGTGTGTGTGTTAGTGTGTTGTGTGTGTGTGTGTGTGTGTGTGTTGTGTGTGTGTGTGTGTGTGTGTGTGTGTGTGTGTGGTGTGAAGAGAGAGAGAGTTATTTTTTTCTTTTTTATCGAGGAAATGGAATAAGTATTATGTGCTTTTTTACATTAGTCCCAGTGTTTTATGCGGTATTGTAAATTCTGAGAGAGAGAGAGAGAGAGATGTTTACATTTAATGAAGCGCTGTTTCGGAGCATCTGTGTAGCCTTGGCCTACTTTCTAGTTGAAATATGATGTAGCAAGTCAGTCAGTCAGTCAGTCAGTCAGTCAGTCAGTCAGACTAAAAGAGTTTCTATCTTGAGGACTTTTATGTACCAACCACTGAGCTGAGGAGAGTGAAAGGAAGCTGACAGCAGCAGCAGCAGCAGCCAGTCCTGACTGCCCATGTTCTCTGAGAGAACGGGGATTGCTTGCGTCAATAACACAGCGCTGCAAGTTGCAACAGTGAAACTGATGGAAGCCCACGCACTCAAAGCTCCCTTTACCATGTTCACTGTCCTGTCTGTGAGAGTTTGTACCCCTGAGAAACGGCTGGACAAACACTAAACTCACTGTTTGGATTTGCGTACTTCAAGCAAGCACGCTAAGTTGCATTCTACTTTTATTGCTCGGAAATTAATTAGTTGGTAGGAGAGGGATTGTAGGTGTGTATTTTGGACGTCGGAATAAAAGAAAATCGGTTAGGAGTTTTACTGAAATAAGTTGTTGAATGGGAGGACTGTGTTGTGTCAGTATGTCTTCTTTTTTTTTTCTTTTTTTTATGTCTATCTTGCAAAACCCTGTGGAAATAGGAAGTCGACAATATCTAGCTACAGAAAACTGAATGGAGATCATTTCTCTAAGGCCGCTGCGACGTGCATTCTCCATGACGACCATATCGGTCAGGGGGCTAAGTGACTGACTGAGAGCTGAATACAGACTTACTGCTTTAGCGAAATATTGGTTTGCAAAAAAGCAAATGGTTCATGCCAGAAACTGCACCAGGCTGGGAACTGTGTCAGGTGAAGTGCCGAGCATGCATTTATGACAAGTTCTTATCACGAGGGTGTCTTCAATCTAACGTCTGGTCACTCGCAGTGCTTTTAGGTCACAAAGTTGTTTTCTCTGAGGCCATAAAGCGGGCTGCCTACATGTTTGGGGATTTAAAAACTAAGTATCATCTAGTGTGTACTTTCATTTTCACTGTGATTCCTGAGATGTGATGAGTGAAACTGAGTACATATTCTGGTTTATCCTCAAGCTGGGGAACGCCTAGCAACAAAAAGCATCAATGAACAGTGTGTGATAGCTAACCTCTTCCAATTCACGCCGTACAATCAATTGTTCAGTGCAGTTCCCTAGGTGATAGCGATCTGTGTGCTGACAGTCTCAGTGACATTGCAGAGACAAAGGGTGTCAGCAGCAGCTTGTCACTGTCTTTGTCTTCTTCCTTACTAACTTTCATTGGGACTGAAACATTATTTTACAGACAGACTTTTTACGTTTGTTTAAAAGGGGGAGAAAGCAAATGAAACCTTTAGAGAAAACAACTACACAGGAAACAAAACAGTGGTCAACTCTGAAAGAATGACAAGGAACATACTTGCAGGACTAGGTTAAAGGACATTACATGGACACTGCTGCTTTGGCTTTACTCCTGCTTATCTATGAAGTTTGGGCTCAAATGTCTGGCAATTCTGTCGTGTGTCTGGAGAAGTAAAGTGGCGGAATCATGATCTCTCAAGGACAACGTTCAATGTAAACTGCCTTTGCTCTTATATTATAATGCAGAGATCAACTAGGCATGTTTAGATCTTGACATTATGTTAACGTCCAGTAGGTTATGGATACAAAGACATATCCAGCACATGCATCACTGTACAAAAGGAGTACTCTGAAGTGGGCATGTGTTGGCTGGTCCAGAGTGGGCAGACCTCCAGCAGAGCAACAAGAGCAGGAGATTGACAAGGTACTACAACCCCATCATAGAGAAGCAGAGAAGATTGGCTTTTAATAACACGGGTTTGTCTCCTTGTTGTTACTTGAGCTTTCAAAAAACCCACTTCAGGTATGCATTGTCTGCTGTGAATGTCTTGGCACTAGCAGGTATACAAAAAAACATCTACGCATTTTCACGGCGGTGCTAAATGTGCAAACGATCCTTTGGGTCTTGGAACCTGTGACGAAAAAGCTGAGCACTGTACTGCCCTATTAAATACAGTGCAGGATCAAACAGAACTTGGCCTCTGCACCTGGTTTGTGTATCCAGTTTCGGAAAGTTTTACGGAGCGAACAGAGACTGCAACGACCCCACTCCCAACACAGCCAGTCAGACATCAGTGCTCCTTCGTGTTTACTCTCGACTTTATGGGGGCCTCTATATCAAGAGGCAGGACAGCTTCACGGGTGAAAGCGAGAATGGTGAACAGAGGTTCGTTAGTCAGACGATGACTGTCTGTGATGCAGAGGTAATGGATGCTGAATTCTTCCACCGGTTTCGTCTTCTATAGGCAGATTGCGTGCAAGACAGGAGCTATACACATTTCTAGGTCCTGTCTTCTCACTGTAGAGTCCAAATAGAGCTGTACTGACTGATGGTCTTGATAATCATGCGCTCTGTTTTCTGTCAGTAGCCTGAATGAGGTCTCCATTGCGTGAACTCTTCAAAGCTACTGTCTATGATTTTCAAATCGTCTTAACTATCAGTGACTAAGAGTGGAGATGTGGTCGTTCTATGGCTGGAACCCGAGGTTTACCAAGAGTGAGATGTTGCCTATGTGACGTTTGTCCAGCAGCAAGGTGGTCATTCTGCCACCATAGATGATGTCTAATCCACGCACCACTAAGCATTGGCATTGTTCTGATTGTCACTTGTCCACAAGACCACAATGGCGTTACTCTTCCAATAGGCAGAACCGCGGTTGTAGAAAGATGTTCTGCATGCTAAATTTTACAGGTCTTCGGTGATTACGTTATCCCTTACGACATTTGGAGGACGTGGATTTGGAACTAATACTAACTCATGGGGATTTATAAACAAAAAATCAAAAGCTGGACCCATTTCGGTGGTGGCTGGAACCTGCCCTGTTCAGATCACGAGTTCAACGCTCTAACTATCAGGTGACCCCCGACCCTTCACCTGAATGTTGTCATAAAGAGAAACATGCTGAAGGGCCATTCGATTTGTTTGCTTTACAAGATTCAGCGCTGTATAAATACCATACATTTATTATCATTATTATTATTATTATTATGACCAGTTTACAGCATTGTTCACGTGGGGATGCGGGGCCCTGTCAAAATAAACAGTATCCCAACCTTCCGAAAATTCGGCGCTAGCAATTCCCTCATTTCTAGCCCTCTCTTTATTTCTGCTTTGTTCCTTTCCTTCCTGTCACCACCTTCTTGTCTATTTTTTGCCTTCTTGGTTCATTCTCCTGCCTTTTTTTCCAGAAAGGCCTCAAAGATAACAATTCTCTCCCACACGGAAGTGGAGGGTGGTTACCAATTAAATGGGTGACAGTTTGCGCGGCTTGGCTTCAGCGCAGTCCAGTTCACCCAGCTGTAAATGGCTACCTGCATCTCTAGGGTCAGGGAAGGTAAAGCAGCGAGGGAGAAGAGATGGGCCCCGCCCTTAACATACTGGTCCCTAGAGAAGCTGAGGTCTCTGACACCTCGCTCCCCTACGACCACATAGGTTTATGGGACCTTTCTTTCATCTTTTTGATGCATTTCGCTCATATGACAGGCAACCTGGGCGTTTGACAATAGAGAAGAAGAATATACAGGGGTTTCCTGGATAAACATTGCCAACTGTCAGCCGTAACTACCTGCCAGGTGCCACACCGTCTTTTTCGTTTCTTTTCCTCTGGCGCTCTTATTTAGGTAATGAAGGCATGTTGGCCTGGTCAACAGTCTTTGATCTCAAATTGTATAACTAAAATGACAGCATTGTATGATTACAATATGAATAAGATCAGATTGATTAAGGTTACAGTAATTTTCCATTGCCTCATTTGGTTGTTGTTCCATGTATATAAGTTGTGTTACTTTTCTTGCTGCAAAGCTTCAACTAAGCCTAAACGAATTATCTGTTGACTGGATTGTGGGCTCAGACACACTCCCGGCTGACCGGTTCTTAGAAAACTTCGCTTCTGGGTATGCACTGGTTTCCAGTGTGCAATAGATTGTTTATTATGCAAAGAGTTGATCCCAGTGAAAACTAAAATGATGCAGCATGTAGAAACACAGACACTTTTAAATGATTATTTTCGTGGCATGCGCGCGCGTATGTGTTTATTGTGTGGTGTGTGCGGTGGGGGGGGGGGGGGGGTACGTGTAGGGTGCGCATGCGTTTATACGTATGCATTTGCGTGTGTTGGTGACTTTGAGTGGGTGTGGATCGGTGGATGGATGTGGGTGTGGTGTGGAGTGGAGTAGAGAGCAGTGCAGGGCAATGCAGTATACACTAATCTTCTTAAATTTGAAAGAAATGGTAATAGGGTACTTCATACTGCAAGTTACAACTGCCAAGCGGTTGTGAAAAATATGTTAGGGCGTTGGGAAAAGACACACTGGTCAGACCAACATGCTGTCTGTACTGAGGAATTAGGGTGGCTTGATCAGCATGACACATGGGGCAAGGGGGTGTTTTTCAGTATTCAATGCCCTGGACTGCTTCTGGTGATAAAATGGGATCCTTTTGCATTCGACTTTCTTTCTGACCCCCACGCTTGACTTGGAAGTGTAGAAGAATATCAGTTATTAATTTGTTTTGGGATGGTTTTGTGTGTGAATGTCTGTGGCAGTATGAAACACCTTCAGGGGGCAGGTAAAAACCAAAGGAAGTGGTTGCAGTCCACCATGCTTTTTGAATGTCCGCCACAACAGCTTACCGTGGGCAGTATGAATGTACCCTAAAACTGATAGGTGCAGGCCATTCCATGGAGATTACTTATGACATGGTTCTGACTCTTTAACATTCCTTGGTTTCTTTCGAAATCCGCTTAAAATGTTTAAGTTTCTTTAGACAAGCAGCCATTTTGGCTTTGATCTCTGTGTATTGAGCTGAGCTTGTTTGAAGAGAGATTTTTAGACTTATAAGCACCGGGAACCAAATATTTGCATTTTCCCTCACTTTCTCTGAGATGTTATGTCGCTCTGGGCATGTATCATCAGTAGGGAGTCTCAGTGTATAGCTTAAGTCTCGTCTGAAGGTTTTCTTTAGTAAGTGAGGTCAGTCAGTGCTGCTGTTCACTCCAAGGTAATCATTATAACATTGCTGCAAGTGTAACTTTTGGATTCGCTACCCTACATCATTTTACTACAGCATATTAGTGGGACATGACTTATAGTTTTAGACTTCAAGGTGAAATAAAATAGATGATCATTAAAAAAATCAACAGGTTAAAATTTGCTTTTCAATATTTGGCTGTGAACATGCTTAAAGAACTGTAGTGTCGGACTTATGCCTTTGTGTCATAATTGTGTATCTCGGATTTGGTTTGTCTTTAATTAGAATTTATAAACAAAATTGATTGATATGTTATCTTGCCAGTAAAATCCGCCCATAATATACTTGTTGTAGTTATGTTTCCCTTGCCGCTCCAATTTCTCCGATATAGGTTGCGGCACGTCATTACACGCTAACATATTCTCTCTAAAGTCTGTTTCCAAAAAGCATAAGTGTGCAGACAAATTGTTGAGAGGAGAGATTTCTCGTACGAATGATGACATTCAGTTCTCAAGGTTTTTTTCGTAATGTTTCTCAGTTTTTCTAGCCTTTTAGACAAGCAGCTCCTCTGGCGACAATCCTGCTGTAAATCGTTGGCAGCATGTTCCTGGAAAGGGGTGAATGGTTTCAGGCGGCTAAAAGCCAGCCACTAGTGCAATTCTATCTCTTCTCTGTCTCTGTCTCTGTCTCTCTCTCTCTCTCTCTCTTCTCTCTCTCTCTCCCTCTCTTCTCTCTCTGCTCTCTATCGTTCTCCCTCTGCTCTATTCTCTCTCCCTCCCTCTCTCTCTCTCCCTTCTCTCTCTCTCACACATGCACACACAACAAACACCACACGCAAGCTCGCATGCGCCCACCCACCCACACACACACCCACACACACACACACACAAACACACCACACGCACACCGCAGGCATTCGAATTTGGCAAAGGAAGAGAGAAAAAAATACGAAGAGACAACATTAGATTAGGACCTTGTTTTGTAAATCAAAAGCCTTTACATGACAGCTCAGACTTGTTCCTCTTTGCAAAATCGACAAACACACAGAGACACCAAATGCATGCACACAGTTTGTGCGCACGAGCACACCACTCTACACACACACTCACCACGTACACACTCGCGCGCCGCTCGCGTGCGCACGGAACGCACCGTCGCATGCACGCACGCACACACATGCATGCTCCGCACGACACACGCACACGCACGCAGCACACACACACAACAATCAACTCGCTACACACACACACACTCGCGACACACACACACACACATACACCACACGCGCGCGCGGCGCACGCGCGCGCAACACACAATGTAGCATCGCCTAAACGCAAAACGTTTTCTCACTCCCACAAGAGATCACTGTACATGCGCCCACTGTACACAGACAGACCAGCACCCATAGCCTTGTCAGGAGGCTGGCAAAACCCAACCTCTGACCGGACACTTCATTGCCTGGTCATCCGGTTGAAAAGGCTTGTGTTCTGCTGTAGACACCACCCCTTCAAGGCCTGTGTTTTACTCTTCTGCCATTCCTGGCACAGCGTTCTGGCTGCCCTTGGTAAAAATTATCGCTGGACCTTCTTTGGTCATTAAACCATTGCAGCCCTGGCGCTGATAAAACACATAACTATTACAACATTGCATCCCTGGCGCTGACAAAACACATAACCATGACAACATCTGGCGCTGACAAAACACATAACCATTACAACATTGCAGCCCTGGCGCTGACAAAACACATAACCATTACAACATTGCAAACTATTACAACATTGCAGCCCTGGCGCTGACAAAACACATAACCATTACAACATTGCAAACTATTACAACATTGCAGCCCTGGCGCTGACAAAACACATAACCATTACAATATTGCAAACTATTACAACATTGCAAACTATTACAACATTGCAGCCCTGGCGCTGACAAAACACATAACCATTACAACACCTGGCGCTGACAAAACACATAACCATGACAACATTGCAGCCTGGCGCTGACAAAACACATAACCATGACAACATTGCAGCCGTGGCGCTGACAAAACACATAACCATGACAACATTTGCGCTGACAAAACACATAACCATTACAACACCTGGCGCTGACAAAACACATAACTATTAAACATTGCAGCCATGGCGCTGACAAAACACATAACCATGACAACATTGCAGCCCTGGCGCTGACAAAACACATAACCATTACAACACCTGGCGCTGACAAAACACATAACCATTACAACACCTGGCGCTGACAAAACACATAACCATTACAACACCTGGCGCTGACAAAACACATAACCATTACAACACCTGGCGCTGACAAAACACATAACCATTACAACATTGCAGCCCTGGCGCTGACAAAACACATAACCATTACAACACCTGGCGCTGACAAAACACATAACCATTACAACACCTGGCGCTGACAAAACACATAACCATTACAACATTGCAGCCCTGGCGCTGAACCCTAAAACACATTACCATGAAACATTTGCAGCCCTGGCGCTGAAAAAAAAAAATCAACATAACCCATTACAACACGCTGGCGCTGACAAAACCATAACCATTACAACATTGCAAAAAACAAAATTAACCATTACAACACCCTGGCGCTGACAAAACAAAAATTAAACATGACAACATTGCCCCGCCCTGGCGCTGACAAAACACACCCTAAACATTTAAAAAAACATTCAAAAAACCCTTTCGCGCCTGACAAAACACATAACCATTACAACATTGGCCTAACAAAACAACAATAACCCTTCAACCCTGGCGCTGACAAAACACATAACTATTACAACATTGCAGCCCTGGCGCTGACAAAACACATAACCATTACAACACAGCCCTGGCGCTGACAAAACACATAACCATTACAACACCTGGCCCTGACAAAACACATAACCATTACAACATTGCAGCCCTGGCGCTGACAAAACACATAACCATTACAACATTGCAAACTATTACAACATTGCAAACTATTACAACATTGCAGCCCTGGCGCTGACAAAACACATAACCATTACAACATTGCAAACTATTACAACATTGCAAACTATTACAACATTGCAGCCCTGGCGCTGACAAAACACATAACCATTACAACATTGCAAACTATTACAACATTGCAAACTATTACAACATTGCAGCCCTGGCGCTGACAAAAACCATAACCATTAAAAATACATTAAAAAGCCCTTGGGGCTGACAAAAAACACAAACCATTACAACATTACAGCCCTGGCGCTGACAAAACACATAACCATTACAACATCTGGCGCTGACAAAACACATAACCATTACAACATTGCAGCCCTGGCGCTGACAAAACACATAACCATTACAACATTGCAGCCCTGGCGCTGACAAAACACATAACCATTACAACATTACAACACCTGGCGCTGACAAAACACTTAACCATTACAACATTGCAGCCCTGGCGCTGACAAAACACATAACCATTACAACACCTGGCGCTGACAAAACACATAACCATTACATTACAGCCCTGGCGCTGACAAAACACATAACTATTACAACATTGCAGCCATGGCGCTGACAAAACACATAACCATTTCAACATTACAGCCCTGGCGCTGACAAAACACATAACCATTACAACACCTGGCGCTGACAAAACACATAACCATTACATTACAGCCCTGGCGCTGACAAAACACATAACCATTTCAACATTGCAGCCCTGGCGCTGACAAAACACATAACCATTACAACATTACAGCCCTGGCGCTGACAAAACACATAACTCCTCGCTGTTTCTTCTGCAAACACGTCGTGTTGGGGAGAGTGGTCAGCAGATCACAGAAATTCTTGTCAGAAGTTATCGTCCCCGTCCCTGAACTTCTTTCCCCTAAAGGATTCAGGAAAACTTGGTTTTTCTGCTGGCTAAATCAGTGAACATAGAGTTGTTGAAATTGTCCGGGCGTTTGGAGAATATTCTATTTGTGTTGGACTAAAACATCAAAGGGGAAAATGCAAACATCTCTGAAATTAAGAAAACAAAATTTCACTTTTGTGTCTACTATGGGATGACAGAAGAGCTCAGTGGAAAGCAGTACCAGCTTTACACAGTAAAATTCAGAACACCGAGAAGAGCATGTGTTTTTCTACATTTACTATTCCAAGGAAAAAATAATTATCACTTTGAATGCGTGTTTGTAAATACCCGCCAGCATCAGAAAAGTAGTTAAAAACAACAAGTAAGGTTGAAAAACCTAAAATAACAAACAGGCAGACAAATGTATTTTCAGACACACATACAGACATGCATACAGTTACAGAGAGATGAAGACTGGAAAAGCACAGATGTGGGCATTCTGAGGACTCTGATATTTCTAATGTCAGCTGTCAGAATCCATCCCGCGTTCTGTGTAGAGCCACCGGAGTTAACAGATTACATGACGTGGTTAGTTTACCAGATAACAAGGCCTAACGACGTGAGGTGGAGACAGAAAGTAGAAAAAGAAACAGAGGAGACAGCATTTAGATTTTCCTTTTAAGTAAAAACCTTTTCACATTGCTTTTTTCCTGACTCGCCTCACTTTCCAAGAACGAACACACAAGCACACACATACATGGGTTCGTGCCGCGCGCGCGCGCGCGCACACACACACACACACAACACACACACACACACACACACACACTATGACTTCAAAACAAATTAACAATAATGACAACGCTATGGTAAGGCAGAAGGGGATGTAATTATTTTTATTTTGGTGATGTTCATGAAAATAGTGCAAGATTGTATTTACAATAACAATGATTATATCAATACCAGTGACGGTGATTTTCATGGAAATAAACTATTATTGTGTTAACACCAACAATGATGATGATGATAACGATATCAGTGACGGTGATATTCATGGGACAAATTATTATTGTGTTAATACTAACAATGATGATGATAACGATAACAGTGATGGTGATGTTCATGGGAATAATGCACGTTGCAGCTCCCCTTCCTTCTCTAACTGTGAACAAACACTTACACGCAAAGAACAAACTGATGACTCAGTGTAACTCCCCCATTCACAAAGCAAGAAGTCGATGGTTTGATCCCTTTTGAACCCGAACTTTTCCCCGATCTGGAGTGGGCGTCTGGATACTTCTTACATGCTTTTCAATGCGTTAAAGATCCCGAGACTCGGCAAAACTATGTCAACAAGGCCACTTTGACAGAGCAGCAAACCTACTTGGAGACAGGACACACTAGCCAAGCAATGGATGGTACACTTGTTATCACGCTTTCTCCCTAAGGCAAATGTAAAGGTATCCACATACACCTCTGTGGTTGTTAGAGAGCGAGGTGTCAGAGGCCTGTCTTTTCTAAAAGCCAGCACAATTAGGGCAGTGCCCATCTCCTCTACCTCGCTGCTTTTCCTTCCCTGTCCCTTTAGGGCAGGTACCCATTTACAGCTGGGTGAACTGGGGGACTGTACTGAAGCCAGTGCGCGCAAACGGTCACCCATCCACTTGGTAGCCACGCTGAATGTTCCCGTGAAAGCGAACGCTCTGAAAACAGAAATGCCGTCCCTTCCGATGACAACCAGTTCAGACTTCATGCAGTGAAATCTGCCATGAGTGAACGCGGTGTACACTAGAACATAGCACAACGCATTGAACAAAGCAGTAAGGGAATAAACAAACTGTTACGAAAAAAAATGATACAGGAAGAAAGAGAAAAACTAGGGGGAGGAGAGTTTTCTCAGCGTGTGCTGTGAACTGTGATGTCTGGTGCTAAGCGGACAGCCATCTGTCACTGTCCACATTTGTTGCAGGAGGGACAGAGGGATGGGTTGTCTGTCTGTGAGTGTGCAGGAGGGACAGAGGGATGGGTTGTCTGTCTGTGAGTGTGCAGGAGGGACAGAGGGATGGGTTATCTGTCTGTGAGTGTGCAGCAGGCTTGCAGAGGGACAGAGGGATGGGTTATCTGTCTGTGAGTGTGCAAAAGGCTTGCAGGAGGGACAGAGGGATGGGTTATCTGTCTGTGAGTGTGCAAAGGCTTGCAGGAGGGACAGAGGGATGGGTTATCTGTCTGTGAGTGTGCAGCAGGCTTGCAGAGGACAGAGGGTTTGGGTTTTATCTGTCTGTGAGCGTGCAAAAGGCTTGCAGGAGGGACAGAGGGATGGGTTATCTGTCTGTGAGCGTGCAAAAGGCTTGCAGGAGGGACAGAGGGATGGGTTATCTGTCTGTGAGTGTGCAGCAGGCTTGCAGGGAGTGCTCGGCACACATGGAATCTGGGATCTAGCCTACATTCTCTGTCATCTGCCTGTTCTTTCTTTTTTCTGTACAATGTATGTGTGATGTGTGTGTGTGAGTGTGTGTGTGTGGTGTGTGTGTGTGTGTGTTGTGTGTGTTGGTGTGTGTGTGTGTGTGTGTTTTGTGTGTGTGTGTGTGGTGTGGTGTGTGTGTGTGTGTACGTGTGTGTGTCTTAAATTTTACGTCTTTTTCATTTAAATGATATTAGACGATGGAGGCAGGGGTTGGAATGGGGGGGGGAAACATAATGAGATAAGGGCTTTAAGTAGAATAGATACGTGTTGGTATGAATGCACATTAAAAGATTATTCCAATCTATATAAATAGTATGTTGCAAAAACCATGGCATAGAACTACAAAAATTAACAAAACCCCACAACAATTGCAAAATACTCTAATGTTGGAAAACAAACAATTTTGAACTACTTGTAACGGCAGCTGTGAAACAAGCAAAATGTAGATTCCCACGACCATACTTTACAAAAAAGAGAATACTGGGGATTGCAACAGAGACAAGGCGTGTGTGTGCGTTCGTGTGTGTGTATGTGTGTGTGGGTCTGTGTCTGTGTCTGTGTCTCTGTGTATTTCTCTCTGTGTGTGAGTGTGTATGTGTGTTGTTGATGTTGTTGTTTTCGATTTAACGTCTGTTCACTCTCAGTGATATTAGACAACAATAAAACAGGACCTGGTGGCGATGGAGGTCTTACTGACATGTGTGCAGGGAAAACAGTTTACATAGATAAAAAAGAAACTTCTCACAGCAAGAAGAACGAGTTAAAAACAAAAAAAAAAAAAAAAAGTATCATTAAACTTAATGAAGTTATAGCAAATGTTCTATAGGACTGTGCCAAAAACCTTTCGCAATATTAAATGCCAAATTGATGTTATTGAATATGCTGCTGAGGAAGTTTTCAGAAACTGGGGTAAGAAAACTTTTGTACTCCTGCATTCAAATATTATATGAGTATTAGTGATATTCTCACCACACAGACATTTACCGTTTCTGCTGAATTTTTATTATGAATGCATTAAGCTTTATTCTATAAATCAAGCTGTTTACTCTTCTTGCTCTGAAAATATTTGTGCAAGCCTTTGAATGGCTCACGATTTACATCGTCGGTATTGATTACAGATCTTTTAGATGGTACTTTTCTGTGACCTTTCTCCATGATGTTTGTTCTGATAAGTGGTAGCCCTCTTGTAACGATAAAGGTTTATGCGATTTTTCTGATTCCCGTCCATGCTTTGCACCTCTTTTAGAAGCTCTAACAGCCAACTCATTTGGAAAGAATCCACTGTGTGAGGGTACCCAACAAAAAGTTACGCTTATACCCTTTAAAGTTAAAAGGTGTATCACATGCTTTATCTCTAGTGCAATTTGTGAAGATTTTTTTGTTCTATGGAGATTTTATAGTGTGCGTGTGTGCGTGTGTCCTTTCAGTTTGTCATCCTGTATTTCTGATCTGCTACTGCTGCTGCTAAAAGAACAGAATCTTACGTAAAACAAGAAATCTTTACATTAAAAATAGTAGACACCAAAAGTTTTCCTTGTGTCTGAATGTTAAGCTTGATAGCTTACATGACCGCCTAAGTGCGAATTTCTTTTTCATTGGTTACTTGTTCCTTTATTATTTGTTATTATTTAGAATTTATTAGCAAATGGACATGTTGCTATATCAGGCTCGAAAAATATTTTATGCTATTATATGATCATGTGTATTTCTGCATTTAAGATTATGGAAACTATTAGAAATAATATAATTTGGTGTTTACTGTATATTTGTATATTTTCTATGCAAAATTTGAATATAAATGTTAGGAAAAATAGCTATGTCTAGAAATTGACCAAGGATTAGAAGAAGATGAAGAGACATCACTCACTTACTCATCCCTTGGTCGAGACGACCGTTGGGGTACCCGCACGGACGCTGCAAGTGGACCGCCAAATGGTTCTGTCCTGGGCTGCTTTCAGGAGGTTTGGTACAGTGAGGCCGGTCCACTCCTTGATGTTGGATACCCAGCTTATGCGTGGTCGTCCCTGCCTCCTTGCTCCTTCCACCATTCCCTGCAGGACTGTCTTTGACAGGCTGTTATGCCTTGTTGTGTGGCCAAACCATTTCAATTCCTCCGTTTGACTTTATCTACAATGGTTCTTGTTTGCCAGCCATGCCTCGATCTCCTGCCAGACTAGTCGTTGGTTTTTTAACGGTCTCTGTAGGTGATGTTCAAGATCCGCCTGAGGCACTTCATCTCAAAGGCTTGAATGCGACGTTCTAAAATCGGCATGAGTTCCATGCTTCACAGCTGTAAAAGGGCAATGGATGTGACGAGTGCCTTGTAGAGTCTGACCTTAGTGTGGGTTCTGATGTTATGGTTTCTCCACACTTTCGCCAGCTTAGTCATGGAGGAGAGGGGCCACAGCAAGTCTGCTCTTCACCCTCTTGTGTGCTCGTACCTTCTTTGGGTAGACTGCTCCCAAGGTACTTGAAAGTTTCCACCTCCTCTAGTGTCTCGCCACTCATCTTGATGCTGGGGGGAGTTGTCGGTGTGGTACTGTTCACAAGGGTCTTGCTCTTTTCCGTGCTGATCTCCATACCGTGGGCATTGGCTGATGTTTCCAGTCTGGTGGTGAGATCCTGGAGTTTCTTCTTCACTGCGGCCCATGAGATCAATATCGCCCTGCGAATCAAGATTGCAGACTGGCCTTCCTCCTATTGTGATTGTGGTCTTGAAGTCAAGGAGGGCCTCCTGCATGATGTTCTCCGGGAAAACACGTTTGAAAAGAAGGGGGGATAGCGGCAGCCTTGTCGAACTCCAACGAAGTCCGGAAGAACTCCCCGATTTCTCCACCCATGAGGATTTGCGCTGTGGGAGCTGTCATACAGCGCCTGGTGACTTGAATCAGGTCCCGTCGAAGTTATAGACTCTCATGACTTTTCCCCAGAGCTTCTTGCCACACCCGGTCGAAGGCCTTGAAGTCAATGAAGTTGCTGTAAGGTAGTTTTATGTTGGAGGGGCTTCTCTATGAGCATTTTGATGTTGAAGATCTGCTCGACAGTGCTTCGACCTGGTCTGCATCCTGCCTGTTCTGATAGGATTTCTTCTGCTTGTGGTTTCAGTCTGTTCAAGGGAATGCGTAGCATAAAATTTGCTTGGATGGCTTATCAGACTGATTGTTCTGTAATTTTGGCACTTCTTCAGGTCTCCCTTCTTTGGAATGGAACTAATGGATTGGGTCCACTGTTCAGGCCATCTTTGCTGGTCCAGATGCGTTGGCAGATGATTGTTAGTGCCCCTTTATCATCTCTGGGCCTCTGTACTTGATGAGCTCAGCCGGGATGTTGTCAATCCCTGGTGACTTACCTCCTTTCAAAGGGTCTTACTGCTTCTTCTACCTCTTCCTCCAGCACCTGTGGGGCTTTCAGGATCTGATGGTCTGGGATCTTGTTCGTGAAGTTTGTTCGGGTCAGCCTTCAGCTTGTAGTTGTACAGGGCGCTGCATATTTCTGTCCATCTCTTCATGATAGTGGCGCTCTCTGTAAGGACTGTTCCCCTCTTTGTCTTCAATAACGGGGGTCTTTGGCTGCTGGACTTGGGTTTGTACCTTGATGGTCTGGTACGCCTCCTTGCTGTCTCCTTTCGCCATTGCCTTTTCAACCTTGGAGCATTGTTCTGAAATTCAGTTCCCCCATGGCCTCAGTCATCTTCTTCTTGATTGACCTGTTGACTGTTCTATACTCTTCGGCCGTTTCTGGGTTTTTGTTCTTCTCTGGCTTTAGCTCCCTACGTTGATCGCACAGGTCCAGGATATCGTTGGTAACCCACGGTTGGTTTTTTTTTTTCTTTCCCAAGGATCTCCAGCGCTGTCTCCTGAATGGTCTTGCTGAAGGTCTCAGTGAGGTTGTTGATGTCATCTTGGAGGAAATTCAATGCTGCAAATCTGCCCCCTATCTCAGCTTTAAATATTTCAGCGACTTCGGGGTCCTTCAGCTTTTCCATGTTGAACCCCAAACGGGGGTTTCTCTTCTGGGTTTTTGGTCTTCAGCTTGATCTGTAGGGGCATGAGTACCATATCGTGGTCACTGCCGAATCAGCGCCAGGGAAAGTTCTTGGGATGGGCTTTGTTGATGCTTGACTTAAATCGTTTGGGGGCCAAGATGTAATCAATCTGGTTGTTTATCTTTCCATTTGGTGAGTGCCACGTCGTTCTTCTTGATGTCTTGTGGGGGTATAGGGTGTTGGCGACAGTAAGATTGTGGCTGCTTGCGAATTCCAAAAGTCTGAGACCTCTATCGTTGGTTTCGTCTACGCCAAAGCGGCCTATTCTCCCTGGCCATTGGTCATAGGCGTCAGGTCCGATCTTGACATACAGACAGAAAAAGACGTGCAGGCAGACTCATGGAAAAACGAGTAGAGGTGGATGAGAACATATACCGACTCATCAAAAAAGAAGTAGAGGAACATGAATAGACATACAAACGCACAGAAAGACATACAGACAGACTCACGGACAAACAGACACTGAAAGTCAACCCACACAGGAAGACGACAGGACAGATTACGGAGCAGTGCTTCAATTTCTTTTCTTTTTTTCCCCAGAACTGAAACGGGCGGGGAAATCGTTGCCATCTGGTGATTGCGCGGCATCTGCACACTACTAATCAGACCGTTTTCCCCCCCCCCCCCCCCCCCTACTTTAGAAGAAAAGCTCCGGCAAAGGAAGGTGGCCAAAACAGGGGTAAAGAGGTCTACTCTTCGCAGATGGCTATTTAGATGGCACACTTAACTAGCTAGAGAACTGGATCTTCCATTTTAAACCCAGATCTGGGGGCTGCGTGCAGAACGAACCGGAAGAGTTTCTAAACCCCTCTAGGGGTTTCTCCTGGAATCCTCACAAACCCTTGACCGGGCAATAAACAAACAGGAAAGCAAAATAAAAAAAAAACAATGAAAAACAAAAAAACGCAAACAAACAAACAAAGAAAACAAGGGAAAGGGGACAAAGTCATAAAACAGAAAAACAAACTCTGACACACTAGCAAACTTTAACAACCAAATTTTCGCATTGCCAAAAAGAAAGAAACCACTAGGTATAGCATTATGCAAAACGAGTTGTCTGACACTGCTCTTGTTTTTTTTTTTAATGTAGGTCTGGTTTATCAAAAACCCACTCGATTAAAACAAAAGCAAAAATGACAAAAAAACAGTATCACCTTGTCTCACTCATCTTTAATGTTTTTTCACACAAAAAACTGGCACAAGTGCCAGACGATTTCAAAATAGACTTAATTTGCACTAGAAAAATTCATACTCGTCAAGCTATTTCTCTTTTATCCCTGGCATCTACTATTTTTTAACCCATTCTCCAAAACTTTATTTTCATCATAACCAATATCCCCATTATAAACTTTAAAAAAAAAATGGCAAAAAGGAGACCAGAAACATAAGGACTAAAAGTATAATGTACAAATGAATCATAAAATAATGGACTAGTCTTAGTAATTTTCTAGTTGTAAAACGTGACAGATTTTTGTAGTGTTAAAATAATGTACTAGTCTTAGTAATTTTCTATTTGTAAAACGTGACATATTTTTGTAGTGATAAAACAAAATAGTCAAAAACAAAAAAAGTAAAGAAAGAGAAAAAGATGATGAAAACAAAAGGGAAAGGGATTGCAAAAAAAAGTTCAGTGTGCCGTGAAATAAAAGTGTCCTCCACCCCGAGTGCTGCTCCATCTGTCACTGTCACTTGTTCAGCACCGCTGGGACACAGACCTCTCTTCTGTGAGTGTGTAGTGAGCTGACTGGATGATTTGCGGGGGAATTCCCCAACTGGCATGTACCTCTCCTGCCCTGTCTCGTCTCTCTGCCTGTTTCTTTCTATCCCCCCTCTTTTTCCTTCTGCTCTCTTCTGTCTGCTCTCTCTGCTGTCTCTCTGTCATCTCTCTCCCCTCGCCCCTTCTCTCTGTCTCTCTTCTGTCTGTCCCTCAACTGCCTGTCTTCCTCTTCTTTTTTTCTCTCTCCTTCTCCCTTTTCCCCTTTCCCTGACCTAAAGGGGGCAGGCACCGTTTACGCTGTGGAACGGGGGGACAAAATACCGAAGAAAAGGGCTGCAAACAGTCACCCATCCACTTTGTACCTACGCTCAATGCTGCTTAACCTTAGTTTGGAGAAAGCGAGTGCTCTAAACCACTGACAATCACACAGTCTATAAAAGACGGGATTTTTTACCTTCTGATTCAATATTAGATTTAGTCAAGGCCATTGGGTTTAGAAAATTCTGATTTTTTGATCAAACAAACGCTTTTTAAAAATCCTCTCAATTTTTGGGTATAAATTGACCCACCAAAAGGGGTGATTGTCAAAGTGTAAAAAAAAGGGGTTTGAGTGGCCGAACTGCTGGGGAAAGATAGTGAATGTGAATGAAATTCGTGGAATTATAATTTTAAAGGGGGCCTGTAATTGTCTGGGAAAAAGGGGGTTTGCCGCGGGGGGTTGTTTGAAGCTACTGCTGTAAAGTAAAACCTGGTACCAAACCTTCAGCTCCAAACCCAACCCACCCCCCCCCCCCCACCCCACCATTTGGGTGAAGAACGGTCTCTTCCAATAAAGGAAAAAGATGATGAAGATATTGGAAAAGAAGGTCGTGATGATGATAATATACAGGGTTAACAAGATTAAGATAGAGTATGAAGTTAAAACTGCTGATGATAGAGAGATGATAAAAACAATGATGGGTTTGTTATGAACTTGCGTCGCTGCTGCTAAAGTAATGAAGATGTGAGGGATGATTTTTAGGGGCTGAAGAGATGATGGTATTTTGGAATGCGAAGATGATGAGGGGAGATAAAACTAAAAAACATTGGTGTATTCGTATCTTTCAGAATTGGAAATTGACAAGTAAAAAAGTATGGGCCCATTTCTTTCCTTCCTCCGCCCTAATTTGTTTGCATTGTGGGCCAAAAAACCCAAGTCCAAAAAACTGTTCAGTGTTCTGCTCTCTCTTCTCTCTCCTCTCCTCTCTTCCCCCCCCCCCCCGGCTTAATCTCTACTCCCCTCTCCTCTCTCTCCCCCTCTCTCTCTCTCTCCCCCCCCTCTCTCTCCCTTCTCTCTCTCTCTCAAGGGCAAGAGCCAAAGCGAAAACGCATCCCTTTGTTCAGCATTCCCCCGGGCCATAAAAAAGAATTAAAAGAATATAAAAGTACCCCAGATATTTTGGGTCAAGTTAACAATTAGGGCAGAACCTCTCTCATTTTTAGTGGTTTGGGTTTTGGGGGGGTTGGTTTTTTATTTTGCAATCCTTTGGTTTTTGCCTTGTTCTTTTTTCTCTTGTTGTTCTTGTTACTCTTGTTTTTTTTGTTCGTTGCTCTTGTTTTTCCTTGTTGTTTTTGTTCGGTTGTTCTTGCCTTTTGTTGTTGTTTTTTGGGGTTGTTGGGGGGGTGTTTTGTTTTGGTCTTTTTTCATTTTTTATATCAGCTTTCTCATTGATTTTTTTGTTTGCCAAAAATTTTCATTTACAATATAATTTTTTTTCTCTCTTCTCATTTCCTCTCCTTCTTTCCTTTTCTTCTCTTCTTTCTCTTCCTCTCTCTCCTTTCCCCTTCTCTCTTCTTCCTCCCACCCCTTCCCCCTCTCTCTCCTCTCCCTCCCCCCTTCACTCTCCCCACTCTCTCCTCCCAAAATAAAGTTTTAATTTCTTAAATTGTTAGAGTAATTTTCAATGATGCCCCCCTCTTACAGCCTTTTAAGTTCACCAAAATTTCCCCCAATTTTTTTTTTCTTTGGGGGAAAAATAACAAACTCTTTCCCCTAATAAAAGATTCCCTCCCCTCCTTCCCCCCCCCATCCCTCCCTTCCTTCCTCCCCCCTTCCTCCATTTTCCCCTCTCTCTCTTGTTTTCAAAAATTCTTTTAAATTTTTCCTTTTTTTAAAAAAAAAAACATTGTTAATTTTTGGTTGAAATTTTGTAGAGAAAATTACCCAAAAAATATTCTTTTTTATGCTTTGATTTGTTTTTTAAACCCCAAAATTTAGCTGTTAAACCCAAAAAAACATTTTATTTTAAAATGGCCCCTTTGATTGAAAAAGGGACAATATTATTGTTTAAATTTTAATAAAATTGCCAAAGCAATTTCCTCTTATATTTCCTTCAATTTTCTCTTCTTTTTTTAAAAAAAAAATCATTTCCTTTTTTTTTTGGGGCTTCAAAAAAAACCCCCCCTCCTCTCTTTTTCTCATGCCTCTTTCTTCAAATTTTTGGGGTTTTAATCAATTTGTTTTTTTTAAATTTTCCCCCGGTTTTTTTGAAAAAACCAGCCACGCAAAATTTTTTTGAAAAAATTTTTCTCTTGGGAAAAAGCCCCAAATGGGCCACCATATTTTTCTTTTTTTTTTAACTTTGCTGTCTATTTGATTTTCTAAGAGTTTTTGCTTTTTGCCCAAAACTCTATTGTCCAAAATTTTTTTTATGGCCCATCAAATTGTCCTTCCAAAAGATGGGACCCAAACAATTTTGTCATTAAAAAAAATGGGGCATAATTTGCCACCCCATTCCCCAATCTTTTTGTTTTTATGCAATTTGAAACAAACAATTTTTAGTATTTTTTAGCAAGTACTTTCCTGTTTTTTGAAATTTTGGGGTTTGGGGGGGGGGCAAAAACAAAATCCCAAAAAAAAAACTTTTCCGGGCCGTGTTCCTCAAAAATTTTAAAACCCCATACATTTAGCTTTACACATAGGAGATACTTTGATATCATTAGCTTTGTTTTGTTTATTTCCCCTCTGCGTTGTATTGTATACCACTTTCAGCCACAGCAAACTTTTCTGTGTAAAATTTGGGCTGCTCTCTCCATGGAGAATACATCGCCACAATAGCAGCGCCATCCATTATTTTTCTTTTACTGTCTGCATGTCTATTTGATTCTCTATCAGACTGCTTTTTCGACATAATTTTGCCAGGGACAACTCTCATTCTGCCGTAAGTTTTTTTTACGTGTGCTCAATGCGTGTTACACGATTTGTCGTCTCATCCGAAAGACTAGCATCCAGATCACCATTTATGGTCTAGTGGGTGGAGAAAAAGTTATGGGCATAAATGGTAGTCAAAACACCACACACTTCAAACCAGGACTCTTTGCTTTCTAGGTAGGTGCGTTACTTCTAGAAACAAAACCCATTTTCCTCCACTGTGGATTTCATTTTGCTTTTTGTCGTAACTGTACTGTATCCTGTATTCTTGAGCAGCTACTCCCTTCATAAAGGGGTTGGCCGGAGGGGGGGGGAAGGGGGGGGGGGGAATAGGAGGCGGGGGAAATGAATGGCCTCTTTATGAAGAAATCTTTTAAAATTCTCTATCCGTGGCTCTAGTGCTGCTGGCAATCAATACTGATACTCCAGTGACATCATTACTGCAAATAGACATGGTCGGTAATGAAATAATTGGAGAAATGATTAACTCACGTCCTTGTCCATAATGAGTTCTGATGGCTAGAGGAAGGGGAAATGGTTCCTGTGTAGAGACCGGGAATCAACTCTGATTGTATACATCATAATGAATAGTGACTGGGTTATGCATTCTGCACGTCAGCGGGCATGCGTGTCTGTGTGTGTGTGTGAGTGTGTGTATGTGTGTGTGTGAACAGCACTAAAAATTATTTTTATGATGGTGAAAGATTAAGTATACCCCAGTGTATCTTTAATCCTGCTCCCAAACATATATCAAGAAAATGGACTTATAGAAAGCAAACAAATAACAAGATTTATCTATTTTGAAAAGAACTAGAAATGAAAATGAGAGGAAAATCTATTGTGACAATATGAGATAAACAACACCAAGACCGTACGACATGCATTCCATTCAGAGAGACAAGTAATGAAAAAAAGTAAATCATGAGGGTAAATAGAATAATCTACACAGCAAACCGGAAGCAAACTCATTTCAAGCATAAAAAGGTGGTCTTCAGATTTATCGGTTAGACGTTTCTCTTAAAATCTTTTTTTAACTTTTAAAAGGGGTAGGGGGGGGGTAAATTATTCTACAATTTTCCCCCTGAATAAGTAAGATGACTTACAGAAAGTATTACGGGCCCTGGGCAAAAAGTCATACTATGCCTCATTTTATTCATAGCAAAATTGTTCACACCACTCCTTGCTTTTTCGTTTATGATACTGCACATACATAGGCACTTGTTAGAATGTAGACTTTTTTGAATGGAAGAATATCTAACGTTTTCTAGTTGACCCTGGTCAGTGTATTAGGAGCCAAGGTAATTTTATGTGGGTGGCTTATGTGCTTCAGGTTTGTTTTACTAGCACTATTCCATGTGTGTGTGCGTGCACGCATATGTGTGTTTGTATGTGTCATTAATTTGTTTTGTTTTTGAAGCTATCTTGAACTGTTCATACCAATTTGAAATGTACTTTTCTTGTGTTTTTCGAGATAATTATACGTATCAATGTGTCTGTCAATTTTGTAGTTGCCCTTCATGGGATGATTACAGATATTTTGACTTGACAACTTTACCTCCTTACCCTAAAGAGGGTAGGCACCTGTTTAAAGCTGTGTAAACTGGGGGACTATACTGAAGCCAAGGCATGCAAACGATCACCCATCCACTTTGTAACCACACTCAATGCTGCTTAACCTTAGCTTGAAGAAAGTGAGTGCTCTGACCACTGAGCAATGCACTACAGTCTATTAAAGACTGGTTTTATTACCTTCTGATTCGGAATCATTAGGATTTAGCCAACGCTCAGTTGATTAGACAGTTCCGATGAGTTTCATCAAATCAAACTGCTTCTTGAAAATCACTCTCGATATTTGGTATGCAATGTGACCCACCAAAATGGGAGTGATCTGTCAATGTGTATAGAAAATAAGGTATGAGTGACATGTAAATGTATGTGGAAGATAGGGTTTGAGTGACCTGTAACTGTTGAATATAGTGATTGAGTGACATGTAATTGTCTGTGGAAGATAGGGTTTGAGTGACCTGTAAACCTCTGTGGAAGATAGTGATTGAGTTACATGTAAATGTCTGTGGAAGATAGTGATTGAGTTACATGTAAATGTCTGTGGAATTGTAATGTTTGAGTGGCCTGTAACTGTCTGTGACAGATATGGGGTTTGCGCGTGTGTTTTTTTGTGAAGCTTACTGCTGTATAAGTACACCTGGTACCGAACCTCCAGCTCCACCCCCCCCCCCCCCCCCTGTTCCCCAGTTCGTGAAGAAGCAGTCTCTCCCAGATGATGATGGAAACGAGGATGTAGATATTGAAGATGATGGTCATGACGATGATAACTATACAGGTTGAACAAGATGATGATATTGAGATGATGAAGAAGATCATGATGATGACGTAGATGATGAAAGCAATGATGATTATGTTGATGTACTTGCTTCAGCTGCTGCTATAGGTAATGAAGATGCTGATAGCAATGATTATGTAGATGCTGTAGATGATGATGGGGATAATGATAACTACAAGACATTAAGTATGATTCTGTATGCTTGCAGAATTGGAAATGGGACATAGATAAAAACGTTTTCTCCCATGATGTCTACCTTTCTCTTGCCCAAACATGTTTTGGATTGTGGCTTTAGGACAAAGTACAATAAAACTGTTCAGTGTTCAGTGCTCTCTCTCTGTCTCTCTCTGTCTCTGTCTCTCTCTCTCTCTCTCTCTCTCTCTCTCTCTCTCTCTCCTCTCTCTCTCTCTCTCTCTCTCTCTCAAGGGCAAGAGCCAAAGCGAAAAAGCATACCCTTTGTTCATGCATTCCCCGGGCCATAAAGACGCAACAATGAATTAAACAGAATATAATGTAGCCCCTGGATATTTTGGATCAGGTAATCAATTTGTGTAGCGCTCTCTCTCTCTCTCTCTCTCTCTCTCTCTCTCTCTCTCTCTCTCTCTCTCTCTCTCTCTCTCTCTCTCTCTCTCATGTTTTAGATGTTCATTTTTGCAATGCCCGTTTGGTTTTGCTTTTGTTCTTGTTGCTATTGTTGCTCTTGTTTTTGTTTTGGTGGTTCTCGTTGTTCTTGTTGTTTGGCGGGTGGGGGGGGGGGGTTGTTGGAGGGGTGTTTGGTTTGGTCTTTTTAACTTGTTATATCAGCTGCCTCATTGATTTGATTTTGTTGATGCCAGAATTAGATTGGCAATATAATTCTCTATTGTGTCTCTCTTTCTCTCCTTTCTCTCTCTGTCTCTCTGTCTCTCTGTCTCTCTCTCTCTCTCTCTCGGACGACGTGAGGGGACGAGAACTGAACGGGTGTGCTGTTAGTAAGCTGCTGCAAATTTTTGCATTTTAGCTTCAAAATGTCAGTTACTGGCCTTCCAGCTACTGTAATAACAACTTTAAACGCCCTGCTGATCGACAACGTCGTATCGAGTTGGAAAGTCGCGGGGGAGAGCGGCAGTGTTGTGTTCGTCTTGCGAATGAAGCCAGCTGACAAGCCAGTGTCAACAGAAATGGCGGACCCGGTGCTGAACGGTAACTCCCGTGTTCAGTACTATCGCAAGAAACCCCCTTGTCAAAGACGTCGCGATGTTCAAAGAAGTAGACAACACCAAGAAAGACAGGCAAGTCGCCTATGTGACAATGACAGTGTCTTGGAAGAGCCCGTCTTGTGTAACATTGACTCCCTGCTCGATGTGGAAACAGAAGAAAAACAAACCAGTGTGTACACAGAACTATGTGTCAGCAGTGAATTGAATGCCTCAGCCACACCAGATTCACTTGTTCTACTGTGTGATCCAGCAACAGACAACAAGATCGGTGTGTCTTCTGAGGCGCCTGATGTGCAGGAAGAGCTGACAGTTGGCTGCACAGTGGATGACTCTGATACTGATACTGGTATTGTGAAACAGTATGTGTCTACTCTAACTGACAAACGTGTACAGCGTCGATTAAGGGACAGCAAGAGAAACACACGGTTTCGAAAGGTGGTGGTACATAGTTCGGTTGATCAAAACATTGTGATGTGTGAATCAGATGACATCATCCTGGAATACTCTTGGAATGGAGATCCTGGCGAGGAATCTAAGTGTGTGTTCTGGTACATCAAGCAAGAAGAGAAAAACATGTTGCCAGAAGAACGTGTCAGGCTTGCCAGACTTCGTAAAGGGAAACAGTGTACTAACACACAACACACAGAGACAGTGGTGGCGAGTGCTGAGCAGGAGTTACATCATCTTCGGGACCTGATCCGGTCTTACATGGGCTGACTTCGCTGGCTGTAGACTGGAAAAGGAAAGGCTGGTTTGAAAATTGAGACACTTGAAACACAGACAATAATGTATCGAATCTTGATGTACATACCACCACTGCCATGGTTTCCATGTCATTGTAATCGCGTCGCGTTCGATATCGTTGTTACCGCGCCGCAGCGCTATATGGCTTGATCGCTAAATAGCAATAAAATTGTGTCAATTGTCAATAAAATTGTGTCAATTGTCAATTGTCAATTGTCTCTCTCTCTCTCTCTCTCTCTCTCTCTCTCCTCTCTCTCTCTCCTCTCTCTCTCTCTCCCTCTCTCTCTCTCTCTCTCTCTCTCTCTCCTCTCTTTTCTTCTCTTCTCTTCTCTCTCACACTCTCTCTCTCTCATTCATCGCCACAATAGCAGCGCCACCCATTATTTTCTTCTACTGTCTGCATGTGTATTTCTTTTTCTATTAGATTAGCCTTTTTCTATGTTTAATTTTGCCAGGGGCAGCTCTCTTGTTGCCGTGAGTTCTTTTATGTGCGCTGAATGTGTTACACAGTTTACTATCTCACCCAAAAGACTAGCATCCAGATCACCACTCACAGTCTAGTGGATGGGGGAACAGTTTTGGGTACAAATGGTAATCGAACCACCCTACACTTGAAACCTGGACTTTTTGCTGTCTAGGTAGGTGCGTTACTTCTAGACAACAGACCAGCTTCTCTACCGTGGATTTTGTTGTGGTTTTTTTTTATTTGTCGTAACTGTACTTTACCCTGTATTCTTCATTAGCAACTTCCTTCATGTAGGGGCGAGGGGGAGGGGGCAGGGGTAAATGGCCTCTTTATGAAGAAATATTTCAGAGTTCTCTATCAGTAGCTGCCATACTGGGTCCAGCCCCTTCAGTGCTGCTGGCGATCAATAATGCTCCAGTGACATCATTACTGCAAATAGACATGGTCGGTAATGAAATAATTGGAGGAAGGATTAACTCACGTCCCTAACATAATGCATTCTGATGGCCAGAGGAAGGGAAAATGGTTCCTGTGTAGAGACCGGGAATCAACTCTGATTGTATGCATCATAATGAATAGCGACTGGGTTATGCATTCTGCACATCAGCGCGCATGCCTCTGTGTGTGTGTGTGTGTGTGTGTGTGTGTGTGTGTGTGTGTGTGTGTGTGTGTGTGTGTGTGTGTGTGTGTGTGTGTGTGTGTGTGTGTGTGTGTGTGTGTGTGTGTGTGTGTGTGTGTTCTGTGTGTGTGAAGAGGACTCAAAATTATTTTTATTGATGGTGAAAGATTATGTATACGCCAGTTTATCTTTAATCCTGCTCCCAATAATATATCAAGAAAATTGACTTAAAAAAGCAAACAAAAGACAACATTTATTAATATTGAAAAGAATAAAAATGAAAATGAGAGGAAAATCTACTGTGACAGTATGAGACAAACAACATCAAGACGTACAACATGCATTCCATTCAGATAGACAAGTAATGGAAAAAAAACCTCATGAGGGTAAAAAGAACAATTTACAGACCAAGCCAGAAGCAAACTAATTTCAAGCATAAAAGGTGATCTTCAGATTTGTCGGTGAGAAGTTTCTCTTAAAGGTTTTTGAACTTTTAAAAGGGGTAGGGGGTAAATTATTTTACAATTTTCCCCCTGAATAAGTAAGATGGCTTACAGAAAGTATCACGGGCCCTGGGAAAAATGTCATAGTATGCCTCTTTTTATTCATAGCATAATTGTTTATACTTCTTTTTGCTTTTGCTTTTTCATTTATAATATTGCACATACATAGGCACTTGTTAGAATGTAGACTTTCTTTGAATGGAAGAATTTCTAACTTTTTTAGTTGACCCTGGTCAGTGTATTAGGAGCCAAGGTAATTAGTGTGACAGCTCTTTTATGTGGGTGGCTTATGTGCTTTAGGTTTGTTTTACTAGCACTGTCCCATGTGTGTGTGTGTGTGTGTGTGTGTGTGTGTGTGTGTGTGTGTGTGTGTGTTGTGTGTGTGTGTGTGTGTGTGTGTGTGTGTGTGTGTGTGTGTGTGGTGTGTGTGCGAGCGCACGCGTGCACGTGTGTGTGTGGGTGTCTTTGTGTGTGTCTTTGTGTGTGATTAATTTGTTTCGTTTTGTTTTTGAAGCTATCTTGAACGGTTCATGCCAATTTGAAATGTACTTTTCTTGTGTCTTTCGAGATAATTATACATATCAATATTCCTGTCAATATTGTAATTGCCCTTCATGGGATGATTAAAGTGTTTTTGATTTGACTGCTTTAACTTCCTTACCCTAAAGAGGGCAGGCACCTGTTTACAGCTGTGTGAACTGGGCGACTATACTGAAGCCAAGGCGTGCAAACGGTCAACATTCACTTTGTAACCACACTCAATGCTGCTTCACGTTAGCTTGGAGAAAGCAAGTGCTCTGACCACTGAGCAATGCACTACAGTCTATTAAAGACTGGTTTTATTACCTTCTGATTCGGAATCATTAGGATTTAGCCAACGCTCAGTTGGTTATCAGTTCTGATGAGTTTGATCAAATCAAACTGCTTCTTGAAAATCACTCTCGAATTTTGGTATGCAATGTGACTCACCAAAATGGGAGTGATCTGTCAATGCGTATAGAAAATTGGTTTTGAGTGACATGTAAATGTCTGTTGAATATAGTAATTGAGTGACATGTAATTGTCTGTGCAATTATAATGTTTCAGTGGCTTGTAACTGTCTGTGGATGATAGGGTTTGAGTGACCTGTAAATATATGTGAAAGATAGTGATTGAGTTAAATCTAAATGTCTGTGGAATTATAATGTTTGAGTGGCCTGTAACTGTCTGTGGAACATAGGGGTTTGCCGTGTGTGTTTTTTGTGAAGTTTACTGCTGTATAAGTACACCAGGTACCGTAACTCCAGCTCCACCCCCACCCCCACCCCCACACCCCCTGTTCCCCAGTTGGTGAAGAAGCAGTCTCTCCCAGATGATGATGGAAACGATGATGAAGATATTGAAGATGATGATCGTGACGATGATAACTATACAAGCTGAACAAGATGATGATATTGTAGATGATGAAGAAGATCATGATGATGACGTAGATGATGAAAGCAATGATAGTTATGTTGATGTACTTGCTTCAGCTGCTGCTATAGGTAATTAAGATGCTGATGGCAATGATTATATAGATGCTGAAGAATGATGATGGAGATAATGATAACTAGAACACATTGAGTATGATTCTGTATGTTTGCACCATTGGAAATGGAACATAGATAAAAACGTTTTCTCTCATGATGTCTACCTTTCTCTTGCCCAAACATGTTTTGGATTGTGGCTTTAGGACAAGTACAATAAAACTGTTCAGTGTTCAGTGCTCTGTCTCTCTCTCTCTCTCTCTCTCTCTCTCTCTCTCTCTCTCCTCTCTCTCTCTCTCTCCTCGCTCGCTCGCTCGCTCGCTCTCTCTCTCTCTCTCGCTCTCTCGCTCTCTCTCTCCCTCGCTCGCTCTCTCTCTCTCTCTCTCTCTCTCTCTCTCTCTCTCTCTCTCTCTCTCTCTCTCTCTCTCTCTCTCTCCCTATCTCTCTCTCTCTCTCTCCCTATCTCTCTCAAGGACAAGAGCCAAAGCGAAAACACATACCCTTTGTTCATGCATTCCCCGGGCCATAAAGACGCAACAATGAATTAAACAGAATATAATGTAGCCCCTGGATATTTTGGATCAGGTAATCAATTTGTGTAGAGTTCTCTCTCTCTGTCTCTCTCTCTTCTCTCTCTTTCTCTCTTTCTCTCTCTCCTCTCTCTCTCTCTCTCTCTCTCTCTCTCCTCTCTCTCTCTCCTCTCTCTCTCTCTCTCTACTCTCTCTCTCCTCTCCTCCTCCTCTCTCTCTCTCTCTCTCGCTCTCGCTCGCGCTCTCTCTCCTCTCTCTCTCTCTCTCTCTCTCTCTCTCTCTCTCTCTCCTCTCTCTCTCTCTCTCTCTCTTTCTCTCTCATGTTTTAGATGTTCATTTTTGCAATGCCCGTTTGGTTTTGCTGTTGTTCTTGTTGTTATTGTTGCTCTTGTTTATGTTTTGGTGGTTCTCGTTGTTCTTGTTGTTGTTTGGGGGTTGTTGGAGGGGTGTTTGTTTTGGTCTTTTTAACTTGTTATATCAGCTGCCTCATTGATTTGATTTTGTTGATGCCAGAATTAGATTGGCAATACAATTCTCTATTTGTCTCTCTGTCTCTCCCTTTCTCTCTATCTCTCTCTCTCTTCTCTCCTCTTCTCTTCTCTGTCTGTCTGTTGTCTCTCTCTCTCTCTCTCTCTCTCTCTCTCTCTCTCCCTCTCTCTCTCATCGCCACAATAGCAGCGCCACCCATTATTTTTCTTCTACTGTCTGCATGTGTATTTGTTTTTCTATTAGATTAGCCTTTTTCTATGTATAATTTTGCCAGGGACAGCTCTCTTGCCGTGAGTTCTTTTATGTGCGCTGAATGTGTTACACAGTTTACCATCTCATCCGAAAGACTAGCATCCAGATCACCACTCACAGTCTAGTGGATGGGGGAACAGTTTCGGGTACAAATGGTAATTGAACCACCACACACTTGAAACCGGACTTTTTGCTTTCTAGGTAGGTACGTTACCTCTAGACCACCAAACCAGCTTCTCCACTGTGGGTTTTGTTTTGCATTGGTGGTAACTGTACTTTACCCTGTATTCCTCATCAGCTACTCCCTTCATGAAGGGACAAGGGAGGAGGGGCATGGCCTCTTTATGAAGAAATATTTCAGAGTTCTCTATCAGTGGCTGCCATGTAGGGTCCAACCTCCAGTGGTGCTGCAGATCAATGATGATACTCCAGTGACATCATTACTGCAAATAGACATGGTCGGTAATGACATAATTGGAGGTAACTCACGTCCCTGTCCATGATGAGTTCTGATGGGCCAGAGGAAGGGGAAATGGTTCCTGTGTAGAGACCGGGAATCAACTCTGATTGTATACATCATAATGAATAGCGACTGGGTTATGCATTCTGCACATCACGGGGCATGCATGTCTGTGTGTGTGTGTGTGTGTGTGGGTGTGTGTGTGTGTGGTGTGTGTGTGTGTGTGTGTGTGTGTGTGTGTGTGTGTGTGTGTGTGTGTGTGTGTGTGTGTGTGTGTTGTGTGTAGTGGTGTGGTGTGTGTGTGTATGTATGTGTGTGAGTGTGTGTGTGTGTGAAGAGCACTCAAAATTATTTTTATTGATGGTGAAAGATTAAGTATACCCATGTCTATCTTTAATCATGTTCCCAAACACATATCAAGAAAAAGTACTTATAAAAAGAAAGCAAATAACAACATTTATTAATATTGAAAAGAACTCGAAATGAAAATGAGAGGAAAATCTACTGTGACAATATGAGATAACCACTACCAAGAACCGTACGACATGCATTCAATTCAGAGAGATAAGTAATGAAAAAAACAAAATCATGAGGATAAAAAGAACAATTTACACAGCAAGCCAGAAGCAAACTCATTTCAAGCATAAAAAGGTGGTCTTCAGATTTTTAACTTTTAAAAGGGTAGGGGGGGGGGTTAATTAGTCTACAATTTTCCCCCTGAATAAGTAAGATGACTTACAGAAAGTATTATGGGCCCTGGGCAAAAAAGTCATACTATGCCTGTTTTTATTCATAGCAAAATTGTTCATACTACTATTTACCTTTTTATTTATTATGTTGCACATACATAGGCACTTGTTAGAATGTAGACTTTCTTTGAATGGAAGAATATCTCACGTTTTCTAGTTGACCCTGGTCAGTGTATTAGGAGCTAATGTAATTAGTTTGACAGCTCTTTTATGTAGGTGGCTAATGTGCTTTAGGTTTGTTTTACTAGCACTATCCCATGTGTGTGTGCGTGCACGCATATGTGTGTTTGTATGTGTGATTAATTTGTTTTGTTCTTGAAGCTATCTTGGACTGTTCATACCAATTTGAAATGTACTTTTCTTGTGTTTTTCGAGATAATTATACGTATCAATGTGTCTGTCAGTTTTGTAATTGCCCTTCATGGGATGAGTAAAGTGTTTTTGACTTCACTGCTTTAACCTCCTTACCCTAAAGAGGGCAGGCACCTGTTTAAAGCTGTGTAAACTGGGGGACTATACTGAAGCCAAGGCATGCAAACGATCAACCATTCACTTTGTCACCACACTCAATGCCGCTTCACGTTAGCTTGGATAAAGCAAGTGCTCTGACCACTGAGCAATGCACTACAGTCTATTAAAGACTGGTTTTATTACCTTCTGATTCGGAATCATTAGGATTAGCCAACGCTCAGTTGGTTAGACAGTTCTGATGACTTTGATCAAACCAAACTGCTTCTTGAAAATCACTCTCAACTTTTGGTATACAATGTGACCCACCAAAATGAGAGTGATCTGTCGATGTGTATAGAAAATAGGGTTTGAGTGGCCTGTAACTGTCTGTGGAAGATAGTGATTATGTGACATGTAAATGTCTGTGGAATTATAATGTTTAAGGGGCCTGTAACTGTCTGTGGAACATGGTTTGCCGCGTGTGTTTGTTTGTGAAGCTTACTGCTGTATAAGTACACCTGGTACCAAACCTTCAGCTCCACACCCACCACCACCACCACTTGGTGAAGAAGCGGTCTCTTCCAGATGACGATGGAAACGATGATGAAGATATTGAAGATGATGGTCGTGATGATGATAATTATACAGGTTGAACAAGATTATGATATTGAGATGATGAAGTAGATCATGCTGATGATGATGATGTAGATGATAAAAGCAATGATGGTTATGTTGATGTACTTGCGTCAGCTGCTGCTATAGGTAATGAAGATGATAATGGGGATGATTATGTAGGTGCTGAAGATGATGATGGGATGATTATGTGAATGCTGAAGATGATGATGGGGATGATGAAAACTAAAACACATTGAGTGTGATTCTGTATGCTTTCAGAATTGGAAATGTGACATAGATAAAAACGTTATCTCCCATGATGTCTACCTTCCTCCTGCCCTAACATGTTTTGCATTGTGGCCTAAAGACGAAGTACAAAAAAACTGTTCAGTGCTTTCTCTCTCTCTCTCTCTCTCTCTCTCTCTCTCTCTCTCTCTCTCTCTCTCTCTCTCTCTCTCTCTCTCTCTCTCTCTCTCTCTCTCTCTCTCTCTCCCCTCCCGCCCTCTCTCTCTCTCTCTCTTCTCTCTCTCTCTCAAGGGCAAGAGCCAAAGCGAAAACACATACCCTTTGTTCATGCATTCCCCGGGCCATAAAGATGCAACAATGAATTAAACAGAATATAATGTAGCCCCTGGATATTTTGGATCAGGTAATCAATTAGGGCAGAACTCTCTCTCTCTCATGTTTTAGATGGGTTTGTTTGGGTGGATTGTTTTGGGTTTTTTTGCAATGCCGTTTGGGTTTTGTTCTTGTTGCTCTTGTTGTTCTTGTTACTCTTGTTGTTTTTGTTCTTGTTGCTCTTGTTGTTCTTGTTACTCTTGTTGTTTTTGTTCTTGTTGCTCTTGTTGTTCTTGTTACTCTTGTTGTTTTTGTTCTAGTTGTTCTGGTTGTTCTTGCTTTTGTTGTTGTTGTTTGGGGGTTGGTGGGGGGGGGGTTGTTTTGTTTTGGTCTTTTTACATTTTTTTATATCAGCTTTCTCATTGATTTGATTTTGTTGATGCCAGATTTACATTGACAATATAATTCTCTCTCTCTTCTTATCTCCTCTCTCTCTCTTCTCTTCTCTTCTCTCTCTCTCTCTCTCTCTCTCTCTCTCTCTCTCTCTCTCTCTCTCTTCTCTCTCTCTCTCTCTCTCTCTCTCTCTCTCTCTCTCTCTTCTCTCTCTCTTCTTATCTCCTCTCTCTTCTCTTCTCTTCTCTTCTCTCTCTCTCTCTTTTTCTCTCTCTCTCAAAATAACATTGTTTAAGTTTGCTTGAAATTGTTAGTAGTGATTATCAATGATAGTCCCTTCTTATGGCTTTGATTTGTTCCTTTACAAGATTCAGCGCTGTATAAATTCCATACATTATTATTACTATTATGACATGGGTCGATTGAAAAAGTAAGTTAATACTTATCTGTTACCCTTGGTAATAAAGATTAGCAAGCAATCTCTCTCTCTCTCTCTCTCTCTCTCTCTCTCTCTCTCTCTCTCTCTCCTCTCGCTCTCGCTCTCTCTCAGTTATCGTCTTTCAATCAATTCTGTTGTAAGATGTGTTCGACGGAGGTTTGAAATTTTGAAAATGGGAGAGCACAGTCTACCTTTCATTTCTTGTGGATTTTTTATACTTTGCTGCTAGGGAAGCAAAATGGGTCACACAAATACACATTCACTTGTTTAGATATGGCTTTGCATATGACTGGTTAAATAAGGGTGTTGGAAGTCTCAAAGAGTTTATTGCTGTTTATAGACAAAGACTGACTGATTGTCACTTGCAATGATGGCACCATCATATATTGCCACTTGCAATGATGGGCCAATCATATATTGTCACTTGCAATGATGGCACCATCATGTATTGCCACTTGCAATGATGGGCCAATCATATATCGTCACCCGCAATTATGGGTTCATCATATACAATCTAGTAATAGATAAAGAACAAAAAGTACATTTCTTCATGTTTTTCTGCTTTTGGTGACATTGAGCAAAAATATATCCCAGCAAAAGAACTAACCAGCTAGACACTGTGTTTCTCATTGAAAACAATTTAGCTTTACATATATGCAAATCCTTAAGAAAAGGAGACACTATGATATCATTTGCTTTGTTTTGTTTATTTCCCCTCTGCGTTGTATTGTATACCACTTTCAGCCACAGCAGACTTTTCTGTGTAAAATTCGGGCTGCTCTCTCCAGGGAGAGTTCATCGCCACTATAGCAGCGCCGTCCATTATTTTTCTTTTACTGTCTGCATGTGTATTTGATTCTCTATCAGATTGGCTTTTCCGACATAATTTTGCCAGGGACAACTCTCATTTTGCCGTAAGTTTGTTTTTTTACGTGTGCTCAATGCGTGTTACACGATTTGTCGTCTCATCCGAAAGACTAACATCCAGATCACCATTTATGGTCTAGTGGGTGGAGAAAAAGTTATGGGCATAAATGGTAGTCAAAACACCACACACTTCAAACCAGGACTCTTTGCTTTCTAGGTAGGTGCGTTACTTCTAGAAACAGAACCAGTTTCTCCACTGTGGATTTCATTTTGCATTTGTCGTAACTGTACTGTATCCTGTATTCTTGAGCAGCTACCCCCTTCATGAAGGGTTGGCCGGAGGGGCGGGGAAGGGGGGGGGGAATAGGAGGCTGGGGATGAATGGCCTCTTTATGAAGAAATCTTTTAGAATTCTCTGTCCGTGGCTCTAGTGCTGCTGGCAATCAATAATGATACTGCAGTGACATCATTACTGCAAATAGACATGGTCGGTAATGAAATAATTGGAGGAAGGATTAACTCACGTCCCTGTCCATGATGCATTCTGATGGGCCAGAGGAAGGGGAAATGGTTCCTGTGTAGAGACCGGGAATCAACTCTGATTGTATACATCATAATGAATAGGGCCTGGGTTATGCATTCTGCACATCAGCGGGCATGCGTGTGTGTGAGTGTGTGTATGTGTGTGTGAACAGCACTCAAAATTATTTTTATTGATGGTGAAAGATTAAGTATACCCCAGTATGATGTTAATCATGCTCCCAAACATATATCAAGAAAATTGACTTATAAAAAGCAAACAAAAAACAACATTTATCTATATTGAAAAGAACTAGAAATGAAAATGAGACAAAAATCTATTGTGACAATATGACATAAACAACACCAAGACCTACGACATGCATTCAATTCAGAGAGATAAGTAATGAAAAAAAGTAAATCATGAGGGTAAAGAGAATAATTTACACAGCAAGCCAGAAGCAAACTAATTTCAAAGCATAAAAAGGTGGTCTTCAGATTTATCGTATCGGTTAGACGTTTCTCTTAAACATTTTTGAACTTTTAAAAGGGGTAGGGGGTAAATTATTCTACAATTTTCCCCCTGAATAACTAAGATGACTTACAGAAAGTATTACGGGCCCTGGGAAAAAAGTCATACTATGCCTCTTTTTATTCATAGCAAAATTGTTCACACCACTCCTTGCTTTTTCATGTATGATATTGCACATACATAGGCACTTGTTAGAATGTAGACTTTTTTTGAATGGAACAATATCTAACGTTTTCTAGTTCTAGTTTTCTACCTTTCTAGGTAGGTGCGTTACTTCTAGACCACCGAGCCAGCTTCTCTACTGTGGATTTTGTTTTGCATTTGTGGTAACTGTACTTTAACCCTGTATTCTTCATCAGCAACTCCCTTCATGAAGGGGCAAGGGAGGGGAGAAATGGCCTCTTTATGAAGAAATATTTCAGAGTTCTCTATCCCTGGCTGCCATACTGGGTCCAGCCCCTCCAGTGCTGCTGGCGATCAATAATGATACTGTAGTGACATCATTACTGCAAATAGACATGGTCGGTAATGAAATAATTGGAGGAAGGATTAACTCACGTCCCTGTCCATGATGCACTCTGATTGGCCAGAGGAAGGGGAAATGGTTCCTGTGTAGACACCGGGAATCAACTCTGATTGTATACATCATAATGAATAGGGCCTGGGTTATGCATTCTGCACATCAGCGGGCATGCGTGTGTGTGTGTGTGTGTGTGTGTGTGTGTGTGTGTGTGTGTGTGTGTGTGTGTGTGTGTGTGTGTGTGTGTGTGTGTGTGTGTGTGTGTGTGTGTGTGTGTGTGTGTGTGTGTGTGTGTGTGTGTGTGTGTGTGAAGTCAAGTCAAACTGATCTTTATTGAGGATGAACGATGACGTTTACACAAGGTTTTTTCATCCTGCCTGCAAGGGAAAAAATCATAAAAATTCATTTATCAAAAGAAAGCAAACAAAAATCAATGTTTATTGACATTGAAAAGAACTAGAAATGAAAATGAGTGACAAGTCTAGTGCTGACAATATAAGAAAAACAAAACCAAGACAGTATGACTATCATTCAATTTAGACAGATAAGTAATGAAGAAAACAAAATGATGAAGGTAAAAAGAACAGTAAAGCAAGTCAGTAGTAAACTAATTTGAGGCACAGAGGAAAAGGGTCTTACAATCTGTCTATTAGATATTTCTCTAAAACATTTCCTGAACTTTTAAAAGGGGAGGTAAGTTATAGCACAAAGTTCCCCCTGAATAAGCCAGGCTTGACTTACAGAGAGTATTACGGGCCCTGGGCAAAAAGTCTCTGAGGTTGCCTGCTTCTATTCATAGCAAAATTGTTCACACTTCTCTGGTGGGGGGGGGGGGGTGGTCTTTATTATTTTAAACCCTCTTAGGTATTTGTTAAAGTGTAGACTGTCTTTGAGTGGACGAATACCCAACGTTTTGTCAGGTATCAGGATTGAATGCTATTAGTTTGACAGCTCCTTGATGCAGGCGGCTTTTGTGCTTTGGATTTGTTTTACTAGCACTGTCCCGTGTTTTTTTCTTATCTTATTATTAATTTTTATTTCGAGGATAATCCACTAAGCACTCGTGTGCTTTTTTGTATCTAGTCCCCTTGTGTATGAAATTTTGTATATATTTTGTTATCAGCTTTCCCTGGCTCACAATGGTATACTCCTCGGAAAATC
>CM054139.1:17041221-17048721 GCA_028751875.1 Rapana venosa | reverse complement strand
AACAAAGAATGAGAAGAAGACTGAAGAGACCTAATAACAGACAGACTATGAACAAATACAGAGACGACGCACTGCATCCACACACTGAGAACACAGCACAGAATAAAGACCAGTGCTTCATTTCTTCTCCTTTTTTTTCTTTACCACTACTGAAAGGGGCACAGAAATTCGCTGCAATCATGTGATGGCACCGCCGCTGCACACCTTTAATCAGACGTTTTCCCTGCCCCCCTCTCCCCTTCCCTCCTTTAATGAACAATTTCCTTCCCTTCCATAATCAGGGAGGAAAACTCTGGCAAAGAAAGGGGGCTGAAATGGGGGGTAAGGGGCTGTACTCCGCACAGACGGCTGGCTATTCAGATGGCACTCTGAACCAGAGGACTGGAGTCCTCCTATTAACCCCAGATGGGGGGGGGGAGACTGTTCGCGTGCAAGACAGAGACTGGCGATGTTTCCTGGGCCTCTTTAAGTAGGTCAGTTTGCGTGGAAAAACTTAGAAACTGCTACCTCGTTCTGTTAGTTCTTAGGATAAAGAAAATAAAACCCTAACTGAAGCAAAAAATATCAACAAGGAAGCAAAAGAAACGAACACAAAAAGCAAGATGAATTTCCCAAACTAAGAACGCAAAAAGTTCATACTTTCTTCGATAAAACAATGTCGAAGAAACACAACTCGAAAGAAGGGATAGGCTAAGTTATAATTAAGAGGTACTTGCAGCGCTGCGGGTCATTGATGGTGTTAATAAGTGAGCCAAAGAGTATTACTGGTATCTGGTATCAGACAACTTCCAAATTGTTGTTGCGCAAAGCGTACAAAAAAACTGAATATGAATAGCCTTTGAAAAGACTTTTCTTTTAATAAAGATACACAACATTGATGATGCAAAACTAACATGGTTGTAGACAAGACAAATTCGCTGTATCGTTGCTAAAATAACTGAGTTCACCGCATGGATGTAATGAAAACATTTTAGACTTTGCGCAATGAACATAACTGGACACTTTTGTGGCAATGTAAACATGTAGGTTGGTGGGTGGGTAGGTGGGTAGGCCTGTGGGTAGGTAGGTAGGTAGGTAGGTGGGTAGGTAGGTACGTACGTGGGTGAGTAGGTGTGTAGGTAGGTATATGGGTAGGTAGGTATTCCGTTGGTAGGTAGGTGGGTAGGTAGGTGGGTAGGTAGGTGGGTGGGAAGGTAGGTGGGTAGGTGGGTACGTACATGGGTGGGTAGGTAGGTGGGTGGGTAGGTAGGTAGGTGGGTAGGTAGGTAGATGGGTGGGTAGGTAGGTGGGTGGGAAGGTAGGTGGGTAGGTGGGTAGTACATGGGGGTAAGGTAGGTGGTGGGTAGGTAGGTAGGTGGGTAGGTAGGTAGATGGGTGGGTAGGTAGGTGGGTGGGTAGGGAGGTGGGGGTAGGTAGTAGATGGGTGGGTAGGTGGGTGGGGAGGTAGGTTTGGTGGGTGGGTAGGTAGGTGGGTGGGTAGGGAGGTGGGTGGTACGTACGTGGGTGGGTAGGTAGGGGGGGTGGGTAGGTAGGTAAGGTAGGTGGGTGGGTAGGGAGGTAGGTAGGTGGGTGGGGAGGTAGGTAGGTGGGTGGGTAGGTAGTGGGTTGGTAGGTAGGTGGGGAGGTAGGTAGGTGGGTAGGGAGGTGGGTAGGTGGGTACGTACGTGGGTGGATAGGTAGGTAGGGGGTAGGTAGTAGTAGGTGAGTAAGTAGGTGGGTAGGTGGGTAAGGTAGGTAGGTGGATAGGTAGTTTGGTGGATAGGTAGGTAGGTAGGTAGATGGGTAGGTAGGTAGGTAGGTGGGTAGGTAGGTAGGTGGGTAGGTAGGTGGGTAGGTAGGTTAGGTAGGTAGGTGGGTTGGGTAGGTAGGTGGGTAGGTAGGTAGGTAGGTAGGTGGGTAGGTAGGTGGGGTGGGTGGGTAGGTAGGTGGGTGGGTAGGTGAGTGGGGGTAGGTAGGTGGGTGGGTAGGTGGGTGGGTAGGTAGGTGGGTAGGTAGGTGGGTAGGTACGTACGTACGTGGGTAGGTAGGTAGGTGGGTAGGTGGGTGTGTGGGTGGTGTGTAATATATCTTAGTACATACAATGTTACTGTACATGCATGGACAAGTGACTGAACATCATTAACTCCTATCACTATGTTTGTCTTTCACTTAAGTATATGTAATGTACAAAATGATTTTTAAATTTAGAATAGCTTTATACATTATTTTAATATTCCCTTTTAACAGTTCTATGGTCTACTCTGATCTTAATCAATTGGTGTTTTTTCAATTCAACAAAGTCTACAAACGCGAAAAGAGTCCTTTATGACAAAAAGCCACTGACGTGATAACCAAAAGCTTCATAAATTTGCCTTTCTCTAAACTGTTTAACAAGAAAATGGTTTATATTCTCATATAATTATTTATTGATATATTCTTTTCCATTGCACGTAACAATAAGTCCCGAAGCATCACTACTACCACCAAAGACAATAATATTACGATCTTTAAATGTTGAGAATAACAACAACTTAAAGGACCTGAAAATGCGTTACAATAGTTATCACCATAACATTAACAACCTTGGTGATGTGTGGGCAGCTAGCATGTCATAGACAGGTTTTCATTGCTAAAGACGATTAGTTTCTAAAAACAACAACAAAGAAATGACCAATAACAAAAATACCACCATTAATCAGTTGTTGTTTTTAAATAATAATAATAATAATAATAATAATAATAATAATAATAATAATAATAATAATAATAATAATAATAATAATAATAATAATAATAATAATAATAATAATAAAATGAAGAAGGAAATAAAGAGGAGGAATGGAAAATATGAAAGGGACAGAAAAGGGTTCAGTGTGCCGTGAAATAAAAGTGTCCTCCACCCCGAGTGCTGCTCCATCTGTCACTGTCACTTGTTCAGCACCGCTGAGACACAGACCTCTCTTCTGTGAGTGTGTAGTGAGCTGACTGGATGATTTAAATGGGAATTGCCCAACCTGTCATGAGCCTGTCCTTTTGCTCTCCCTCTCTGTGTTTCTCTGTCTCTGTCTCTGTCTCTCTCTTCTCTCTCTCTCTCTCTCTCTCTCTCTCTCTCTCTCTCTCTCTCTCTCTCTCTCTCTCTCTCTCTCTCTCTGTTTGTCTGTCTCTCTGTCTGGCCTCTCTCTCGAAATGCGGCGCAAGCAACAGGGCATACTTTTTCAGAGCTGCAGAAAAACTTGTAATTCTGTCTGAAATTGCCAGTTACTGGACTTCCAGCAACTGTGGAGAAAATCTTCAGCGCCCTGCTGACTGATAATGCAGGCTCCAGCTGGAAGGTGGCAGGGGAGGGGGACAATGTGGTTTATGTCTTGGGACTGAAGCCAGTTGACACAGCAGTGTCAACAAATATGGCGGATCCTACAGTGAATCGCAACCAACATGCAAGTGCAATACTACAGGAAAAAAACTTTCTCCCCAATTCGCTGCGACCAGGAGCGTTCCAGAAATCATAAAGAGAAGCAGGCAGGTGTTGTGTGTGACAGTGACTGTGTCTTCAGTGCTTTGTGTCTGCCTGACAGTGGTGTAGAACAGTCGAGAAGAGTATTGCATACACACATGAAATAGACATGCCAACTGTACACACACCGATAGCAGCAAGAAAACATCAGTTGTGTTGCCATCATCGGTTGATATGGAATCCCCAGGTGTGTCTGACTGTGGTGCCGATGTGTGTGCTGTGCAGCCTGATGTGGACTATCAACCGAGGATTGATAATAGTGTTGGTGGATTTGACGCACGGATTGTCACACGATACGTTGCTACTCTTACTGACAGATCTGTCCAGAAAAGACTGAGACAGCCACAGAAATAAACACTTCAGAAAAACTGTCCTCCATCATTCAGATGGTAAAGATTTTGTGACATGCGAGTCTGATGACATTGTGATCCAATACGCATGCAAATCAGACACTGATGCAGAGTGTGTGTACTGGTTTGTCAAACAGTAAGACAAAAACATGTTAAAAGAGGAACGTGTCAGGCTTGCCAGTTTGCAGAAAGGGAAGCGAATCTAGGACACACCATACAGGGAAACCTTAGCACAAGCCTCACGGGATTTAGCGACTCTATGTAATCTCCTGCAGTTTTACCTTGGTTTGAAGATCAATGCCCTGGTTTCATGTCATGTAACTGCATCCTGCTGCGACACTTCGCTGCTGTATGAGCTTATCAGCTTAAGGGCAATAAAAAAAATTTTGTTATTGTTATCTCTCTCTCTCTCTCTCTCTCTCTCTCTCTCTCTCTCTCTCTCTCTCTCTCTCTCTCTCTCTCTCTCTCTCTCTCTCTGATTTACTTCAGCTGTTTACCTATCATGTGAAGACATGATAATATGATTGTATGGTTATTACTTACATAATGAGGTTTGTGTACCCTCGCCCTCCACATTTGTTTTCTTTATTATATATTTTTGTTAGGTTGCTTTGTTATAGAGGGATGGATGTTAAAAAGAGTAATTGTCGTGGTTATTCTATCACCTTCTGAAAATAAAATTAACTCAGTTCATTTCAATTCAGTCTCTCTCTCTCTCTCTCTCTCTCTCTCTCTCTCTCTCTCTCTCTCTCTCTCTCTCTCTCTCTCTCTCTCTCTCTCTCTCTTTCATTACTATAGATCTAATGTTAGAGTATCATGTTAACACGTGTATATTGCTTTTGTAGAAAGGTCGCATAGACTGGTACCATGATATTTTGTTCAGTTTCTGTTCATATTACTTTTAGAAGTGCATGCCAGTGTCTTTAGTATTACTTTTCTCTGTGTAAACGTTCTTTTTGTCCTCTGAATCTGATGCTGGAGGGTCGTGTTAAAGCATGCTCATTACCTTGTGTGGAAAGATCACATAGTCTGGTAGTGTCTGTTTACATTAATTTTAGAAGTGTGTGCAAGTTTCGTTATGTATTACTTTTGTCTTGAATTTGTATACACACAGGGACTGGATGTAAATCAAGCACATGAGTTCTTATTCTATTATACTCGAAATAAAATAATAAATTTAAAAGTAACACTGTTTGTACGTTACCACTAGTGTTCAACAATTTGATGCCTTTTTTAAATCCTAATACATATTTTGTATTGTCACTAGACTTTGAAACTTACCTTATTTTTTTAGAAAAGGAACATACACGAAAAAAACATAGTGTGTGCAGAGGCAAGTCGCTATCAAGAGCAGTAGTGAATAGAACAACCGGTTTTATAGCCTGTGTGGACTCAGTTCATTTAACAAAGAGATGACAACTTGATATTTGGATCCGGCAGCACATTCACGGCTGGCCTAGCACACCCCACTTCGGCGTGGGGAGAATTGTTACCTGTTAGGCCTTTCTGGGGAAAAGCCAGGAGAATGGACCAAGAAGACAGAAAATAGAAAAGAAGGGGGTGACAGAAAGAAAAGTAAAATGGCAGAGAAACAACGAGAGGGATAGAAAAGAGAAAATTTCCTAGTATAGATTTTCCAAAAGGGGTATTTGATCTACAATATATTGTGGCAGAAATGAGAGCAACTGCGAACAATTGTGATCATGGAACTAGTTTGAAAACTCAACTGTATTGATTATACACAGTACTGTCAGTAAACCTCAGTAAGATAACACATGCATTTTCCTATTCACTTATACTCCTCCCTTCTTTGCTATTAATTTACCTAATGCTAATTGATACATGTATTTTGACAGCGAACGATCTCAAACGCCTATCACAAAACGTCTTATACCTTCACTCTTTTTAGCATCACAAATGCGATATCGACTTAAGATTAACACACTATACGCTAGTGTTAAGAAACTGTAGAAGAGAAATAAGCCTTTATCGTCACCTTATTCCTGGCGGAAAAGCGTTGTTGACACTGCTTTTCTGAAATCATAACAGCACCTACTGTATCCACTCCCCCCAGTTCGGCAATTTTGCGTAGATTGTATTCCGTTATTTGAAATAAGAGATGGTAGGCACTAGGCGATCTAGGGCACGAAAAAACAAGTTCTTGTATTTCATTCATTCCAGTAGGAGTGTGGGGACTTTCCAAAGAGGTAACACGAGAGTAGATCAAAACAAAACAAACTGAAATACCTGATCGTTGTAAGGTGACAGTGTTAACTGAATTCTAACAAATATATACAGTGTTAACTGAATTCTAACAAATATGGACAGCTGTTAACCGAATTTTAACAAAGTCAATGTAGGAACGGCTACCGTGGCACACTGATTACCACGTCAGATTCCTGGCTTACATGACAGTAGTGGGGTGAATGTCTGCACAGATATGTGGGAGGGTATTTTTGCTGGGGGGAGGGGGGTTATAATGGGTTTTCTTTTTCTCTTCCAGCAAGCTAGCTCTTCCTTGGCTTTACTGGAAGAGCAGACAAATCACCACCGTCAATCCCCAGTCTTTTGACGTGCCATCTGGAGGGTGTTCTATACCTTGTTTCACCAGAATGGAGGGCTCTGTTTCTCCTAAATCCTTCTAACATCAGTATGAATCATAAAAGAAAGAATAAAGCGCATGCGTGTCAAGTGCTTACGGACACAGTAGACTTACATAGCATCACTACCATTCTCATTACTTGTTGATTTACATACAGTATTAGAACATTTCTCTAAGCTCTTTTGTTTCAAAGATAATAGAATACACACTCATTTGCTGTTTTATATCCAGTCCCCATGTGGAGCAGTTTTATACATTTTGTTACCCGTTCTCATCGGCACACAATGGCCTACTCTTCCAAAAGATGAAACTGATTTTGATATTTTCCTCTGATTCTGGTAATCTCACTTTCAGATCTTTTACTGGTTTTTTATGCTGATAGTGTTTGCATATTTAAAAAAAAGTCTTCGAGTATGCCCAGTTGTCAGGACATGGTGAAATCTGCCATACCGGATTTGGTGTCTTTTATTTTAATCTGGCTTCACAATTGAGTTAGGCTATTATCAGGGTTGTTATCAGGGTTGTTATCAGGGCTATTATCAGGGTTGTTATCGGGGTTGTTCTAAGACTTATCAGTGGTATCTCTGTGTGTTGGAGCAGTGCAGATGCAACACAACACCCCCCACTGTACAGCAGCTATACACAGCTTCCTTGTTTGACGGCCTCAAAGTAACCTGACACTGATCCTTGGTAACTGTACTCCTGACTCTTATCAGAGGATAGAATGATATCGAGTGTAAGTGGCTTAGTGATATTTGAACAATTCGCTAAGAACCAGCAGGGTTAGCATAGCACAAAACTTGAAATTGCAAACAAGCAAAAGAACAAAAACCTAGAACAAGAGAGCAGTTAAGAAGTTAGCAGAAGGAAGAACAGAGAGTAGATGATATTTTTTTCTGAATCCTTTCCTTCGTTATTGGCATTGGGTTCATAATCTGCATCAGCCTTTAGAGCCGTTGAACGGAACCCAATACAGGTAGGTGAATATAACATCAGCACAGAAACAGAGAGACAGAGAAGCACACAAATGCCAGCTCTTCAGGGATCAGAACTCC
>CM054139.1:17023721-17036221 GCA_028751875.1 Rapana venosa | reverse complement strand
CTACTACTACTACTACTACTACTACTACACACTAACTACCACTCTTTCTACTACTACTTCTACCACCACTACTACTACTACTACCTTTCCACTATACTACTACTACTACTACTACTACTACCTACTACTACTACTACTAACTACTACTACTACCCAAATACTACTACTACTACTAACTACTACTACCACTAACTACTACTACACTACTAACTACCACTACTACTACTACTAACTACTACTACACACTACTACTACTACTACTACTACTATACTAACACTACACTAAATACTATCTACTACTACTACCACTACTACTACTACTACTACCTCTACTACTACTACTACCACTACTACCACCTCTACTACTACTCCTACAACTACTACTACTTCTACTACCTCTACTTCTACTACTACTACTACTACTGCTGCTGCTGCTACTTCTGCTGCTACTACTACTACTTCTACTACTACTTCTACTACTACTCCTACAACTACTACTACTTCTACTACCTCTACTTCTACTACTACTGCTGCTGCTGCAACTGCTACTTCTGCTGCTACTACTTCTACTACTACTACTACTCTTGCTGCTGCTGCTGCTGCTACCATTATTAACTACTACTACTTCTATTTCCACTGCTATTGTTGCTATAACAGCCGCAATGTGAAAACAATGACGCCAGTAACCAAAACAACAACATCAATAAGACTTAAGGTAAACAGGAAGTCAGGAACACCAACAACATTAACAACAGCAACAACAACATAACAATAACAACAGCAACAAGAAAGAAACAAATTATTCTCAAAAAGTAAGAAAAACAGACAACCACAAACATATTTTTTTTAATCAAAACGTCCCACGAAGACCCCATAACAAGAAAAACGAGAGCACGCCCCAAAAGAAGCCAGAACAAAGACAAGGACAACAAGGAGGAGGGAGAAGGAAGAAGACTGGTGAAGTGTGTACCCAGTCAGCAGAGCCGATAAATCAGACAGACTTGCAGAAGAACAAGGCGTTGCTGTCCGCTGCTGATCCCAGGGTTTCTCTGCCGCCTGTCTGACACTCTCAGAATCAGAACAAACGGCTCTGTGCTGTGCTGCTGCGTAATCACAGCGCTGGTGCTGGCTTTGTTCCATCAAGTCGGGCAGAGGACTGTCTTGTCCACCTTCCTTCCTTCCTTCCTTCCCTCCTTCCTTCCTTCCTTCCTTCCACAGCACAGGCTTTCTCTCCTCAGTGCTGTGGGTGTTAGGCCTGATCGGTGACAGTTGACAAAAGAACACTGAGAGCAAAAGTCATGAAGGTAGAGAATGTGTAAGATGATGAACAGTTTTGCAACAGGTAGATAAAAGTGTAGTGAAACATGTAGACAGTGGCAGAGGCATAGGTGGATTTTTGAAGAGACAAGTCAAGGAAAGGAAACTGTTGGAATTTTCTTTCACTTGCTGTTGCGTGGAGTTGTTTGGGATTATTTTGAAGCAGACTTTTTGAACTTGTTTACTTGAGCTCAGCAAATGCATCTTTTACAGATGTTTTCCATGCTACACTGGTAACCTGTTTTCCTGTTTTAACTTTTTGTTAGTTCAATATATTTATGTGCTAATCATGTGAATGAAGTAGGTATTCACTCATTTGATGAAGTAATATTTCGCCCCTTGTTCTTCTCATAAGGGAACATGACTTCATTATAAAAAAAAGTAATAGTTTTTTCGGACTTTGGCCAACTACCCAGAGTGAGTTTGCTACGGGCTCATTGGGAAGACAGGGACCACACATTAGATCTTCACCCACTTTGCGGATGCGATTATGAGAGTAGAAGCTCAGATTATTTAGCCAACACTGCAGATGTTGTATCTCTCAAGCCCGGTTGACTCTGGTATGTATCATAAGAGCAAGCCCTGTTGTGCAGTCTCAAAGCACGTGAACTTCTATGGCATCACCTGTACATCATTCCTATCACCTCTGATCATCACGCAACAAACAAACTTGCCGGTGGCTGCTCTGGTCTCTTGGTGCCCTCAGTGTCGGTTTCCCATAATTATACATGTGTGTGTTGGCTGGAGAAGATCATAGGAGAGGCCATGCAGTGATCCCTGCCCTTGGTAGCCGTCTCACACAGTATCGCTTGCGACAAAGCCATTAGTGTTGTCATTAGTGGCACCCTGCGTCTGTGAGATCAGAACAGTGCAGGCACCACAAAACATCATCGAAGTGACTCAGCTGCAAGTGCAGGTACCTTCTGGCTGGTGACCCCACAGCAACCTAACATGGATAAGCTTCCTATACAGTTCTTACCCTGAGGAATGCACATGACAAACACAGGCATGACGGAGACGGAAAGGTCAAAATGAGCGGCGTGAGAGCAGCAGGATAGGAATGTCACAGAAAATAGGCCAGCAACAAAGTGTCAGTTCAGTGGGCCTGTGTTTCCTCAAGAAATGTAATGGGGAAAACACAAGTCAAACCAAGGGCAGATGGCTAACTCAATGCTCTAACCACTAAGCTACCCCTCCTCCCTCCCCCTCCCTCCATGTCAGGGTCTGATTTATCCTCTTAAATCTAGGCAGGAACTGTCATGATGAAGGGTCCTGGTGACCTCTTCCTTCTTTGCCACTGCTGTCCACACCTGTTATCGGTGAAAATGAAATGAGGAGTCAGCATGCTTTCATAGGTCATTACTGCATTTCATACATGTTGCCATTCATTCACTGATTTTATCACAAAAACTGAGGTTCAAAGTGACCCAGCAGCAGTGCAGGGCCCCTCTGGCTGACGGCCTTACGCGGCATAATATTGATGGGTTCCCTGTGGACGTCCGACCACGGGAATAAGATATGACGAATCTGGATGTGGCTGTGGTGGGGAGATTGAAACGGCCAGCATGGGACCAGTAGGACGGGTACGTCATAGAAGATAAAGCAGCAAGAAAAACCCAAAACAAAAACAACAACAAAAACTGAGGTTTGTTGACTTCATAACTATCTAACTAGTTTAATTACTCCTCCATCCACGGAGTCAAATACTCAAAACAATAAAGCCCAAATTAAACAAGCAAAAAGAGTGATAGAAAAGAATTGGAATGACAGAACTAGAAACTGCGAACAACTAGGGTTTTGTGAGAGGAGGGGATAAGGGAGGCAATCAGGTAGACTCAGTGAGACCACTGGACAGGAAGTCATCTAATATTCATCACTGATCGTCACGTTGTCCATTTGGTGACTTCAGCCAACTGCTGACAACTGCTTTGCCTACATTTCCCTCCTCCCTTTCTGCCTCTTCCTGCCTCTCTGTCGGTATGTCTGTCACTGTTTTCTATGTGTGCCCTCGTGCTTGCTACCTCATGCACACACACAGAGATAAATAACGCTCAAAACTTAACATCCTAAACCCATCCCAATGTGGTTTTTTCAAGACCTAGCTGCCCAAATAACACAGAATAGTTACGAAGGAAATAGTGCGCGTGTTGTTTTTTCAAATAAAAAAGCAGTTGCATTGACTGTTCACACATAAATCAACAAAACATACCAAACTAATAGAAAAGATCCAAACAATTATCAGTAAAGAGAAAGAAATCCGTAGCACAGAATGTGTAGACCATAAAGGACAGGAGCAGAGCAAAGATGAAGATTGTAACTAATCAGCTAAGTAAAATGACGATGAACAGTGTTCCCTGTCACATAGACACTGTGAGCTTAAAGTACCACATCTCATCCAATATTCATCATATAATTCTTCCTGAGATATGGCTTTACTAGTACTGGTTTACAGAAGCTGGATGGGATGTGCATTAAGGGGTTTTTTTTGTTTGTTGTTTTGTCTGCACTTGTCTGTCTACCAGCATCTCTCCTTCTCTCGTCCTCCTCCTCCTCCTCCTCCTCCTTCTTCTTCTTCTTCTTCTTCTTCTTCTTCTTCTTCTTCTTCTTCTTCTTCTTTCTTATGTCTATGAGCAGCGGTGAAAAATGAATCAGTGAGAGGAAGATCATCATCATCATCATTATTGTCACATAACTGAATCATTCTCCTGCCGATTTTAATTTTCTTCTTTATAAATCAAGCATAATTAGGAAACAGAAGTCACAAAAGCAGCTGCACAAGTATTTAATTACTTACGTGGATTTTTTTTCTTGTGGATCTCGTGTCGAGTCTGCAAAACGTATCATTCAGTGCTGCTAGTATTCATCCTTCGGATGAGACTTTAAACCGAGGCCCCCTGTGCGAACGTATGCAGAACATCTTGTGCACACGTTAAATCCTGTTCTGCTTTTCGAAAGAGTAGGCCATTGTGTGCCAGTGGGAACAGATGACAAAATTTACAAAACCGCATACACACGGGAACTGGATGTAAAAAAGCACATGAATGCTTATTCCATTATCCTCGATATAAAATAATAAATAAATAAATAAAAGAGGCCAGCTAATGGTGAGAGATATCTTCGTAGAGTTAGGGCAGCACCAGCACCAGCAGTATAACAAACACATCTTAGTGAACATCTCATGCAAAAATGAGGCGTTTATGAGGAGGAGAAGGAGAGGGTGAAAATAGCAATAACAAGCACTACAACAGCATAATTACAACAAACCAGCAACACAAACAGCGACAATAAGGCAAAAACACAGCAATATTGACGACGACCAGAATACCAACAATTAAAAGAAGACTGTTCGAAAAAAGACCAAGAAATGACTGGAATACAATTTTTTAAATGCCAACTAAAAATGCCCCCAAAACCCCGCAAAGACTGGTCACTGGAATGCTAAGAAAGACAAAAGCCAACGACATCCAGACACAGAAACTAAAGGACAGCCAAACCACAGACTAACAAGGTGGTAACAACGGCTGCTGATGATCCCGGAGTTTGTCTGCTGCCTGTCTAACAACCCGGGATCAGGACGAATGGCTGCCTGCTCCCATAACCACGTCACTGCTAGTGGCTTCCTTCCATCAGCTCAGGAACTGACTTTGACAGCTCTGTGTACGGGTTTTCCTATCGTCTCTGTAAAGCACTGATCGATGATAGTCAGTGATAGAAAGAGGAAAGTGAGTACAGATTGAGTAAGAAAGAAAAGGATGAAGTAACAAGATACAACAGATATTACAACGGAAACAGAAAGCGAGACAATAAGCAAAAATCGAGAATAGTTGAACTGAATTCTGAAAACTAAGAATGGAAATCTGACTGTTTGTAAAAATCCAGAATGATTGAATTCTCATTTTTTTTACATTCACTATTCCTCCAAACTCCCGCGTGGCAATGAATAGAAAGACAGATAGCACGACCCAGCACAAACAAAGGACACAAACAACCAAGCGTAACAAAGTACAAAACGCTGTGACTATGAACGAGCTTTACGATCTGTAACAACCGGGATAGGATGAATGTGCCATGCTCCCATGAATACGCAGTCTTCCATGCAGTCCAGGAAGACTTTAAGCTGCGTACGGGTGGTATCCCCTAGTGAATGCGGACTGAATAACAAAAAGGAAAGGAGAACAGAGAGTAAGAATGGAGGGAATGGTTACGAAGATTCAATTGATGACGGACCCGAAAGTTCGAGATCAAGTAGATGAAATAGATGAATGAATTTTTTACAACTGAAGGAAAAAGAATAGTTATGAATGCACCACTCTGGCTCATTTTCCTGCCTGTGATTTTTTTACGGGTGAATTTTGGAGTCGTTTTACTTTAAGTCGGCAAAAGCAATTAATCTTTTGATAATCCTCTGTAATATAATCAACAAAGAAGCAAGCTGTTTGCTTTTGATTTTCATCTCTCTCTCTCTCTCTCTCTCTCTCTCTCTCTCTCTCTCTCTCTCTCTCTCTCTCTCTCTCTCTCTCTCTCTCTCTCTCTCTCTCTCTCTCTCTCCTCTCTCTCGCCTAGTGGTTAGAGTGGTGCATTCGTGATCTGTTGACTCACGTTCGAATCTCATTCAAGAGGATTTTTTTCCCTCTGGAGTTAACATCAGTGCCGACCACTCTCCCCAAAAGTCCTTCCGATGAGACTATAAACCGAGGTCCCGTGTGCGAACGCAAGCTGGACATCTTACGCACAAATTAAAACCCATTCCTCTTCACGAGTAGAATTTTTGGGTGGAATGATGGAAAATTGGATAAGGGATGGATGAAAGATGATGGATTCATATTGAATCGAATATGGAATGGATGGATGGTTGGTGTGTGTGATAGTATAGATAGATAGATAGATAGATAGATAGATAGATAGATAGATAGATAGATAGATAGATAGATAGATAGATAGATAGATAGATAGATGGATGAGATATGATAGGATAGATAGATAGGGTGATAGGGGTAGATAGATAGATAGATAGATTATGAAAATTAACAGTAAAAAATAGATAATGAGCATACCTCAGTAGATACATAGACATTAAAATTCCATAAAATCCGATACTGGCGTCGACTGCATTACGACCCATCTTCCCTTTGGTCTGCTACAGGCCATCTTTTGTATGTTCTCCAGATATCCCTGAAGGCTGTGAGCTCCCCTCTTTGTCCTGAGTTCTCTTGACTTCGGTGAAGAAGGGCAGTCTGGGTAGCGTCAGTCTGTTCTTTGGGGCTGATGGAATTAATTAAGTTCCCTCATTAATCATGACAGTGTGTTTGAAAGTGCTGGCTGAGCAAGTACGTTACTGTGTTCTTTTGACTTAGATGAAGTGCAGTCTAGATAGCATCGGTGTGTTCTGTTTGGCCGATACGATTCAGTTATTTCCTTTATCGTTTAATCATGACAGTGTGTTTGAAAGTGCAGGCTGAGCAAGTTCATTCTTTGACTGTGGGATACAGTAAGGGTGCCAAGGTTGACAGGCTGAAAGCAACAGGGCTGGTGGGATGATGACAGTGGCAAATCGTTGGCTCAGTGGTCACGATCCTGATCCTAGTGCACTGTCCTTCGTGTAATGCCATTTCAGGGCAAATTTAGGGCAGTAATGAGAGTGGTTCACTAAGACTGGCAATTTTCCTACAACTTTGTTCTTGTTTTCTAGAGCGCGCGCGCGCATGCACATTTGCACGCACGCTGACACACACACGTACACACACACGCACGCACACACACACACGCATGCACACACACACCTACACTGTTGTCAGCCGCTTTGCCTGGAAGAGGAAATCAAAGATCAGCACTGCTGCCTGCACTGAGCAAACAGCCAGCCCCACCAGCCGTCACGTCACTGCCTGCCACCTTCAACCTCGGGAAGGGGGGTAATCTGTCGCTATTTGGAACCCTTGTCCTTGTCCTTCTTCTTGTCGAGCTTTGGTGGACGGGCTCTGTTGACTGGAAATGAGGAATGGGATCTAGCTGATACAAGCAACATTAATGATTAGCTGAAGTGGGATGACACTCCGAGTTGAAGCTGTCAGTGTTGTTGAGGTTTTTTAAGATAGCGTGTCAATGTCTCTGTGAGTTTCAGCGCCGGCATTTTAGTTTTGGTTTCCACTGCTTTGTGTGTGTGTGTGTGTGTGTGTGTGTGTGTGCGCGCGCGGCGTGGTGCGTGCGTGCGTGCGTGCGTGCGTGCGTGCGTGCGTGCGTGCGTGCGTGCGTGCGTGTGTGTGTGTGTGTTCATTTGGCTGAAGAATATTGTTCAGTTTTTACAGCAATTTGAAAGAAAAGGGGATTAAATAGATTTTACTTTGTTTGGGTTTTTAGTTGCTTTTTTGTGACGGGACTATCTGAGGCTGCGTCATCATTTTCTGTTGTAAATCACCCTTAAATAATAATAATCATAATCATAATAATAAAATAAATGGAACTTATATAGCGCTATATCTTGCAGAGACAAATTAAATGTGTGTAGGCTCTTTGTGTCTTGGGGACGAGATAGCCTGGTGGTTAGAGTGACCCGGGATCGAATCTCGTTCAAGAGGATTTTTCCTCTAGAGTTAACATCAGTGCTGACTACACTCTCCCCAAAAGTCCTTCAGATGAGACTATAAACCGAGGCCCCGTGTGCGAATGCACGCAGAACATCTTGCGTACACGTTTAAACCCGTTCCGCTTTTCGAAAGAGTAGGCCGTTGTGTGCCGGGATTAACGGATGACAAAATTGACACAACTGCATACACACGGGAACTGGATGAAAAAGCACATGAGTGCTTATTCCATTATCCTCGAAATAAAAAAGAAGAATAGATTGGAGGACATGGCTGCACCTTTTTTTCTCTTCAGTCTTTTGGAGAAGAATGTTTGGAGTGGCTCAGCAGTTCAATGCCAATGGGCACCATGTACCACTGAACAAAGTGACCCGGCAGCGTGCTAGGCCCCTCTGGCTGGTAGCTGCACGGCGGCTTGACATTCACGGGTTCACTGTGGACTTGCCTGAAGATTTCTGTATCTTCCAGAGTCATCCAACCCTCTACTTTCATGCATGTTTCCCAGAATGGGGCAATGAAACAGTAGATGGGTTTACGAACAAAGCAATGCTACGTTGTAAGATCTTTTTAGTTATCTTTGAATATTGCTGTATCTCAACTTTGCAAGAAAAGTGTTCAAAATGCTTGTTCATAGGCTTAGAATATAATTATGTTACTGTTTAACTGCAAGTTGATTTTATGAGATGACAAATAGTTAAGTAGAATTAAAAAGTGTAGACTTACACTCCGATAAACATTGTGTCGCAAAAGAAATCAACATGCTCATTCCATTAAAGCTCACAATGAGGAGAAACATGGCAAAAAGTCATTCACATTTCTTTTGTTACAATACGATATATGACAAATGTATTTCAAATATATTCATGGTGTTTGCTTTAATGATATTATCACTGCTTTTGAATCAGCAGAAAAATCGTTGCAAAATATCCAAAAACAACATAAAACTAAGTTCTGAAGCTGTAATTATTGCAAGTGATTCCATTATAACGATGAAAAATAAATCGAAGTGAACCATTTTTTGTATTAAATTTAATTTTTTCACAATGCTTCCCCACTTGTACTCTTTTCTTTTCTTTATTATTTTATTTCGAGGATAATGGAATAAGCACTCATGTGCTTTTTTACATCCAGTTCTCGTGTGTATGTAGTTTTGCAAATTTTGTCATCCGTCCCCACCGGCACACAATGGCCTACTCTTCCGAAAAGCGGAACGGGTTTTAACGTGTGCGCAAGATGTTCTGCGTGCGTTCGCACACTGGACGTCAGTTTCTAGTCTCATTCAACAGGACTTTCGGGGGAGTGAAGCCGGCACTGATGTTAACTCCAGAGGAAAAGTCCTCTTGAACGAGAATCGATCCCGAGTCAGCAGATCGCGAATGCATCACTCTAACTACCAGACTATCCCGTTCCCATCTGTGTGTGTGTGTGTGCGGGGGGGAGGGGGGGGCTTCGCGTAGAAACAAATGTATATTCTTACTCCGGGGCTGTTTTGTTTTTTATATTTTGTCATCGGTCCTTACTGACACGAAATCGCCTACTTTTCCAAAAGATGCAACGGATTTTAACATTTCTGCAAAGATGTTCTGGGTGCAATTGCACATAGGGCCTCAGTTTAGAGTTTCATTCGAAAGACTTTGACATTCATTTCGATTTTTATGTCGAAATGGAAAGAAAGGGCAAGGCTGGGAATCGAACCCAGAACTTCACTCGTTTTATTTGCTACACATGTGACGTCTTAACCATCCTACCACCTTTTTTCTTGGCGCTTATTTGCTTGCTTAGGGTTTGCATGCCTTGTTTGTTATTTAGCTTTATACAAATGAAACAGAAATCATAATTATGTGTCATCTGTTCCTAAGTTGGAGTTGTCTTCAAGAGACTGCTGGAACTGACGAAGGTGCTACAAAGACAGCAAACCTTTCTTTGGACTCCTGTCTGATAGTGTCAGTATGAAACAGCTTGGAAACCAACTCAAGAAAAACAGTGTGTTGTTTTCTGCGATTGAATGAAACTTTTTGGAGAGCTTGCGAAGTCTGCGTCCTAAAGATACTGATAATAATAATAATGATAAATGGAATTTATTTAGCGCTTTATCTTGCAATTACAAATCAGAGCGCTTGACATAAAAGATGAAAGGGAGAAGAAAACCTCAAGAAATCAGGAAACTTACAGCCGCCACTTTTGTTTTTATTTAGCCTTCCTTAGACGTCGATTGTGTCTTCATTAGAGCACCTGACTTCACACAATCCTTTTCCAGCTCAAGTGGACAGTTTTCGTGTGACAGGTTCTCGAGAGGAAATATAATGACAGCGTTTTCTTTGGCAAATACCGACTGTCTCTGCACTGTCGACTCCCAATATTTCCAATCATCGGCTTCAATGGTTTTGTTGATGATTAAGCTATCAGTCTGTGTCTTCATGCAGAAGAGATAGAGACACATAGACAGACAGACAGACAGGGAGAGGGAGAGAGAGACAGACAGACAGACAGGGAGAGAGACAGGGAGAGACAGAGGCAGAGGCAGAAAAAGACAAAGGCAGAGAGAGGGAGAGCAGAGAGAGAGAGTGACAAGGACAATCCATTATTGTGGTAAGCTTCTAAGCCCATTCACAAGGGGCCAGTGTGAAGGGAACTGAACAGAACAAACATAGTTATAACTAAGAAGAAAATAATCAATATACTACAACCTGAATAATCATCACCTTTGAATTGTAACCAGCTTTGTTGCTATTTATCTTTAAGAGACTAGACTACCTTATTTTTTAACCCTGTCACTGAAATAATCTGACGAGGCTGGTTGATCCAAAAGTCTCTCAAACTAACACCATTCCAGGTGGCTATCACTAAAACAGTGATCCCAGCATACTCTTTTCCTGTCTCTCCCTCCATTCTCCTCCCTTTTGCTCACCTTCAAGTCGGTCTTCTTCCATTCACCCCTGCCCCAAGCAATTTCTGTTGTCAGACGTTTTGCCGGGAAGACAGATTCCAACATTGGCAGGACGTGCCTGCAGTGACCAAGCAGGCAATCCCGTCATCCATCACTGCCTAGCTCTTTTTCACCTCTGAGCAGAAAGGGGGATAATTTCTGGCTATTGGAATTCTTCCCCTTGACTTCACCCAGCCAGACCCTAAAAGGAAATTGTGGGTGGGGAGGGAAATGGGAGCCGTGACGTTGCAGATAGGAGGCAGCTTTGTCAGTGGCTGAGCTGTTTTGTCAGCCAAGCTGTCCCTGTCTGTGTTTGCCACTTGGCTTTGGAGTTTACAGCATAGGGCTAACGATCTTTGTGTCGGCTGTTTAATGCTTTTTAAAAATAATATAGCTTTCTCTAAACTAATGACTATTCAAAGGGTTTTCTGGTGTTACTTTTTCTTTATTGAGTCAAAATTGTATCTGATGGTAGGTTTTCTGGTATTGTTGATACAGCTATTATCTTAACCTTAACAGTTGTCAATTTATGATGAGAAGGCAGAAGAAGATCGTGTTGCTGCTGCTGCTGCTGCTGCTGCTGCTGATCATGATGATGATGATGATGATTGTTGTTATTATTGAAGTAATACAAGGCGGTTGGTGTTATAGAAGTAATACAAGGTGGTGAGAAATGCGATAGGGGCAGTATCAGAGGGGTAACAATCACAAAGTGAACAGATTCAGAACATCATCAATGAACCATATAACGGTTCCACTAGCCTAGCCCCAATCCTATCCCTTCTCTTCCCAAGCCCAAGTAGCTCTCTGCCAGACGCTTGGCGTGCGTGAGAGGAACTGAACTGCAGACCCAAGAGCCACACACACCCTGTGCCTGTGAGGACCTGATATCCTGCCGTCTGTCTGTCTGCTTGTCTGTCTGTCTGCTTGTCTGTATGTTTGTCTGTCTGTCTTCTTGTCTGTCTGTTTGTCTGTCTGTCTCTGTCTGTCTGTCTGTTTGTCCGTCTGTTTGTCTGTCTGTTTGTTTGTCTGTTTGTTTATCTGTCTGTTTGTTTGTCTGTCTGTTTGTTTGTCTGTCTTTCTCTGTCTGTCTCTGTCTGTTTGTCTGTCTGTCTGTTTGTCTGTCTGTCTGTATGTTTGTCTGTCTGTCTCTGTTTGTCTGTCTGCCTATGTCTGTCTGTCTGTCTCTGTCTGTCTGTGTCTGTCTATGTCTGTCTGTCTTTTTGTCTGTCTCTGTCTGTTTGTCTGTCTGTTTGTCTGTCTCTGTCTGTCTCTGTCTGTCTGTCTATGTCTGTCTGTCTGTTTGTCTGTCTGTCTCTGTTTGTCTGTCTCTGTCTGTCTGTTTGTCTGTCTCTGTCTGTCTGTTTGTCTGTCTGTCTGTTTGTCTGTCTCTGTCTGTCTGTCTGTCTGTCTCTTTCTGTCTGTCTGTCTCCTCCATCCATCCATCACTGCTCTGCTGCTGCACATCTGACAGCTGTCTGAGGAAGAAGGGGAGAACTTGGTGTTACAACCATTTTCCGCTTGACATTTCCTCCCCTTTCCTCCAGTTGGAAAGATGAGGCAGACACTGGGGGCAGTGGGGGAGGGAGGGGGAAGGTGGTTGTTGTTGTTGTTTTTTGTTGTTGTTGGTTGTTTGTTTGTTTTTTGGGGGGGATGTTCGTTCCTAGGCTAGAGCTCCA
>CM054139.1:17016221-17018721 GCA_028751875.1 Rapana venosa | reverse complement strand
TTGCCATGTTTTGTGTTGAGCTGTGTTGTATTGGGCAGCATTATACTGAACTGTGTTTTATTTGTTATGCTGTGTTCTGTTGTATCACCTTTTTCTGTTTTAAATTGTTGCCTTGGATTGCATAGCCTTGCATTGTATTGTATTGCATTGTATTGTATTGTGTTTCAATGCATTGCACTGTAGTGCATTGCATTGTATTAGTAACCTTTTGTGATTTTATTATACTGTCTCTCCACCATCACTAGTGTCATTTCACAAACCAGACTGATGCTAAACTGTCTCTGTGTGTTATAGTCCTTTACCGGGAAATGGCAACTTCTTTAAAGGGCACCGTTGGCGTTTATACCATTTCTGACAGGCACAAAACAGGAAGAAAAGGGATTTCATGAAGATGAATAACGACACGGTGTCATTTTATAACTGCACCTTCACTGATATAGAGACCCATTGCCTGATGCCAGTTCAGAGAACGATCTACCCTTCTGTCCGTCTCTCCCTTTCCCTCATATTCACACACTCACGCCCACACACGAACGTACCCATGTCTTTGTACGCGTACACAAGCACTCACATGCCTGCGCGCGCGCGCATCCATGCACCCATGCACATGCACATTCAAAATTTAAGTCAAAGTCAAACTTTTATTTTCAGATGGTACATTGAATAAGCAGCGCATTTGCTTTTTTTCATCAAGCCATCTTCGCGCTTAAGCGCGTGCGTGCATGCACGCATGCACGCATGCACACACATGCATACTCACGCACGCTATATCTGTTTCTTTGAAAAGTGAATAAGTTTTTAACGTACGTGTGTGTGTGTGTGTGTGTACGTGCGTGCGTGCGTGCGTGCGTGTGTACGTGTGTGTTTAAATTTGATATAATATATGTTAATCCTATCATCTGTGGACGTTTGCATGCATGCCAGTAAATGATTTGAATGCAAGCGCTTTATTTTGTTTGCTTTACATGATTGAGCTTATATAAATTCCATATGAGGAGGAGGAGGATTTTTTTTCTATGTTACACATTCTCTACCTACTTGAATCTTGCTCTCAGTACTTTTGTCAACTGTCACCGATCAGGCCTAACACCCACAGCACTGAGGAGAGAAAGCCTGTGCTGGAGAAGGAAGGAAGGAAGGAAGGTGTACAAGACAGTCCTCTGCCCGACTTGATGGAACAAAGCCAGCACCACCGCTGTGATTACGGCAGCAGCACAGCACAGAGCCGTTTGTTCTGATTCTGAGAGTGTCAGACAGGCGGCAGAGAAACCCTGGGATCAGCAGCGGACAGCAACGCCTTGTTATTCTGCAAGTCTGTCTGATTTATCGGCTCTGCTGACTGGGTACACAGCTCATCCATCTTCTTCTTCTCCTCTTCCCCGCCCCTTAGATTTACTTGTTAGCTCTGATAATAATGTCCATGCTGCCTTCGTTGTTGTTGATGTTCTTCTTGATGCCCGTACTGTGTATGTTATCTGCTGGATATATGTCTCCTCCTCCTCGTCCTCCTCCTCCTTACTCTTCTTCTCCTTCCTCCTCGCCCTCCTCCCTTTCTGTCTTTCTTTCTTTTCTTCCTTCTTTTCTTTTCTACTTCTACTTTTTCTTTCTTTCTTTTTTTTTTCGTCTTTTTCTTTTTCTTTGCATTCTTCTTCTTCTTTGCATTCTTCTTTTTTTGTATTCTTCTTGCTTTTTCTTTTTCTTCTTGTATTCTTCTTCTTTGCATTTTCCTTTTTTTCTTTTCTGCCCAGTCTTTGTTTCTTTTTTTCTTTCCTTTTTTTCTTTCTTCTTTTTTCATCAAATTCTTCTTCTTCCTCCTCAAATTCTTCTTCTTCTTCCCTCTCTCTTACATTTTTTGTTTGCTTTTGATTAATATTCTTTTTGTTCTTGTTCCGTTTCCCATTCATCTCTCTCTCTCTGTCCCTCTCTGTCTCTCTCTGTCTCTCTCAAATGTCCCCTCCTCTCTCCCCTCTCTCTCTCTGTCTGTCTGTCTCTGTCTCTATCCTTTTTTTTAAACCTTTCTGTCTGTCTGCTTGTCTGTCTTTCAGTCTGTTTGTCTGTTTTCTCTTTAATTTTCTTCCGCTCTTTCTTCCTGGTTGTGGCAAGATGAAGGCAAGCCTCCTCCAGGCTTTTTTGTTGCGCTCTTACCTGGCTGTCAGACTGGAGGAGTTCTCATTAGTTTTCCTCTCCACACCGCCACTCGGGCAACGCTTGGCACTACACAGCCAGTTCCCATCACGCACCCTCGTACACGCGTGCGTACAGAGCGCACGCGCGCACGCGCACACACACACACATACACGGACGCACAAACGCACGTACACGCGCGCGCACGCGCGCACACACACGCACACACACACATGTATGCGTGCGTGGAAACACACACGCCATCATCATCATCGTCGTCGTCATCGTCATCAACGTCATCAGCATCGTCATCGTCATCAGCATCATCATCCTGACAACAATGATTGCTATGATAATGAGAAGAGACAGACAGATA
>CM054139.1:16998721-17001221 GCA_028751875.1 Rapana venosa | reverse complement strand
TGCTACTCAAAGCTACAATATCTACTGATAGACATAATTATCACGATTTATTTTTCATGCAACCAACAGAAGAAGTAATATAACTTTACAGAAATGGATCCTTATATTGATGAATACTACATTCAAAACATTGTCGATTATGACGAACGTGAATTGATTTGTAATGAATATCCAAGAAATAGGTGATGCTGATATACAATTTCATTTTTATATACATTGATAGTAATGTATTTATAACACTCATGTCATATGTCCACTCCATACGCCCATCATTCCTTTGTATTGTGGCCTAAGGCCGATGTACAGTGAAGTCTGAAGTCTCTCTCTCTTTGTGATTAGTGTTCAGTGTTTTCTCTCTCTCTCTCTCTCTCTCTCTCTCTCTCTGGTCGGGGTGAGCTCCCTTGGATAGTGGCAGGAGAATATTTTGCTCTGTCAGTTTTCCACTTAAAACTGTAATAAACTGAGCACCATGCCTGTTGTTGGACTGCCAACAGCTTTGGAAGTCACCATAGGTGCCCTGCTACAAGACCATCACCTCACGTCATGGAAAAATCTGTGGAGAAGGCGACAACACAATGGTTGTACTTCGGCTGAAGACTGGCTCTGAACACCAAGCAAACATGGCGAGTCAGCAAACACCTTCCACCTGCCAGCGATTCCGTAGAAAACCTCCCAGTCATCTGAACAGAGATAGAAGGCGGCTAGAAGAAAGAAGACAGACAGAGGAGAGGAGACAGAGGGAGGAGAACAGAAAGGCAGAGGGGAGGAGACAGACAGCAACAAGGCAAGAAGAAAATCAGGCAAGTGAAGTTTTCGCCTCAGAAAATACACATGGTTTGTTTATGCCTACGCCTCCGTTAACCAGCGCTGTCTCACATGTCAACGTACCCCTGTCTCCAAACAACACACCGCTGCACGTGCTGTCTTCTGCACGTGAATTCCACCCTACGCCACGTGAAGCTACCGTGCTTGAAGCAGACCCCGCTCCTGACCAGCAGTGTGACATCGGCCTGGCTGACGATGTGTCTACGTCATCCGAGACTACCGGGGACAACGATGGTGACAGCATTCTACGGAAAGCTGAGGAGACTGGCTGCAGTGTGGAGCTGATCAGAGACTACGTAGCTGAGCTAACAGATAAGTTCCTGCAGAGAAGACTCAGAAACACCTCTAGAAACCGTGATTTTAGCCACGTGCTTGTTTCTGAGGACAAACCAGACGTTTTTATTTGTGAAAGTGATGACGTGGTGTTTGAGTTTAAGTGGACAGAAGATTCCAATGAACAAGCTGATTTCTTCCGGTTTGTAAAAAGAGACACCAAGCACATGTCTGAGGAGGAGCGGACCATCACCTCCAGGCTGCAGCAGTGGACACCTGCTGATCGCAAGCGATTCAAAGAGAGGATTGATGCTGGACTGGACATGCTAAAAGTGGTCATGGACACTGTCAGATTCTTCCTGGGATAACTGATTGTGATTATGATAGGCTTTTGAATGTGTGTGTGTGTACCCCTGTGTGTGTGTGTGTGTGTGTGTGTGTGTGTGCGTGTGTGTGGTCTGTGTGTGTTTACGTGCGTGTCTGTGTGTGTGCGCGCGCGCACGTGTGTGTGTTGTGTGTGCGTGCGTGCGCGCGCGCGTTTGTGTGATCGCGCGCGTGCATAGTGTGCACAAGCGCACAGGTGTGTGAGTGCATGTGTGTGTGAGAGAGAGCGAGTGAGAGAGAGGGTGAGAGAGAGGGAGTGAGAGAGGGGGAGAGAGAGAGCAAGCGAGCGGAACGTGCCCGAACAGCTACGTATGCACACCATGCCATGTGTTTGTAAAAGGAAACAGAGCGAGCCAGTGAGCCTACCTACCAGACTGAAGACATTGCGTGACATGGAAACCTTGTTACAAATCAAATCATGTCAATGACTGTTACAGCAAATGTGTATATGTTGATGCCTTTTCAAATGGGGCTATTGCCTTTCTTGAATAAAATATCGTTATTGTTATCGTTATCTCTCTCTCTCTCTCTCTCTCTCTCTCTCTCTCTCTCTCTCTCTCTCTCTCTCTTCTCTCTCTCTCTTCTCTCTTCCTCTCTTGTGATCAGTGTTCAGTGTTCTCTCTCTCTGTCTCTCTCTCTCTTTCTGAATAGTGTTCAGTGTTCTCTCTCTCTCTCTCTCTCTCTCTCTCTCTCTCTCTCTCTCTCTCTCTCTGTCTCTGTCTCTTTGGGATTAGTGTTAAATGTTCTCTCTGTCTCTCTCTCTGTCTCTCTCTCTCTCTGTCTCTCCTCTCTCTGTCTCTCTGTCTCTTCTCTCCTCTCTCTCTCCTCTCTCTCTCTCTCTGTAATTAGTGTTCAGTGTTCTCTCTCTCTCTCTTTCTTTGTGATTAGTTTTCAGTGTTCTCTCTCTCTGTCACTCTCCCTCTCTCTCTCTCTCTCTCTCTCTCTCTCTCTCTCTCTCTCTCTCTCTCTCTCTCTCTCTCTCTCTCTCTTGTGACTGTTTTGGGGTGTTGACATGCGC
>CM054139.1:16966221-16993721 GCA_028751875.1 Rapana venosa | reverse complement strand
ACGTCAATAATTTGCTTCTTAAAAACCAGAAAACAGGCCTAAACAATTTGAAAAGCAAAATTAATGCTCTCTCAAGATGTAATCGTTCTTTATAATTATGCAATTGGTTTGCTGGATGGTCTGGATGTTTCTCTCTGCTTGCCTTCTTGTTCACTTGTTTTGTTGAATTGATTCTGTTATCACTATTCCCTTTTTATCGTATCAAGAAATTATGACTATTGTTTTCTTTCCACATAAAAAATGGATACATTAAAAATACTAGCAACAATAGTATGTGAGTGTTTGTGTGAGAGAAAGACAGACGTCAAGACAGAGCAAGAGATAAAGATGCAGGGTGCTAAGAGAAGAGAGACAGCTAGCCAAAAGTGGATGAGACGAAACAAGTCTAAAAGCTGATAATTATGGGCTGAGTGTCTCTCTCAAATACGGAATAATTATGTCACACTACTTTTCTCATCTGAACAACTGTCATCTGAGCACATGTAATTCAGGTATGCTAACCGTCTATCAAAATAAATAAAAGAGACAAAATTAATGTGCATGGCGTGTTTGTTTAGAATGTATTATGTTGGTTATTTAAAATCTGTGTCTAGCTTTTTGGAAGGGCCAAGCAGTTGAGGAAAGGGTTAATTCACATTGCACACACAGCAGGAGTACCAGAGTTAGTTGGACAGAGAGAGTGAGGCAGAGACGGGAAGAATATACTGTACCTAGTTTTTCCCTGTTAGGACTTTTCTCCTGGTGTGAGAGTTGTCAGTGGAAGTTCATTGGATAACTGATGACATTTCAGCGGTGGTAAAAGCCTGCAGTGATGGAGGTGAGTAGCTTGATTAATTTACCAAGGAAGAGAGGAAACTTCCAGGGGAGAAAAATCAAGGTAAACAATAACTAAAACAAACAAGACAAGTAAAAACACAACACCCAAGTGTTTGGCAAAGCAAATTTTCGGTTTATTAAAAAAAAAACTTCCTCGAGTTAAAAGATTGGCCAACTGACAGTAAAAACCAAACACGAACCACCGATGTATCATCATTTTATTTCAGGTCCATAAAACTATCTGCAATCAAGGTACGTAGTGTGATATGATCTGTGGATAAAATAAATCAACGTTAAAGGGCACTTAAGAGTGTTGGGGAAGCTAGTGGTAAGTTTGGTCAGTCAGGGCCTTGGTGTCTTCTGCTCGTGCAAAATTTTCTCTGCCCGGAGATGAAGGGAACAGGAAGGTCAAGTATGTTGTGACATTGGTCATTGACCTTGAAGGCCTGGTACAGTGCAGGACCAGAAAGTCTGTGTTCACTCTCAACCGGAGTCTGTTATGATGTCATGGTAAGATAAGTCGCAGGGCCGTGAGGAACCGTGGGAAAATAATTTTGAAAAACTTTGAAAGCATTAATGTGTATTAGTAATATGTTGGTGTTTTTAATGGTTTATGTTGCTGATGCTTGTATGCTTTCTTGAAATATTGGCAAAGTAAAGGAAGGAATTTGAAGAAGTGTTCAGGGCTGAGAAGAGGATCTGAATGCGTAAACCTGTGTATGTAACTCCTGTGATTGAAGAGGGAAACACAGTTCATAACCCCAATTTTTAAGCAACAACTTTGTCCCTACCAAGACATCCAAGCCAAGCACTGGCATTGGCAGACAGCAATTTATCCCCCTTGTCTGACAACCACCAGTCTGAACCAATCAAAAGGCCGTTTGTTTTGGCAAAGTCAATCATGTCATCGCTGTCAAAATCCTGTGAAGATTGAGTAGAAAAGCAATCAGAGGAAATGATTGTGATAAAGACAGACTTTCGCCCTTTGCTGCCAAATGTTGAGTGACTAGCAGTAAGTCATCTCTCTCTCTCTCTCTCTCTCTCTCTCTCTCTCTCTCTCTCTCTCTCTCTCTCTCTCTCTCTCTCTCTCTCTCTCTCTCTCTCTCTCCTCTGAAATGTTGTACTTAACTGCATTTGGGTGACATTATACCGACAAGATTGAATGTTTGGCCACTCAATGATAACGCATATCGATGAAACGAAGATATCCAAGGCAAAGCATGCCCGTTCTGTAAAACAAAAGCTGAATATGAAGTTCACTTGTTGGTAGAGTGTTCAGTGTACACAGATTTAAGAAATAAGTTTCTAATCAAAACAAACTTTGTCCTTTCCAAGTCTGTCTAGAGTAGCAAACAGTGACCTCAGACAGTATATCTAGGGTGTCTTTCATCAGAAGAAAAAAGCCATGATGTAACGGTGTGTAGACAGTAAGGCAGTTTCAGTTGAATACTGTGTAAATAGGTGTGATTGTCTTGGTTGCTACGTGCATTACTGTTTTTTCTCTCAGATCAAATGAAGTATAACAGTAGTTTTGGAATATACTCTAGTTAGTTTCAGATGTTACAGATGTGGTCATTATTTTGAAATTCCCTGTGTTCTGATTCGCCCCAAACCCTATGTATTGTGACCTAAGGCTGATTTACAGACTCCATAAAGATTCTTTTTCGCGATGTTCTACTGGACAGCATTTTTAGCTTCCTGGGAGAATTAAGCATTTTTGATCTGATACAAGTGAAGATGTCATAGTTTGTTACAAGAACAAGTTTCTTTACGGAACCTGGTTTGTGTTTTATCTTATCTCATTTTATGGGTTGTTTATGTGATTTTCCCTCTACGTGGTACCCGTCCTGGGTTGACCCTTATGGTTGGATAGGGCATTGATACAAGGAACAACTGTAGGATTGGTTTTAAACCCTGTTTTAACCTGTGTATAGTTGCACAATTTTAACCTGATCTATAAAAAAATAATAATAACAAAGTGACATCCCTGACATGGCCTCTGTTGTCGGCGGGGCTATAGACAAAAAGAATGGATCGGATTAGTACGGTGCCACTGACATATCAGTTCATTGAGATGATGTAAAAAAAAAGGTAAAGGTAAAGGAGTCCCATAACCTATAAGGTCGTAGGGGAGCGAGGCGTCCGACCTAACTTCTCTAGGGCCAGCATATTGAGGGCGGCGCCCATCTCCTCTCCCTCGCTGATTTACCTTCCCTGACCCCTAAAGAGACAGGTACCCATTAACAGCTGGATGAGCTGGAGGACAGTACTGAAGCCAAGCCGCGCAAACGGTCACCCATCCAACTGGTAACCACGCTCGATGCTGCTTAACCATGGCTGGGGGAAAGCGAGCGCTCCGACCACTGAGCTATCCAGTCCCCTAAGAAATGGAATTCTGACTGCAATTCATTTCAGACAACCACGATCTTGTTCATACAGCAGCATACAGTTCTCCGTTTGTAGGCTCTTGGAGAGTAAAACCAAGGAGAAGAATTCCAGCACATTTCCTGACTCACTGGTCAGAACTTCTAGGTCTTGGTAATGATGCAGTGATGGATAATGGAAGTGTTTCTCTGGCCTTTACATGAACGTCGTGTTGATGTTGAACTCTGTCTTTCACCACTGACAACAGGAGCAGGTCTGGGGGAGGGGGGGGGGTGGCTTAGAGGCGAGAGCAGCAAACAGGATTGGGTAGTAAAGAGCTGACGTCTGTCTCAAGGGTGGGATTTTTAATTTACTGCAACTCTGTCTCTGTGTGTGCGTGCGTGCGTGCGTGTGTGCGCGCGCGGGTGTGTGTGTGTGTGTGTGTGTGTGTGTGTGTGTGTGTGTGTGTGTGTGTGTGTGTGTGTGTGTGTGTGTGTGTGTGTGTGTGTGTGTGTGTGTGTGTGTGTGTGTGTGTGTGTGTTTTCTTAAAAACAAAGATAGATAAAAAAAAATATATATATATTCATATTTCAGTTTACAGACAAACTGACATTCCAGATTGAGCCAATATTCTTATTGCTGCCTCAAAGAAACTGCATTAGGATTCCATTACACAAAAGACTAGAATTTAATCGTCCTGTTTTGCATAGTCTGTCATTATTCTTCATTTGAAGCTACTCAGCCCTAAAGAAGTGTATAAACCTCTCTTGCACATGACTATGCATAAGAATGCGTGAGCAAAGAAGCATAATCCTGATCATTTCCATTTTCATCAGCACAGAGCTGTCTGCGTGTTATCGGCATAAACACAGGCGCCATGCTCTTTTGAAATATTCCCATAGTTTGACAAGACTCTGTACTTCCCTGATGACTATGGTTATTCTGCCTTTTGACAAGACAAATGGGTCTGAGATATGAATATGCAAACGAATCAGAAATCTTGTTCGTAGAGGAATGAAAAAATAGCAATCATTTGCGCATTTTAGAATCGTAGAGAGAGAGACAAGAGACAGAGAGACAAAGAGACTGAGAGACACAGAATATATATATATATATATATATATATATATATATATATATATATATATATATATATATATATATATATATATATATATATATATATATATATTATAATATATATATATATATAGGGAGAAAGACAGACAGACACAGAGACAGAGAGATACAGAGAAAGAACTTTAGCGAATGAAGTACACACAGACACTTTCTTGTAAATCATGTGTTCTTTACAGGTTTAGTCTGTTTGTTTGTCTGTTCACTTACCTTCCTGTCTGTCTCTTTTGCCTGTCCAACTGCCCGCTTTCTCGAGATGTTCTTGATGTCTATGGCTTTCAGAATCCACCTCTAGAGGATTAAGAAGCAGGGCAATGTAAGGACCAAAAATTCAATCTTGAGAAAGTCAAGTACTGCAATATGGGAATCGAAATATATAAAGTACCATAATTATTATCTTCCTTAAGGCCAATAAAACCAGGCCGTGCTGAGGACGCCAGTCATTCTGCTTAATTCATCACCCCAGGCTACAAAAACTAACATTAAAAAGAGATTATGGACACTTTAGAATACAAAAGTATACACTGGAAAATCAAAACTGCTATGTAGGCAAAGAACACTTCTGGTGGACATCCTGTGCCCACGCCAGTGAAACACCACTACCTGGTCGCCAGACCAAAACAAGACAGGCAAAGTGTCTTATACCGCAGGAAAAGAAACTATTTGCATGATTTACTGAAAAAAGGCAGGAGATTGAACTGGAAAGGCAAAAGAAAAAGCAATATGTATGACGGCAACAAAAGAGAGTGATAGAAAAGGGGACATGTCCAGCGCAGAACTTCCAGAACGTGGAGATACCGGATATTGTTCCTATTCCCTGGCATCTTCACGGGGAAATCTTTCAATCACAAAATCGTCAGTAGTTTTCGTTGTCTAGCTTTGGTCGTGTGGTTGTGTTTGTTCTACTTACGCTGTTTTTTGGTTTACATCTTGCCTCTTGCTTGCTTGTTTGCTTGCTTTGTTCTTTGTTTCTTTTGTTGCTGAACTACTGCTGTCATGTGGAGTATTAAATCTGACTGCTTTAATCTGTTTTTCTTGTTTGTGTTTGTTTGTGAATTCTTCTTCTTTCTTCTTTCTACATTTCTTCATGTCTTCTTTCTTTTCTTCCTTATTTCTGTCTTTCTGTTGTCCTTCCTTCATTGCTGTTTGTCTGTCTTGCTTTATTAATTCATTCTTGTTTTAGTTTGTTTTTGTTTTGCTTCTTTTTTTGTGGTGAGTTTTCTTCTTCTTCTTCTATTTCGTCGTCGTCTCGTCTTTGTCTCCTCCTCTCTTTCTCCTCCTCACCTTCTCTCTCTCTCTTTCTCTCTATTCTTTCCTCTTCTTCTTCTTTCTTCTCTTCTTCTTCTTCTTCTCTCTCTTCTCTTCTTCTTCCTCTCTCTCTCTCTCTCTCTCTTCTCTCTCTCTCTCTCTCTCTCTCTCTCTCTCTCTCTCCTCTCTCTCTCTCTCCTCTCTCGCTCTCCTCCCTCTCTCTCTCCTCTCTCTCCCTCTCTCTCCCTCTCTCTCTCTCCTCTTCTCTCTCTCTCCTCTCTCTCCCTCTCTCTTCTCCCTCCTCTCTCTCTCCTCCTCTCTCTCCTCTCTTCCCTCTTCTCTCCCTCTCTTCTCTCTCTTTCCCTCTCTTCTCTCTCTCTCCTCTTCTCTCTCTCTCTCTCTCTCTCTCTCTCTCTCTCTCTCTTCTCTCTCTCTCTCTCTCTCTCTCTCTCCTCTCTCTCTCCTCTCTCTCTCTCTCTCTCTCTCTCTCTCTTCTCTCTCTCTCTCTCTCTCTCTCTCTCTCTCTCTCTCTCTCCTCTCTCTCTTCCGCGTGCGTGAAGACACAGCCTGACAGCTTTATCATCAACAAAACCAATGAAGCCGATGATTAGAGATATTGGGAGTCGCCTCTGCAGAGAGGACTGGGCATTTGTCAAAGAAGAACCTTCAAGAGCTGTTGCCCGCGGGGACGTTTCTCTCGAGGACTTTCCCTTTCAGCCAGGAAACAATTATGTGATGCTCCTGTTCTATCGAAAATAAAATCAAGGTCCGACAATACCCGCCGGATGTAAAATGGCGCTTGGCTATTTCCTGTATTCTAGTGGTTTGTTTGTTTTGGGTTTGTTTGTTTTTAAAACGAATCTTTCAAACTTCGAATGGAAAAGCCATTCAAATTTTAATTCAAGGATAATAGATGACTAGATACGTTGTTTTCTTTCATGATCTCAGTTTGTTTGGTTTTTTTTATCTGATATTATCTGTTAGATTCTGAAGATGAATAATGCTGTTTTCTGCAGCCTCTCTCTCTCTCTCTCTCTCTCTCTCTCTCTCTCTCTCTCTCTCCTTCTCTCTCTCTCTCTCTCTCTCTCTCTCTCTCCTAAAAGCATAAATCAGTTTTCTCTTTTTAATCTTTGACTTCATTTTGGTCACCATTTAGATAATTTATTATGGGGGTCTGTTTTCCAGTGAGGAGTTATGTAACACTATCAGAAGAATAGTTCGGATTTGGGGGGTTTTCTGTGAAAATGGTGTATGTCATAGTAGGTCTGTAGTGGTGGCGTGCGCGTGTGCGTACGTGCTTGCGTGCGTGTGTGCGTGCGTGCGTGTGTGCGTGCGTGTGTGTGTGTTTGCGTGTGTACGTGTGTGTGTGTGTTGTTGTTTTTTTAATTTTCTATCTTATTTTATTTATTCTTTTATTTCGATTATAATGGAATAAGCACTCATGTGTTTTTTCATCCAGTCTCCGTGTGTATGCAGTTTTGTAAATTTTGTCATCCGTTCCCACCGGTACACAATGGCCTACTCTTCCGAAAAGCGGAATGGGTTTTAACGCAAGATGTTCTGCGTGCGTTTGCACACAGGACCTCGGTTTATAGTTTCATCCGAAGGATGTGTGTATGTGCCTGCGTGCGTGCGTGCGTGCGTGCGTGCGTGCGTGCGTGCGTGCGTGCGTGCGTGCGTGCGTGTGTGTGTGTGTGTGTGTGTGTTTGAAAAGAAGAAACTTGAAAAATCTAATTCACTGAAACTGACAGCCCAGTGACCCAACGTTTTAAAACTGTAATCATTACTTCACTTTTCTGCCTCACCAACGACCCAAACTTCTCATAATCAAGTGACCCTAAACTGAAAAGCAAACTGACCTCAAGGACAGCCCTACCTCCACCTCCCTGCCAGCAGCTGTCAAAGCATCAGTGACTGACTCCTGATGCAGAGATGTCCAACTTCTCACCGGCCTGATGACCCTTGCTGTCTGCCTCAGTCTCTGGAGAGGAGGGAGGAAGAGGACAAATTCAGAGGAAGAGTGTCATAAACGGTAACGTTCCCTCCTTTCCCCAGCCACTGTTAAACAGCAGAGACACTGAGGGATGAAGAGACTGCCTCTTAGGTCACCTCCAAAATGGTGTTTTTATTCAATCTTCTGCATTGCTCGTGCAAGCAGAATGTCTGGCCTTGGTGGTTTGGGGAAGAGGATCGTGAGAGATGGGATTCGTTTTGTGTAGATATCATGTTTGTCATTTTGGGCAGGTGGGGGGAGGGGGGGGTCTATTGCACTATGTCAGTTTCTAAAACGGCAATGACTATAAACTTCAGTTGTCATTTTCCTCTGCTACTTCCATAACGTTATTAGCAAAACGAAAAAGATCATCATCATCACCATCACCATCATCATTATCATCATCATCACCATCACCACCACCACCGACAGTGCCTGCTGCCCTTAGATCCTCTATTACAGTATATCTTATTTAGAAATAGGAGGCACCATGGTCGAGTGGTTTAGGCGGTCAACTCGTGATCCAGAGGTCGCGGGTTCGATCCCCGCTCGGCTCGGTGTTATGTCCTTGGGAAAGACACTTTACTCCTATTTTCCTTACTCCACCCAGGTGTACAAGTGGGTACCAGCTCTGCTGGGGAAGTATCTGGCGACATACTAGCGTCCTGTCACAGGGGTGGTGAAAAACCATCAGTTGGCTTAACGCTACAGAAACCGGGATAAGCTCCGGCTCTATGGGCCTTCTGGCTCGAAAGAACATACTTTTTTTATTTAGAAATACCCTGTGATTTAGTGCAGCCCTGTTTGTTCATTCTGAAAAAAAGAAACTTTTTGTCAGGGATGATAAAAAATGTTTCCACCTTGGTGATTCTGCGACGTGCCCCTTTAGAATTTCTCCCCTGACAGTGGAACACTTCCTCCTCCAGACCTGTCTATCCATCACACCAAAACCTGAGGGCCGATATCTGGCCTACTGATCCACTGATGGGGGACAAGCTCTTTTGACCCTGGAAGCCCTTTAGCGTACCACGGCATTTGTCAGGGCCTCAGGAGCTGCTGTCTGAGCGTTTAAGGAAGAAGAAGAAGATGAAGGACATGTTTTCTCTGTCTCTGTTGGTGTCTGTGTCTGTCTATCTGTCTGTCTGTCTGTGTCTCTCTCTCTTTTCAATTATTACCATCTCCCCTATAGTGAAGTGTTCACTATGAGTGAAATTACTTTCATAAAATGTGTCTTAGATAACAATCCATATAAAACAATAGTTATATAGATCTAAAATTTTGAATTCCGAGAAAAGACGATTAAACTAAAAATAAGAGCTGATTATGAAAAAGAACAGTTCTTTTTCTTATGAATAGTCCATATTTTAAAAGAACTGGATAACTTTATCCAGGAGATTCAATACCATTAGGCGCAAACAAATTACCAAAATTCCAGAGGTTGTGACTAAGATATTGAAATGATTGTTTTGATTTCCCAACAGTTACTTTCTTTACAGCTTCTCATTGTTGACTTGGCGGTAATCATCTTCAGCTGCAGGTTCTAAAATGAGGCCAAGAGACAATATTAACAGCCACATCTCTGAATGTCACCCATCTAACTAGCCTTTAACCCTGCTCAGGTCTGCAATGTCACCTGTCTCATTTCCGGCTAAACTCGCAACTTCAGCCATTAGCTCAAGGGAAAGAATTTCAATAAAAACAAATTGTCTCCCTCTCTGGTCAGATGTGTGATGGATGGCGGCATGACGTCTGCGATCATCTCAAGCAAGTAATGCTGCCGTTTGATGCTGTCTTCCTCTCTGTATGTCTGACAACAGGCTTTGAACTGGAAGAACTTGAGATGGAAGCAGAAGATGGGTGTGAAGGCTGAATATCAGAAAGACTACAACGCGTCACGGGAAATATTTACCCAGGTCTTGCTTCATTTTACATAGTGATCGTTCATGATGCATGATGTTCAATCTGTTCTTTGTGGGGGGGGGGGGGGTATAATTTGATATTGACACTGACTACTTGAGAATTGTAACGTATAGAACAGTAGATAAATCAAATATTGAATCAATCAATAAATAAAGCAGGTACTGGGTAAAACACCACTGATCATTTTTATCTTTGTTCTCTCATTAGGCATAGATGTGAGTACATTAAAGTAGAAAACGTTGAACTCCCCTGAACACAACTTTATCCCCTACTTGGTCCAATTATTAATATCTGTTGTATCTTCAGTTTAACGTCTATTCACATAAAGTGATTTTAGACTACAAAAAAATGAGACAAAAATTGGTCCTATAAACTCCAATTAAAATCAAAAAGGAAAAGAAGAAACATTAAATGATTACTAAAACCGTATCAAAAAACAAATATCTTCTTGAAAAAAGGGGTGGGCAATTTTGAAAGCTTGAGCTGCAAAATGACCTCTGAGATAGATAACAGATTTCAATTAAGATCAGGTGACAGTTCTCTATTTCAAATTTCTAGCTCCCAGTGCGACCATTAACCGGATGGAGTCCATAGCATCATTTGCATAGCTAATGTTTGTGTCAGGAAGTGTGTGATCTGAAGGTCCAGGATCAAGCCACTATGGAGGTACCTGTTTTATGGGATTTTACCCTAGAGTTTCAAATCAGAACTGGCTCCACTCCCCCAAAAGTCCTTCGGTTAAGACTAAAAACCAAGGCCCCGTGTGCAAACGCACGCAAAACATCTGGCGTTAAAACCGTTCAAACTTTTTTTGTTATTCTTTCATATCGAGGATAATGGAATAAGCACTTATGTGCTTTTTTACATCAAGTCCCCATGTGTATGCGGTTTTGTAAATTCTGTCATCTGTTCCACCGGCTAAAAATGGCCTACTCTTACGAAAAGCGGAACAGGATTTATGTATGTGTGTATGTATAGGGCTATATAAGTTCCATTGATTATTATTATTATTATTATCATTATTATTATGTATATCCTCTAGTTGCCTGTTATGAAACTTCACTCACAAAATCAAAACATCGACAGCTTCAAATATTCATTTCAGTCTATCATAACTAGTAGTGCTCACATTGATCAGCAGTTCAGTTTCTTCATCCTGTCCAGACCTCCAGCTTCCACCCAATGCTCTGGGAGAGGGAAGTCAAGGGGAAGAATTCCAATGGCCACAGATTTTCTCCCTTTCTGATCAGAGGTGGAAAAAGACGTCAGCAGTGATGGATGAGGGGATTGCCTGTGTGGTCATCACAGGCACGGGTGTGGTTGTTGGACTCCGTCTTCCTGAAAAACTTCTGACAGACAGCAGTCAGTGCTGTGACGGGAGGGGAGGGGGTGGGGGGAGAGTGACATTGGAGGGTGAGTTGCTACATCTGCAGTCTCTCTCTCTCTCTCTCTCTCTCTCTCTCTCTCTCTCTCTCTTCTCTCAATCATTCTGTGTGTGTGTGTGTGTTGTGTGTGTGTGTGTGTGTTGTGTGTGTGTGTCCACTCGCGCAGGCACGCTCTTAAAACAAAGACAACCATATTGATAGCAAATTTCTGCAAAAATAGCTCCTCTTATTACAGAATATAAATTGTGTAATAAATAAAGGAATCAATCATCGAACAGACACACACATATATATATGCATTGATTGATTCCTTTATTATATATATATATATATATATATATATATATATATATATATATATATATTTGTGTATGTATGTAATATGTATAATATATATATTTTATATGTATGTATAGTATAATATATATATATTATATATTATATCATAATATATATATATATATATATATATATATATATATAATATTTCCCAGTTGTAGCCAATACGTCATTCCCTTCATTGGGAGCTGCTCAGCCAGAAACAATCTGATAGGCCTCTATTTGAATATGCAGATGCCGGGAAATCTGTGAACAAGGGGGCATAATCCTAGCAATCTGCATTTTCGTCAGCAAAGAAGAACCAACTGTCGGCATGTTTTCAGCATAGCCACTGGCGTCAGTGTCCTGTGATATCTGCACTTTGTTTTTTGGCTAGTCTCTTTTGTGATGATTATGGTAATTCTATCATCGGATGAGATCAGAGCCTCTAAAAACCTTTCTTTGAATATGCAAATGTATGGGAAAGCTTGCCTACAGCTAAAGAATAGAGTAACAATCCTTTTGCATCTTGGACCCTGAAAGGTGCCTTGAGAAATATGATAACAAGCGTTTGGGGGGGGGGGGGGGGTTGTTTGATAGCTTGCTTGCTAGTTTGCTGGGTTTTTTATATAAGGGATAGGGTGTTGATTCTTCTTTTATTTTGGTGTGTTTATATGCAGGTTTGGGGTTTTTTTGTTGTTGTGGTTGTTGTTTTTTAGGGGGGGGGGTGCTGGGTTTTTTTTGTTTTGCTTGGTTTTGTTGTTTTGCTGCCTTATCTGTTGTGATGATACCGGTACTGCTGTGTCCTACATTGGTCATTACTATTACTTTGCCCCCAATCATATCAACGTCCGCCATGTCACATACTCAACCGGTCATAAGTCCTCGGAGAGCTGTTCAATGATAGACTGCTGTGAACCCAGCAGCCAGAAAAGCCTTTCACTGTTGTTTGTTTACATCAGTGATATTGGTCAGTAAAAAAAATAATAATCATCATCATCATTTTTTTTAAAAAGGTAAAGGTGTCCCATAACCTATAAGGTCGTAGGGGAGCGAGGCGTCGGAGACCTCACTTCAATAGGGGCCAGCATATTGAGGGCGGCGCCCATCTCCTCTCCCTCGCTACTTACCTCTCCACCATAAAGATGAAGCTAATCTTTAAAGAGTTGACACTGTACCATAATGTTTTGGATGAGCCTCTCCTTCACAAGATGTACTCAAACAGCCAGCTTTCATCTCTCTCTCTCTCTCTCTCTCTCTCTCTCTTCTCTCTCTCTCTCTCTCTCTCTCTCTCTCTCTCTCTCTCTCTCTCTCTCTCCTCTCTCTCTCTCTCTCTCTCTCTCTCTCTCAAATCCTATGTGATACATGTGTTGGTATTTGTGTGGCTTCAACAAGGAGATGAAAACGTTAAAGCTTTCTTATGCATATTTAAACGAAGATTGTTTTAGTTCATTCAGGAATGGTATAGTACAATCAGGGGCATAGACAAGTATGACAGCTATTTGAGCTTCAAAACAACATTTGGTAAGAAAAACTATCCCCTACGGTTGGATAAGTACTGCTTTAGAGTTGCTGTGTCACAGGTAAGGTGTAATGTTTTGCCACATAACAACATTGTATATCGATATAGTAAACGATAAAGAAAAGAATGTCGTTTTTGCAAACCAAGCGTTGAAGATGAACTGAATAACATGTTCTTTGTGTCTGATTTGTGCATTATAATTACTACAAATTTACACGATCTGCTTAAAGTTAAAACAGAAGAGAAACATGTTTCGCGCCATCAATAAAAGAAAGAAATCATTTATTAAGATAGTGTGTAACAACGAGGATAACGACTATCATCTGGTTTATTTTCTAATTGTATATTTACTTTTTTATCCAGACATAAGGACTGTATACTTAGAATTATATGGTTCATTTTGTTTGATATGACAAAACACATCAAAACAAACCACAACAAAGAATCATACGGTATGACTCTCTCTTACACACACACACACACACACACACACACACACACACACACACACACACACACACACACACACACACACACACACACACACACACGGATTTGGTTATGTTTGGACAATGCAGAATTGTGGTAATTCTTCATCCTTCATAAAAGAATTCCAAATACGAATACAAGATGTGTACCAACAAAAATGGCATGACTCTCTATCAGCATACCCTGACTGCTTAGATTATCACCCGATTATTTGTAGAGCAAATTATGTATGTGAAGTAGAATCTTTAGAATACCGTAGAGCTATATGTTTACTGAGGTCAAACCTTTAAATGGAATTTCACGTTATGGCAAACCGATTACTGATCCATTCTGCTCTCAGTGTGATGGCCAACAAATTGAAGATGTTTGTCACTTTTTACTTGTATGCCCAAAATATGCTGTATTGCGAAGAAAATGTATTCCTCTGTATTATTACAGATTTCCATCGAATCTGAAAGTGCAGCTTTTTTGTATGAACACTAAACCTAGTTTGATGTTTAAAGTTGGATTATTTCTTACTAAATGTTTAGATATCAGAAGTAAGGATGTTCACCTTACATGAAAGTATATGATTAACTGTTGTTCCTATGGGCCATATGGCCTGCAAAAACTGAATAAAATTATTGTTATTGTTATTGTTACACACACACACACACACACACACACACACACACACACACACACACACACACTTCACAACTGCTACAAAAACCTATCCCCACCTACTAATCGTTTTAACATCCTGACAAATTGGATATGTATGCATCCCTATCGTCTGAGATTAAGCCAGAGAGACTTACTGGCCTTGTATCGGAAAGATTTTACGAAAGTACCTCCTAATCCCTGCCTCATAGACAACATACTGGAATCACCACCACAGAATATTATCCAAAGGTAAAAAAAAAAACCTATTAATCCTGGATATATGTGCCTTCGTCTCAGAAGAGTTGTACAAGTAACAGTAACTCTAACTTGTTTTCAACTTGGGATTCCGAAACAGACTGAAATGTGTTTATGAGCCTGTCTGTTTCCAAGCAACGCCGTGGTAAAGTTGGCGGGTTTATTGGTGGAGACACGGGTCACAGTCCTGAAGACATACTGTTTGAACAATAGTAGCAGAGTTATACTGAAAAATAGTCGCACCAGACATTCGTTTTTGTTAGAACCCTTTTCGTTTTATGTTTGATCGGTTTCAGAGTGCACATGATGACTAGACCCATAAACTGAGACATGAAAATAAAGGAAATATCAGTTTCCACAGATTAACTGCAATGATTTCTCACATAATCATAAAGTCAACTTGTTTTTGCGCCAAACTTCTCACATAATATTAATATCAACTTGTTTTTGCTCCAGGTTTCTCACACAATAATCATTATCAAGTTGTTTTACATCAGATTTCTCACACAACATTGTCAACTTGTCTTGCATCAGCAAAATAATATCCGACTGTTCTGTATCAGATTAATTTCTGTTCTGGTTTAGGTGATCTTGCCCGGGACAGTGTGTTGCCTTAGCCGTTTTTCCCTGCTTGTGGCCTTGCCTGCAGCTTAGCTAGTTACGGGAGATTTGACTTGATGCTGCTGTGGGTAGCTTCCCTTGCCTTGAATCTGTGTTGCAGGCTACAGGTAAGAGGCTTCTTGTCAAATGTAAAAGGGTTTAACATGAAAGCGAGTTTAAGCTGGCCATCAGCGCAGTTGATTTAAGCGGCACTGCACTCCGAGTCCCCTTATCTTTTTGTCTGACTTCTGGAATGCTTTGTAAGCAGCGTCATACTGGGAAACCGAACCTGAAACTGGACGTGGCCAGACTGTGTGATGTGATGAATAGCTGTTGACAGTTGTTATAACCGGGTCAATAAGTGTGCGTGTGTGTGTGTGTGAGTGCGTGCGTGCCTCTGTGTGTGTGCGTGTGTGTGTGCGTGCGTGTGCGTCCGTGCGTGCGTGTAAGAGCGTGATGTCAAAACAAACCCATCTGACACCTTCTTCCTGTCTCAATACCAAACCTAGCGTGGAATGCTTGAAAGCGATGTTTCTTTTGGGCATAGCTGTACTCCTCCCTGTTCTTCAGGAGGTGTCCTGTTGTCTGAACGGTCCCTATCATTATGCTACACCCTTTTTTCCACCCAGTCCGCGCATCAGACGCTTGACTAGCTGTGTGACCCAATAGCCGGGTGAAAGGTTAGCGCGTGATTGGTATTTTGGCCTGTGCACAGCGACCTAATCCAGCATAGCTCAGTCAACTCTGGTCCAGGGCCCAGTGCTCAACTTAGCGCCCCCTCCTCTCACAAAGTCTAAGTGTGGTCATTTCCTGCTATAATTAGCACAGCCGCCAAGGATTACATTCCGACATGCAGAGTGACAGTTTGCATACATATCTTCTTCTTCAAGTGTCCGTCTGGTCCTGCAGACATCGACGATCATGGCTCTCCATTCTTCCCTGTTCTCGGTCCCTCTCATGAGCTCATTGTTGGTGCCCTCTTTATTCGTTGCGAATTTGTTTAAGCTGTCTGTGAATTTTGTGTGTTGTCTTCCTCTGCTCTTGTTTCCACAGATTTTGCCACTCCATAACAGTTTCTCTAGTCCGTCAGCCCTGATTATATGGCCGAAAAATTTGAGCTGTCTTTCTCTGATGGTGTTGAGAAGGGATCTCTTGTACCCTGCCATTTCCATTACTTCTGCATTTGTTTTTCTTTTTGTCCATGAGACTTTCATGATTCTCCGGATGAACCACATTTCCACTGCTTCTAGTCGCTGTTCTGTGTCCTTGGCTAGGGTCCAGCACTCACATCCGTACAGAAGAATGGACCATACGTAAGCTCTCAAAACATGGATCTTTGTCTTGAGGCTTATCTTACTGTTGGTAAAAATGCATTTCATGTTGTTAAAAGTTGCCTTAGATTGACCGATTCTCTTCTTGATTTCTGTGTCACACTTGCCGTCTGGGGTGATAGTACAAGGTGTTTACTTGTCTGATTCTCTCTCCTTTACAGGCTATGTTGCATTGTGGTATAACAGCTCTTTTCGAGATCACCATGCATTCTGTCTTCTTTGCATTGAGCTGTAATCCTTTCTTTTCGCTTTCGTCTGTTACTGTTGTTAAAATCTTTTGCAGTTTTTCTTCAGAGTCGGCGATAAGGACTGTGTCATCTGCATATCTCAGGTTGTTGATGTTGTGGCCACCTACACTAATTCCCTCATGATTCTCAATATTTCGTAGAATTCTTTCACTATATACATTAAATAAATCAGGCGAGAAACACGCAGCCCTGCCTCACACCCCTGCAGATTGGTCTATATTGACTGATGTCATTGTCGACTCTAATGGCTGCCTCCTGTTCCCAATATATGTTTCTGAGGACTCGAAGATCTTTTCCGTCGATGTATAGCCCTGCCAGAATATCAAACAAGTCGGAGTGTCGTACTTTGTCGAACGCTTTTGAGTAGTCAATGAAGCAGAGGTACAGGTCTTTCTGGACCTCGATGGATCTTTCCATGAGAGTTTTCAATGCGAAGATTGCATTTCTGGTGCCTTTGTCTGCCATGAATCCAAATTGCGTTTCTGATATTTCTGGGAGTATTTTATTTCTCATTCTCTTCAGGAGTATTCGAAAGAACCTTGGTGAGGTGACTCATCAGGCTGATTGTACGATGTTGGTCACATTCAGCTGTACCCAGTTTCTTAGGGATCGCAGTGTAGATGGACTAATCTCTCCTGTGTCATATATATTGTTTAGTAGTTTCGTGACTGCCTTAATTCCCACTTCATCCAGGGCTGTTATCAATTCAGATGGAATATCATCAGGTCCTGGCGCCTTACCACTTTTCATCTTGCTGAGTGCATGTCTCACTTCGTCTTCCATGATTATGTGGCCATCTTCTTTGCTAATATGAGGATGTATTCTGACCACCTGTTAAGAATATCTTCTTTTTCCATGAGTATATCTCCATCTCTCGACTTTATACAACCTGTTTTTGCAGATGATTTCTTTCCTGTCACATCTTTTATTTTTTCATGCATAAGTTTGCTATCAAAATTTGCATTCATTTCAATTTCCTTGCACTGCATATTGATCCTTGGCTTCATTACATTTTTTCTTAACCAGTTTGTCAAGTTCTTTATACTTCTTTTCATCTACTTTTGCCTTTCTCCTGTTTTCCATTAGGTTTAAAATCTCGGAGCTCATCCACTTCTTATGTTTCTTTCTATTTATGACTGGTATATATTCTTTACTGCCTCGCTGATGCTATCTTTCATCATCTGCCATTTTTCCTCTGTAGTGGTGAGTTGATCTAGGCCATCGAATTTGTTTCCAACTATATTTCTTCGTCAGTTTGTAGCATGTTCATTTGCAGTTTTGGTGTTCTTTTTGCTTTTGACAACTTTTTCAATTTTAGTCGCATTGTCCCGATAACTGGGACATGATCACTTCCACAGTCTGCACCTGGCATGGACTTACAAGATGTTATAGAGTTACGGAAGCGTTCTTGAATCAGGATGTAATCTATTTGATTCCTGGTTCTGTCGCCAGGGCTTTTCCATGTCCAGCATCTTCTTGGATGGTTTTCAAACTATGTGTTCATGACAGCCAGCTTTTGGTCCTTGCACCATTCCGTGAGCCGCTCTCCTCTTTCATTTCTCACTCCTATTCCAAATGGGCCAACTGTGGTTTCATCTTTCCCTTTTCCTACCTTTGAATTGAGGTCACCCATTATTATTCTATCTTGAGACTTCAGTTGCTTCATTGCCTTTTCGATATTTTCATAAAATTCCTCAATTTCTGCGTCATCTTTATCAGCTGTTGGTGCATATACTTGTACTATTCCAATGTCGAAAGGTGTGCCCTTAAGTTTTACTATCAGGACTCTGTCATTTACAGTCCAGAAACCTTTGATGGTCTTTGAGGTTTCTTGATCTAGAATCATGCCAACTCCTTTCTGGTGTTGATCTCCTCCTGAGTAAAGAATGGTGTAGTTGTCGGATGCTATGCAGCCTGCTCCTTTCCATCTCACTTCTGAAAGTCCTAGTATATTGAGGTTCATTCTTTCCATTTCCTGTTTGAGATTTTCCAAATTTCCTTTTTGTAGCATAGTCCATACGTTCCATGTACCCATTCTGAGAGGTTTTCTGATGCGGACAGTCGCTGGATGACGATCGAGGGTTACCTGTCACACATAATCCACCCTACCGAGCGAGGAACTTCCAGATAAACTGGAAGCCCCCTTCACGCTGTTATCTGTATTCTGTTTCTTTCTGATTACCATGACATTCTTTGCAGAAGTATACCTATAGTAGGCTGCAATTACTTGCTCGTACTTAGCGGATTGTCTTAGCCATTGTACTCATATAGTATCATCTGCCTAACACATTGAAGTGCTGACCAGTTCCCAAAAACTATTCGGCTGCTCAACACATCATCCGTCACCTGCCTTCCATGACTTCACGTAACACTGATCGGGAGGCTAAGTGGGTACCCGATCTTGCCCAAGGATCTGCCACAGGCTAGCGGATGGAAGGAGGCACCTTACTTCTCCTGTTGGTGAAATAATTTCACCCCGCCACACATATTCTTAAGATTATAATGACCAATAATTATTAGCGTGGGAAACAATGAATCTGTGCCTCCCCAAGTGACCTTAGCTACCCCTCCCCCTGTACTCCCCTCCCAAGCTACCCATCCCCCCCTGTACTCCCCCCCCCCCCGATCCCCTCCCAAGCTACCATCTCCCCCCTGTACTCCCCTCCCAAGCTACCCCTCTCCCCCTGTATCCCCTCCCCTGTATCCCTCTCCCAAGCTACTCTCCCCCTTACCACCCCCCCCCCCCCTGTATTCCCTCCCAAGCTACCTCTCCCCCCCCCCCCTGATCCCCTCCCAAGCACCCTCTCCCCCCCTGTACCCCTCCCCCCCTCCCCCCCTTTTTCCCCCTCCCACTACCTCCCCCCGTACTCCCCCCCCTCCCCTCCCCCCGTAAAACCCCCTCCCCCGTACTCCCCCCCCAAGCTACCCCTCCCCCCTCCCCCTGTACTCCCCCCCCCACTACCCCTCTCCCCCTGTATCCCCTCCAAGCAACCCCCCCCCCCCCCCCTTACTCCCCCCCAAGCTACCTCTCCCCCCGTATCCTCCCCTCCCAGCTACCCCTCTCCCCCGTATTCCCCTCCCCCACCTACCCCTCTCCCCCGTACTTCCCCTCCCAAGCTACCCCCCCCTCCCCCCCTCCCCCCCCCCACACCCCTCCCCCCCCTCCCCCCCCCCCAGCTACCCCCCCCCCCCCCCATACTCCCCTCCCAAGCTACCCTTCCCCCCCTCCCAAGCTCCCCCCTCCAACTACCCCCTCGTACCCCCCTCCAAACTTACTTTCCTTCCCTGATCCCTCCTCTATTTCCCTCTCCTCCCCACTGTTACCCTTCCCTCCCTCCTTTCTCCAGCTACCCCTTCCCAATTTTTTTTAAGCACAAACATGGGAAGATAGACAACACTTTCCTGCCAAACTTCAGAGGATTAGAAGTTAGGGGTGATTCTCATAAAGATCACAAATTCCTATAGCTCACAGCTAAGTTGCTGCATTTACAGTTTTACAACGTTTTATTGAAACTAACAGTTCCAAGCTGTAAAGGTGTCTTTTCCTATATTAGTTCGGAAATAGCCAAAATGCTTATTCTAAATACTCAGTGTCACCCTGTCCTCGTTTCAGACAGATAAACAGTAGAGTCTACAATTCTATATAAAAATTGCTGCTTTATTTCGATCAGATACAAACTTTCATTTGGACTTCTGAGCAATGTCAAACAATGAAAAGGAATGTAACTGTTTGTGATAGTTTATGAATGGGAGGTAATATTCGTTCTAAGTGTTGTTCCGAGTGTGTGTGTGTGTGTGTGTGTGTGTGTGTGTGTGTGTGTGTGTGTGTTTTGTGTGTGTGGTGTGTGTGTGTGGGGGTGTGTGTGCGTGATGCGTGCATACGTGCGCGCGCATGGTTTTGAAATCTGTTGTTCATTATGTTTAAGGAGAGTTGCATGCCTGTAAATAATTGAGTGCAAGCGCTTCGATTTGTTTGTTTTTTACAAGATTCAGCGCTATATAAATTCCATATATTATTATTATTATTAATATTGCCATCAGATACAATGAAGGCTTTACTTCGCACATATGTGTCGAAAACGCTATATACAGTTGAGCAACGTTTATATGCAGCATAACTTAACACACGTAAAATAACTTACACCTTGAAGAGAGTTTAGGAGGATTAGAAGGGCTTCATCTTGAATTGAAGTGGAAGTTGTTACAGTTATTGAAACTAAATGAGGTGACAGTCAAAACATGACATTCATGGTCAGTAGGACTTTAAACAACACGAAATGAAATAATGATATTAATGATAATAATAATAATATGTACATTATATGGCACTTTATCTTGTAAGAACATATGAAAGTGCTTGTGTTCAACCTATTCTTATACGTACAACCAAATCACAAATAGTTTTACAAATTGAAATTCTCACACACACACACACACACACACACACACACACACACACACACACACACACATGATGGTTATACACTTTGGCCAGGTGATGGAAATTTTGGCTGTTGAAGGCAGGGACAGATATAAGATGAAACAGAACGGGAAATTTTAGATTTCAAATAGTATGTCTGGATGCTGGATTTAAAAGTGTCATTAGTAGGCATTCAGTGAAGAGAGAGAAGAAGGTCATTCCAGATCAAGATACACACATGCACGCACGCACGAACACACACACACTTTCAACACATACATGCAAACGCACGACCATTCACACACAACTTTATTTAGATATGTTATGTTTATATGCAGATACAGTGAGAGAGAGAGACAGAGAGAGACAGACAGACAGACAGACAGACAGAGAGAAACACATATAAACGTATCGAGATATATAAAGGAGTTAGAATTACTTTTTCCCTGTTCAATAATAAGCAGCCCTCCACCTTTCATTTTATTTTCTAGGTCATATGGCACCAGTTCGCTGCTCAAAATCCTCTTTTTTCAATCAAATCTTTGTTATCGAACGCTCAGACAGCAACTCCTGTTGTTTGTCACATGAGCGAAAATGCGACAAATCAGGCCCGGCGCATCCGACTTTGGCATAGGAGAGATTTGTTCTTGTAGAAGTCTTTCTGGAAAAAAGCAGGAGAATGGACCAAGAAGGGAGAAAATAAGACAAGAATGAGGTGACAAGAAGAAAAGGAACAAGGCAGAAACAAAGAGAATTTCCAGAAGGTGAAGATGCTACTTATACTGACAGCCACCCCCCTCCCCGCATCCCCATGGAGTAAATCCCAAGGTTTTAAGCCCCGCCGATCACAGAAGTCGAATTAGACATATCACCTTATAAATGTTAAAATGTCATATTAAATCCATCCCCTAAGTCTGAATATTCCTACAACCTTAACAGTGGGTAAATGGCCGCATACAGAACATCTCTTCATTGGTGAACCTGGGAGCTCTAGCAGATAAAAAAAAAAAAGCTACGATTAAAACAAGGTTAAAACCAGCTCTTCTGTCGTTCCTAGTATCAATGCCCCAGCCAACCATAAGGGTCAAACAAAGATGGTAACTGCGTTGTAGGAGACCCCCATTAAAGTAGAAATGAGATTAAACCTGAAAAATAAACACCCAAAAAACAAATCCCAAAAATAAAAACAAAAACATAAAATATGTTCCTGATAAAGACTGACGACTGTCTTTATCTTGAAGACGTTCATTTTAAGTGTCTCAAAAAAGTTCATTGTGTCCAGAGTATTTTATTTATGCTGTCACTTTTGCCACATTTTAGGAAACAAATCCCCCCCCCCACCCCCACCCCTACAATAAGAATAAATATTAACTAACAAACATGAAAAGAAATTAGCAGGCCACCACAACGGCAGTGCGACCAAATTGTTCGTTTCATTATATTTTCATTTATTTAGTTTGCACCTGCATGTGTAACTGTTTTGCTTTAAGGGTGACAGTTTCTACAGAAACTTTGCAAGTGGCCACTGTCTTCAAGCTGTGAATTATTTTACTGCATATGAACCTTGTTTACTTGTGTTTATCTTGACAAACACGCTGTGTGTGCCCTTTCAAGTCAGTATTACTTCTCCTTCACAGAAATCTTAAACAATTACATCCCCTTTTTTTGTTTGAAGTTGTTTCATAGTCCAAATCAAAGTTCCCATCTGATGGAAATGAAGCAACAATTTTTTATGACATTGTACACATTGCTGTTTACCTGTCTGAAACAAGTGATGGATGAAGTTAAATTATTGTAGACATGACTTTTTTTAAATTTGTAAAAGTGATATAAAAAGACACCTTCAAAGTTTGGAGTTGTTACTTTGATAATATATCCTAAAAATTAGGATGCCACAACTTAAATTGTGAGTTAGAATTTTGTGATTTCCACAGGGATCACCCCTAACTTCTAATCCTCTGAAGTTTGGAGGAGATGTGTTGTCTATCTTTCTATGTTTGTGCTTTTTAAAATTTTATTTTCGGGAAGGGGTATATGGAGAAAGAGTAACTTGGTGGGGAGGAGAGGGAAATAAATGATGGAGCAGGGAAGGACAGTAAGTTTGGAGGGGTAGCATGGGAGGGGGAGTAGAGGGGGAAGGGTAGCTTGGGAGGGGGATACGGGGGGGAAAACAGGGAGGGGTAGCTTGGAAGGGAGCAAGGGGGAGGGGGGATAGCTTGGGAGGGAGTAAAAGGGGGAGGGGTAGCTTGGGGGGGGAGTGCAAGGGAGGAGGGGTAGCTTGGGAGGGAGTACAGGGGGGTAACAGGGAGGAGTACTTGGGGGGAGAATAGAAGGGGCAGATGGGGGGGGGGGGAGAATAGAAGTTAAACGGGGGGGGAAAAATAAAGGGGATGGAAAGGGGGGGGAAAAATTTAAAGGGGATTTAAAAGGGGGTTATTTTAGGGGGGGGGGTTTAAGGGGTCGGGGGTTTGGGGGGGGGGGGAATGGGGTGGGGCCTCTAGATTTGGGGTTTTAAAGGGAAAAAAAAGAAGAAAAAATTTTTTTTCCCCGGGTGAGGGAAAAAATGGATTTTTAAAAAAGGGGAAGGGGAGGAAAAAACCAAGGGATGTAAAAGTTTTTAAAAAAAAAAAGGGGAAAAATTAGGGGGGAGGGGGGAGGATAAAAGGGGGAGGGGAGGAGGGAAGGAGGAAAAGGGAGAAAGAGAGAGAAGAAGGGGGTTGGAAGAAAAAGAGGAAAGGAAAAATAGGGGTTTTTTTTGGGGTTTTGTTTAGGAAGAGTAAAAAAAGGAAAAAAGGGGAAAAAATTTTAAGTGGGGGAAAAAAAGGGGGGTTTTGGAAGGGAGGGAAGAAGAAAAAAGGGGAGAGGGAGGGAAAAATTTTTAAAGGGGGAAAATTTGAAAAAAATTTAAAATTTTTTCCATGAACCTAGGAGGGGAGGGAAAAGGGGGGGAAAAAATTGGGGAGGAGGGGGGGGGAAAAAAGGGGGGAAGGGGGGGGAGAGGAGGGGGAGGGGGGAGGGGTAGTTTAGGGGGAAAGGAAAAGGGGGGGGAGTGGGGGGGAAGGGCAGGGGGGGGAAAAGGTTTTAAAAATTTTTTCTGGCATGTAAGTAACCCCGAAAATTTTTAAAATATCAAATTGGGGGGAAAAATCAATTTTGTTTTCCCATGCCGTATTGAAAGGAAGGATCCAAAGGTTGCCAAAAGGTACGTGCATCCTTTGCGGTTTTTGGGGCCAATACCTTTTAAGGCGGGACTATAACTACACCAGTTTTCCTTATCCCGATATAAAAGAAGAAAAGAAAACCCCCCCAGAGGCAAAAGGATGGGGGGGATAGCCCTAAAAAACTGAAAGTGGGGGGAAACGGGGGGGGGGGTTTGTGTGTGGTTTTGGGGTGTGTTGGTGGTGTGTGTGTGTGTGGTGTGTGGGTGGGGGGGGGAGAGAAAAGAGAGAGAAAAAGGAGAGGGGGGAAAAGAGAGAGAAGAGAGAGAGGGGAGAAACCGGGGGCTGAAATGAATAGCGCACATTTTAATTTGCTTGAATTTTCTGTGGCCTGTACATACACAGAGGAGAAAAGGGGTCTGCAAAAATTTTCCAAAGAAAAAAAATGTCTACCCCCAATACACTAAACATCCCAAATTAAACCTTAGAACCCTAGTTCAACAATACCTTTATCCACTGAGATCGGGCCCATCTTGGCAATAGATTTCATAAGACAGAGAAAAAAAAGGTTGGAAGAGGAAGACAAGGAGAGGGAGTGAAAATAAAAGGCCCTTTTCGTCAACAACCCCCAAAGATAGGACTAAAAAGGAAAGCTGCTTCAGTAATCAAAGCAGGGTGCGTCTTTGCTTTGTCACTCTGCTGCTGGCCTGTTTTAATGCAGCATGTATTTCCTTTGTTTTCATCTTTAGACTATTTTCATTAAAACCCCCTCCCCCTCCTCCTACTCCTTCTTTTTTCGTTTTTTTTCCCCCCCCTTTCCTTTTCCTCCTCCCCCTCCTCCTCCTTCTCCTCCTTCTTTTCTTTGTCTTCCCCCTGCCTTTTTGTTTGAAAACAGTTTTTAAAGGCAAGAACCCGGTAAAAAAGAAAGAAAGAAGAGCGAAAAAAAAACAAAAGAAAACAAGTATCATTGGGAACATGGAACCACACACCACACACACACACCACCAAAACCAAATAGCAAGATGAAAGCCATAATACCTAGCAAAAACAATCCATTGCTAAAAGAACGGGAAGACCTAAAGAAAAAAGCATTCTCGGCTTTTGCGAAATCGATGAGCAAGGAAATAAATTCAAAAGAGGGACTTTACACCATTTTTTCCGGAAAATCAAAACTCAACGGAGGGTCACACGTGTAGCTATCCCCTTTTATGATTTAGCAAAAGCTAAAAAAACATTTTTGGGGCACAAAGCTCAGATCAAACTTGATGTAAAACCTCCCATCTAAATTTTAAAAAGGCAGGTCTATGCTCCAACATTGAGCAGTTCACAAGAAAACATAGACTATTTTATAAAGACCCAAGGACAGCCAAAAACACAATACCCAGCAGGGAATCTGAAAAACATGAGAGATTTAAATGCAAAAGTAGGCGAAGGAAAAAAAAAAATTAATCGTGACATTTTAACCTTTTAGTCAAGCTCAAAAACACAGAGGAGATAGGCTTGCCGCTCTCTGCCAAACAAACAATTTAATCATTACAAACATTTTTAAAGGTAGTACACGTGAAAATCACCAAAAATGAAAGACTCATCCAATGATTACATACTGACGAACAATTTTGGCAAAAATCAGTCCCAAATGCCAGAACAAAACCAAGGGGAACAGTAGTTGGGGGTACTTGTGATAAGTTAAATAAAGATGGGGTAAATGAAGAAGGTTCAATGAAGTAAAGATAAATGAAGAATGGATAAATGAAAATAGGGGTCAATGAAGATAAAGATAAATAAGGTAAGGTTTAAAGAAAACAGGGTTTAAAAGAAGATGGGATAACTGAAGTAGGGTTAAAAGAAGATAGGGTAAAGAAGATAGGGATCAATGAAGATAAAGATAAATGAAGAAGGATAAGAAGATAGGGATAAAATTAATGAAGATAATTTAAATGAAAAAAGGATAAAGAAGAAAAAGGGGGTTTTTAAAAGAAGATGGGATAAATAAGATAAGTTTAAATGAAAAAAGGATAAAAAGATAAGGTTAAAAAGAAGGGATGAAAGAAATAGGGGAAATGAAAATAGGGATAACTGAAGAAAAGGTAAATGAAAATAGGGAAAAGAAGATAGAGACAATGAAGATAAAGATAAATGAAGATATGGATAAATGAAGAAGGGGTAAAATTAATGAAGATAATTTTAAAAGAAAAAAGAATAAATGAAGATAAGGTTTAAAAGAAGATAGGGGTAAATGAAGATAAGTTTAAAAAGAAAAAAGGGGTAAATGAAAATAAGGTTAAATGAAGATAGGGATGAAAGAAGAGGAGGGTTTAAATGAAATAGGGAAATGAAGTAAAGGTTTAAAAGAAGATAGGGGGAAAAAAGATAAGGTTAAATGAAGATAGGGAAAAATGAAGATAAGTTTAAATGAAAAAATGGATAAATGAAGATAAGGTTAAATGAAGATAGGGATGAATGAAGAGGAGGTTAAATGAAGATAGGGATAACTGAAGATAAGGTTAAATGAAGATAGGGATAATTGAATATAAAGTTAAATTAAGATAGGGATAAATAAAGATACGGTTAAATGAAGATACGGGTAAATGAAGAACAGGTTAAATGAAGATAGGGATAAATGAAGAACAGGTTAAATGAAGATAGGGATAAATGAAGATAAGGTTAATTGAAGATACCCATAAATGAAGATAAGGTTAAAGGCAGCCAAACAGAAACAAACACCTGGCCCTGCACATGTAATGTGGACAAGCTGCATAACACTGAAGCTAAATGTTCGTATGGAATTGAAACACACAGTCCTTTTGAAGGACTTCTGAAAGAATGGAATGAAACTAAGGCTCCACCAGGAAAGAACTGAAATGACAAAAAGAAAGTGTACATAAAGGGCTGCCCAAAACAGCATTGAACAAACCAAAACCTGGCCCAGGCCAAAAGCTGTGTCTGTTAGTATTGATGTCAGCTAATTGCCAAGGCCTACATTAAAATGTTGTTATGTTGTAAAATGTTGTGTTGAGATTGCCTTCAGCCATGACAAGCTCTTAACATAACAACCCGCACTCTCCTTTGTTAAAAGAGAAAAAAAAATCCTCCGAAGTCGGAGTATGGCTGCCTATATGGCGAGGTGCTTGAAAAAGAGTCATACACGCAAACTCCTCATCCAGTATGTACTTCCTATCTCTCAGAGATTCCCAGGTGGGATGATGAGTGAGGCAGAGTGCATGTTCTGGGTGACCCCTAGGGTGTAAAGCTGGGGAATGCACAACAACAACAAACCAAAACTCTTCATTAGTGATTAAGCTCTCGTAATCGCCAAAGAAAAAAGAAAAGCCAGAAAACAGAAGAGATAACTACAAAAAAACTTTTTAAAAAAGATAAGAACAAAGATCAGAAGAGAAAAAAGTTTATAGTTTGAAAATGAACGCTGAAAAATAACAATGCAAAATGCTCAGAGAAACACAAAAGAGTTGGGGGGGTTTCTGACAATTAAACATACAAGGACGTAACCTATCACTTCAAAACCAAAACATACATGAAAAAGATGGGGGAAATTCCAAAAAAAAAAATGATTCAAATATTAACAGGTGGCATAAAGATGGAAAAGAGCTGACACCAACAACAGCAGTGAACAGTGAACTGACACGCACTGTA
>CM054139.1:16883721-16961221 GCA_028751875.1 Rapana venosa | reverse complement strand
AGAATAAAAGGGGAGAGCAAAATAATAATAATAATAATAATAATAATAATAATAAATGGAATTTATATAGCGCTGTATCTTGCACAGACAAATCAAAGCAAAATAAGGGAGACGGGATGACCTAGCTGTCAGAGCCTTGTGCTCGTGATCTGACGGCCCGAGTTCCAGCCACCACCGAGATAATAATAATAATAATAATAATAACAATAATAATAATAATAATGTATGGAATTTATATAGCGCTGAATCCTGTAAAGTAAACAAATCAAAGCGCTTGCATTCAAATCATTCACACGCATGCAACCATCCATAAATATCAAGATAAACAAATAATCAAATTTATATACACAACACGCTTAGGTGGGGATGGTGGAGGTGAAGGCAGCTATTGAGAAGTAGGAACAGATAACAGGGGAAGATCTCAAGTAGAGTATAAGTGTGTTTTGAGGAAACAAATGAAGGCTTTTGGCGAAGTGGAAGAGGGAGGTCGTTCCATGTGGAGGGACCGGAAACAGAGAAAGAGCGACGGCCAACAGTGGTTTGTTTAAATCTGGGTGTTCGAAAGCACAACGTATCTACAGATGAACGAAGGTAACGGGACGGAGTATACAGGTGAAGACAGTTACAGAGATAAGAAGGGGCAGATTTGTGGAGACATTTGAAACAAAGGGTATTAATCTTATACTTTATTCTTTGTGAGACAGGCAGCCAGTGAAGAGATCGCAAAAGAGGAGTGATGTGTTCAGATTTTTTCTTTCTAAGGACCAGTCGAGCTGCAGAGTTTTGTATGCGTTGAAGGGAGTGGACGGATGATGCCGGCAAACCAGCCAAGAGAGAATTACAGTAGTCCAGTCGAGAAAGAATGAGAGATGTGACAAGTTTTGATGTTGCTTCAGTAGACAGATACTTGCGAATTGCACTTATGCGCCGTAATTGATAGTAGCAAGGCTGGCAGGTCTGGGTGATGAATTCTTTCATAGAGAGTGTGTTGTCAAGAACCACACCTAGATATTTCACAGAGCTGGACAGAGGAACTGAGGTATTGCTGAATTCCACTGAAGTCGTTGTGATGGAGGAAAGTTTATGTTTGGTCCCCATGAGCATGGCTTCCGTTTTATCGGCATTTAGCTGTAACTTATTTTGAGTCATCCAGTTTTGAATGTCTAGAAGGCAGTGGGCCATATTTGTCAGGAGGGAAGGCAGATTTTCAAGGGTATTGCTACATTGAAGCTGAGTGTCATCGGCATAGAAATGATGATCAATATGATGGTGGTTTATTATGTGTGAGAGTGGAGCAGTGTAAAGAGTGAAGAGAACAGGACCCAGAACTGATCCCTGTGGGACTCCACATTCAAGTTTGACAGGTTTTGATTGAATTTTGCTGAGAATAAATTTCTGGTATCGGTTTGTGAGGTATGAACTAAACCAGGTGAGGGCAGTGCCATTAATACCAAACATGTTCTGGAGGCGAGAAAGAAGAATTGAGTGATCTATAGTGTCAAAGGCAGCAGATAGGTCGAGAAGAGTGAGGAGGGAGATTTTCCCTGCATCAGCAGCGAGTAGAAGTATATCTAAAGTGTGGACTAGGGTGGTTTCGGTGCTGTGGTTGGCGCGATAGGCAGATTGAAAAGGGGGAAGGAGATTTTTGGAATGAAGGTGGTTGTTGAGTTGTTTTAGAACAACTTTTTCAAGTACTTTGGAGATGAAAGGTAAGCTAGAGACAGGTCTGTAATTCTTTAAAATGTTGGGATCAAGGTCATGCTTTTTTAGTAGAGGTGTGACTATTGCGGTTTTGAGAGCTGATGGAAAATTTCCTGACAGAAGAGATGAGTTTACTATTTCGGTGACAGAGGGTACAAGTTGTGGAAGGCATTGTGAGAAGACAGGAGCAGGTATGGGATCAAGATCGCATGATTTAATCGTCATTTCTTTCAGAATTGTTGTGATTTCGCTTTCGCTTGTGGGATGAAAGAAAAAGAGAGGAGTGCCAGTGAATTGGGGATCAGGAGGTGCAGGCTGGAAATGAGTCTGATCCAGTCTGGAGCGAATGTTGCGGACTTTATCTGAAAAGTAGGAAGAAAAGATGGAGGGAAGTTCAGACAGGCTGTGGGTGGTAGGAAGAGGGCTTGTTTTTGCAGATCCAAGAAGATTTGAGGTGAGGGTGAACAGAGATTTTATGGATTTAGCGCAGAGAACTTGGGAAGAGTAATAATTTGTCTTTGCTGAATGGATTAAAAATTTGACTTTGTTTGTTTGTTTTCGGAGAAGCTGTTGATTGATTTCAGTTTTTGATTTCCGCCACTGCCGTTCTAGACGCCGACGTTACTTACTTACACACACGTTAAAACCTGTTCCACCATTTGGAAGAGAAGGCTGTTGTGTGCCAGTAGGAATGGATGAAATTTGCAAAACTGCATGCACACGGGGACTGGATGTCAAGAAAAGCGCGCGAGTGCTCATTCCATTATCCTGGAAAATACAAGAGTAAATGAATATATGAATTTTTTTTTAACCGAGGCAGAAAGATACATAACAAAGGTTTTCATAGGTGGAAATTGAAGAGATGGGAAAAAGAAGGCGGGGGGGTAAAGGGAACGACAAGAAAATAAATTCTGGAGAACGTTATAGAAAACAAATAAGAAAAAAACACAACAAACAAACAAAACAAAACAAACTAAACCACTGAAGCGGAGTGTGGTCTTGATTCAGATGAACATCAAAGAGGCTGAGATGAAAGCCCTCACCAATTATCATCTTCTTTTCCTTTTTCTACACAGCATCCGGTTTTCCGCAGATGTTCATTGACAAACAAAGTGTTTGATGGAAGCTACACATGCCTCTGCCTCCTCCCTCCCTGCTGCTTTAGCATGTCTCTTTCTGAACAGGCGTCCCTCTCTGTGTTCCCTGTGTGATTCTCTTAGCGTTCTTCTTGGAAGGAACATTGCTCGGTATCATCTTGTTCTTTGTCTGTTCCTTGGCTTCCGTCTTCATTTCCTGCTTATAAGATGTGTTTGTTTGTCTCTGACGATCTGTCATTGCATCTGCCTTCTATATTGATGATGATGATGATGATGATGATGATAAACGGAATTTACATAGTGCTGTATCTTGCAAAAACAAATGTTTTGGTTCATCTGCCTTATCTGTCCTGATTTGTGTTGTTCATTCTCTCTCTCTCTCTCTCTCTCTCTCTCTCTCTCTCTCTCTCTCTCTCTCTCTCTCTCTCTTGTAACAAAAAAGCTGAGTGCTTGTTTCATGATCGTCCAAATAGGGTGGGTTTTTTTAAATAGCAGGACATAAAATAAAATCTCCAGTGGCAAAAATAACTTGAGGTATATGGGAAACAGGATGTAGATTAATGAGAAAATGCCTCCCGTCATGTTATTTCCTTTTGTGGGGTAATTTCTGCTCTCTTCACCCTTTCTTTCAAGTCGTCTGTTTTCCTTTAGTTTCCTTTGTATCGCTTTCTCTTGTGCTCGCTCTCTCTCTCTCTCTCTCTCTCTCTCTCTCTCTTCTCTCTCTCTCTCTCTCTCTCTCTCTCTCTCTCTCTCTCTCTCTCTCTCTCTCTCTCTCTCTCTCACGTGTTTCTGTTGTCTGAAAAGAAACCTCTGGCCCAGGCCAAAAGCTGTGTCAGTTATTGATGTCAGCTCATTGCCAAGATCTGCACTTAAGTGTTGTTATGTTGTAAAATGTTGTGTTGGGATTGCCTTCAGCCATGACAAGCTCTTAATATAACAACCTGCACTCCCCTTTAAACGAGAGAAAAAAATCCTCCGAAGTCGGAGTAGGGCTGCCTATATGGCGAGGTACTTAAAAAGAGTCATACACTCAAACTTCTCATCCGGTGTACTTCCTATCTCACTGTGATTCCCAGGTGGGAGGAGTGAGTCAGAGTGTACGTTCTAGGTGACCCCCAGGTGTAAAGCTGGGGAACGCACGACAACAACAACAACAACAACAACAACAACAACAACAGAAATCTTACCTCTTTCAGTTTCATGAATCATTTTATTTTCTTTCTGTCTATCTTTCTTTCTTTTCTTTTCTTTCTTCCTTTCTTTCTTTCTTTGTTTCTTTGCGCCCTATCTTCTGTGACGTTCCTGTCCTGCTGTACCTCTTGGCTCATTTCAGCCTCTCCACACCAGCCTTACGCAGATTCGTTATGACGCACTCTCAGGTTCGATTTCACAGGGAGCTCATCGATGTCAGGCCGCCACGGGGCCACCAGCCACAGGAGCTCTGGGTCACTTCGGTGGTATTCTGTGGTGCCTGCTCTGAGCTAATATAGACAGGACACAACCTACTAAACCCTTGACTGACGACAGTAATAGCTCAGTCATGGAGCCAGACTGAGTGAGTCACACCCTGGGGTGTCGACCACCACAACGTCATATCAACCATTTTCTCTGTTGAACCCCTAACCCTAACGTCATTGACACAAACTCACCACCGGCGCTTCGCATGGAGAAACCGAAAATGAGGTCACCATGAGACCACAGAAACCAGGCCCACCGAATCAGAGGTAATTGTCTTTTATTGCATGATAATCAATGGTGATGGTGATGATGTAATGATGATGCTAGGGAAGTGCGTGTGCTTTGAGACTGCTTGACAGGGCTGCATTCTACGCTTACTATCATAATATATCCCGGCGACATCCACGCCCAAGAGATACAGACACCTGCAGTGTTGGTCTAGTAATTTGAGCAACACTCTCAAAATCGCATCTGTAAAGTGAATGAAGGTTGACTCTGTGGACCCAGTCTTCCCAAGGAGCCCACAGCACACTCACTCTGGGTAGGAGCCAGCCAGAGTCTGAAAAATCCCTATGACTCATGGGATTCGAACCCGAGACCTCCCAGTCCGCAATCCAAGGCGCTAACCACTGCGCCATGGCAGCCGGTTCCATTTCTTTCTTTCTTCTGTCATTCTTTTCTTTCTTTTTTTTTTTCGAAACTGAATCATTATCTGCTTTCCTTCCACATTATTCCATTTATTTCATACTCGCCTGGACAGGTTTCAGCTATGAGAAAGGTTTTGTCAGATAAATCATCATCAGGGGCTGTGTGCTCTCCAGGTCACTGACAGCACAGCAGAGGAGGTTGACCGATAACGGAGTCAGCTGAAAGTGGTTTCCTATGTTCACTGTTTTCTAGAACATTACCATTATGTCTTTACGATTCTTTCTTTTTTTTCTTTCTTTTATTCTTTTATATCGAGGATTATGGATTAAGCACTTATGTGGGTTTTTTTACATCCTGTCCCTGTGTGTAAGCGGTTTTATAAATTCTGTCATCTGTTCCCACAATGGCCTACTCTTACGAAAAGCGGAACAGGATTTACCGTGTGCGCAAGATGTTCTGCGTGCATTCACACATGTGACCTGGGTGTATAGTCTCATCCGAAGGACTTTTGGGGAGAGTGGAGTCTGCACTGATGTTAACTCCAGGGGAAAATATCCCCCTTGAACGGGAATCGAACCCGGGTCGTCAGATTGCGAGCGCAATGTTCTAACCACTAGGCTATCCCGTCTCTTTCCCCCCCCCCCCCTCCCCCCACCACACACACACACACACACACACACGATTCAAAGTATGGAGATAGACACAGAGAGAGAGACAGACAGAGACACAGACAAGACAGACAAGACAGACAGAAACAGAGACAAGACAGACAAGAGAGACACAGACAAGACAGACAAGAGAGACAGAGACAAGACAGACAGAGACAGACAGACAGAACCAGTCTACAGTTCTTCAGAATGGTGGGATTCCCATAAGCCGGGACGTGGCTGCCTGAAGAGGGTCGCAGCGCATACGCAAACTTTCACCATTGGTAAACAGCACAGCTCTAGCCGACGAACGAGAAAACATTGTTGGGATCAAGTCATTCTCCAGCAACAATGGGCGCTATTTATGAGATGCTATGCTTGGACCTCCTACTATAATGAAAGATCTGAATATTCCTCCGTTCCCTTTGGTTCTCTGCGCTCCTTTGCCGTGTGGCGCATAGTGTCTGGTCTTCTGTGCTTGTCAACTGGCGGGAGGTCTGCCTGCTGGCCTCAGCTGGTACTCAAGGGCAGTTCATTTGTTGCACATGATGCAGACTGGTGTGCTGGTGTTCCCGAAACCCAGCAAACACTGGCATTGATCTGAATATTCAAACACAATTTTATTAAAAAGAGAAGGAAAATGGAAGGCGAGGACAAACGGATCGTAAGTGTACAGAGTGATAGGCCTACTTGACCGGGATCAGGTCTAAGGGAAGCAATCGAGAAAGAAAACCGCTATGATCGATGATGCGAGTTTCTTCCCGTGAGCTTATTGTGCTGATCTGTTAGCGCGCGCGCGTGTACACACACACACACACACACACACGCACACACACACACACGAAAGCGCGCATACGCACGCACACACACACACACGCACACACACACACACACCCGCGCGCGCGCGCGCGCACACACACACACACATAGACGAACGCGCGCGCACACACACACACACACACACACTTCGAGTTGGTATGACAAAGGCACTTTGAACGCTAAAATTACGACTTGGTGAAAAGCTTTTGTTAATGGTCACTATCATTGAAAAATCCCAATTTCAGTCAAAAACGTTTATCCAGAATGCAGTGGCTGGAGGGAGAGACAGACAGACAGACAGACAGACAGACAAGAGATTATTTATCATCCGTTCTCACTGGCACACAATGGCTTCCTCTTTCGAAAAGTGGAACGGGTTTTAACGTGTGTGCAAGATGCTCAGAGAGAGAGAGAGAGAGAGAGAGAGAGAGAGAGAGAGAGAGAGAGAGAGAGAGAGAGAATGACAAAGACAATGACAAATTCTTTTATTTTGAGGATAATGAATAAGCACCCATGTGCTTTTTGACATCCAGTCCCCGCCCTTGGGGATATATAATTATGATAATAAAATAAAATAAAGCACATACCAATACACTCACACAGTATACGGGGGAAATATCTACACAAAAGCCCCCACAAAAATCACCGAAAAGAGAGAGAGAGAGAAAAAGCAAGAACAAGTAAGAAAGAAAGCCAAACAGAAAACACAGAAACAACCGAGAAAATAGCAAAGAAACCAAGAGCAAAACAAAAGCGCAACAGCAACAAGGGGAAAGGGGACAACCAAATAATTCCCCCTCCAAAAAAACCCAACCAAAACCGAAACAGAACCAAACAAAGCAAAACCTCCATAATATAAAGGAAAACAAACCACGTAAATAGTATTTTGGCTCACAGAAAGAAACGTCAACAAATTCATTGTGCTTTTTTGGGAAGCAACAGCAACAGTAAACTACACAAAACAAATATTGTATAAGCAGACTTTGGAGATTATGCACAAGCAATTTGCATCCCCATGCACACGTACACACCACACACACACACACACACACACACACACACACACACACACACACACACACACACATACGTACCATCTGGTACCATCAATGTACCATCTGGAAATAAATGTTTGACTTGACTTGACACGCGCGCGCGCGCGCACGCACGCACGCACACCATGCATCAATGCCAAAATCAAATCTTTATGAATACATAGTCATAAAAAGGACATCTGCACATTGGAATTAGCTATACATAATTGGTACACTCAAAACAAGATATCAAAATAAAACTTTCGCTAAATCTCAAATACAGTCAACTTACGCAATAAAACTGAAATATTAAATCTGACATACACACACACTCACACACTTAAGCATATACTTTTTTTCAAGGTCATTGACGCAAAGATTTGGCTTAAATGTCAACATCAACAACAAAAGTATTACTATACCATAAAAACCACAATTTTGGGGAGATTGTGTAAATCTGTGCCCAATCGGTTGGGTGTTTTTTTCTCATTGTACTCTTGTCATCTCTGTTCTTGTTGTTTACTTTTTTTGCATTTTTAGGAAGTAAGCAAGGGCAAGTAAACCCTGCTAGTAACATTCCCTTCATGAAGCAATATTTAAATAAGGAGACAAAACTGCACCCCATCTACTGTGACCAGCACACACAGAGGTTGTCTTGCTTAGTATCATTAACATCTCATCAGGCTTTACAGGAACCTTGTCTTAACAGCACCAACATTGCATTACATTTGGTAGTAGTGGTAGTGTCTTAACTTCGTGTTATGAAACGTTTCTACACGGACTGGTTTTGGATACTCAGATTGGTATTTTCTTGATCTTTCCACAACACAGAGATTCATTGAAAATAATGCCTGGTTTGATTTGTGAGTCTCATTTTCATGAACTCTTTCTGTTTGCTTTGCCAGCTTTTTTTTTTTTTGGGGGGGGGGCATCTCTTTAAGAATACATTTCAGTCCATACAGGATTTGTTGTGGGGGCTTTTCTGACCAAATTGTTGGCACAGTTTACTTCAGTGTCCTCTCCATTTGGGGTTTTTGTTCACTCAAGGTGATGGACCAAAAATAAAGTGTTACAATATATAGAGAAAGTGTGTGTGCGTGCGTGCGTGAGTGTGTGCGCGTGCGTGCATGTTTGTGTGCATGTGTGCGCACATGTGTGTTGTGTGTGTGATCTTCAGTTTAACGTCTATTCACATTTAGTGATTTTAGACGGGAAAAAGTAATATAAACAAGAGAATGCAAACAATAACAAAAAGTGTCAAATAACAGTACTTAAAAACTAACTTTAACATACCTCAAAAACTGATTTATCAGACTTCTTATCAATCCTAACACAATGTCCAACAGTAACGATGGTTCAGACAAAATCTGATCCAGTGATAAACTTGGTATAGCAGGTAAACATGCTTTTAAATGTCCACAATCAAAAATAACATGGGTAATCTTCTCCCCACAAATACAGTTTACATCTTTCACGTACTTTGTCCTGAAAGCATTTAGTTTAAACCTGTACATAAGGGATAACATATTTCTACGATTATACTAACCACAGACTTTGTTAGAAATGAAAGCATTTCAAGAATCTATCACATTGCTTGTACAGCCATTATAAAGACAATAGCCAGAATCATATATTTTCTTTCTGAAGTGCTTCCAGCAAGCGTTTTGTAGCAAGCTGTATCCCTCATGCAGAGATAAGGCAACGTTTATTTCACAAGAACTATTTTTCATTTCTCGCTCCATATTTTGTAAGACTGTCAACTCTTTCATTAAAAAAGATACCAGTGTGTGAGGGAACCCAACAGAAAGTAACAGTGCTACCTCTTAAAATCAAAAAGTGTACCAGATGCCTGATTTCAATGATTAGGTCTTTTCTTACTTTAAAAGTAGAATTTTTTAAAGCATGTTAAACCAATTTAGAATCAACACACAAAAGTATGTGTGTGTGTGTTTGTGTGTATTTAGGTGTGCTTGCAAGAATGTGAGTAAATGTGTATTTGCAAGCTAAGGTGGGGGGAGGGAGGGGGGGGGGGCATGCGTGTGTGTGTATGTTTACGTATTAGTGTCTGTATATGAGAGAAAAGAAAAAAATACAAAGAAATATGGGAGGGACAAGGTGGGGGGATGGGCGGGGGAGGGCATTGAACAGCTTAAACTTCAGCAAGAACAAATCCAAAAGTTTTCCAACAGGGCTTCTAACTAAACTAACCATCTCCAACATAATCACATTATTGGCCAATAATTGTTCAAATGACTTATTTGAAATCTTATCTAGAATCGTACTAGAAAAATATGGTCAAAGTACTTCACAATGAAGAATGACATGCATAGGTGACAAATCAGAACCACATAGACATGTTATCTGTTTACAGAATTTTGTTCTAAATGCGTCCAATCTGAACCTGTAGATCAGACTTCCTACCAGTCTGTTATGAAAATGACACTTAATGAATGTCAAGAATACTTTTGTTGGCTGTTGACACGCTTCCAAGAAGCTTTTTTCAGCAGAAGTATGCCCTCCTGAAGACTGAGTGGAAGGTTCAGAGGTGCTGTAACTTCAGAGCCCGTGTCTATGGCAGCAGCTTTGGCTGACTGGTCAGCTTTCTCTTTGCCGTGAATTCCACAATGTGACAGAATCCAGCAAAAGGCAAGGGTAGTGCCTCGTAAGGAAAGAAAACATATAAGGTGACAAATTTCAATGATTAATTCCTCTCTTACCTTAGTATTAAACGCTTTTAATGCTTGATTGGTGTGTGTGTGTGTATGTGTGTGTGTGTGTTTTCCTGTTGCAGGCCAGACTGATTTCACTGTACTTTGACACACAGAATTATCAAGAGGCCTTGGCTCTTGGTAAGTTGACTTTGATTGTAAACAAAAACGTCTGTGGTTGGATGCCTTTGATGTAGAGTGAGCAAGGGACTGATGCTTACCTATTTTATTTTCAGGGGGGAGTTGAATGCATAGGAGATCATGAAAGTGTGTGTGTGATTGATTTTCTCTTTATGCGTGTACTTTATTTCATTGGTCGGGCAACGTATGGGCTTGGGTTGGGGTTTTGTTTGTTTGCTTTTTTTAAAAACTGACGAGTTTCTCTTTGATGGTTTTGTATTTTTTTCACACACCAGAAGAGACCTAGATATAGGTACCAGCAGCCCTTCTTTGTAGTACTGGCAGCCCTTCTTTGATAGTAATAACAATAATGAATGGTATTTATATAGTACTATATCTTGCAAAAACAAATCAAAGCACTTGCATACAGCACTCCCATACACATACAACCAATACCAATTAACAGAGTTCACATATTCAAACATACTTTCACACGCGCGTGTGTGTACGCACACACACACACACACACACACACATGCAGGTTATACACTTTGGCAGGGTGGTGGGGATTTCGGCTGTTGAAGCCAGGGACAAATTTGAGATGAAACAGGAGGGAAAAATCTTAGGTTTGGAATACATATGTCTTGAGGCTGGATTTAAAAGTGTCATAAGTGGGCTTTTGGCGAAGTGAGAGAGAGAGAGGTCATTCCAGATCACCAGACCAGAAACAGAGAAAGAGCGACGGCCAACTGTGGATTAGTTGAATCTTGGTATTCATAAGCACAGGGTATCTTTGTAGGTACCGGCAGCCCTTCTTTAAGCCTATGAGAAAGAAGTGCTGAATGGGGAAAATTGCATGTTTTTGACAGACAGAACCTTGTGAACAGTAATGGGAGTGACCATGAAGATTATGAAAAATTAAAAGAGTGCTGATTTCTTTTTTGATGAGTTGTTTATAAAATATGGTTGCACCATTCAGTGTGGCATCTGCTTTATTTGAAACACACATACTCATTCTCCAACCTGATGTGTGTACCTTGGGTGGAGGTGGCCATGAGCCATGTGTGTGGAGTTTTGGATCCTCAGGTCACTGCAGCTGACCAGGCAGTTCTGGATCAGCAGACAGGAGAACTGAGCAGCCCTGTCAATCCATTTCTTCCTGGAGTTCAGTACATGTTGAAGATCCTGTAATCTGTGTCAGCATTGCATGCATCCCAGGAAGTCGGAATGTGGCTACCTTAATGGTGGGCAAAATGGTCACATATGTTTAGTTAATTCTCAGAGCTCTAGCCAAGGAATGGAGAAGAAAAGAAAAACAATACCCAGCATGCACCCAGCATCTACAGACAGATGACTCCACCAGGTACAACATGTATAAGAGACTCGGCCTTAAAAAGTCATTGCAGTGCCTCAGTGACTCCTTAAAGTGTTAGGAAGATAAGAGAATGCTGGAAGTGTTCATGCTAGGTAAAATGTCTCGGTATGATGTTTTATGCAGAGTGGAAGTTGTAAGCAGTTTGCTGCTACATTTTTTCATCTTTTGTCGTCTGAATTTTGTCAAGGGTAGTAGGTATACTTTGTAGTTTCCAGCTGATTGTTTTTTAATGATGTTGCATGTAATAAGATTGTGACTCTGGTGGCAGGTTCTGTGTTGCTGCGAGAGTTGAAGAAGTTGGACGACAAAGCACTGCTGGTGGAAGTTCAGCTACTGGAAAGTAAGGTGTATCATGCCTTGGGAAATTTGCCAAAAGCAAGGTACAGTTGACTCATGTATGCTTTGATACATTTTTCTTTGTTATGCCATTTACCCTCCCTCCCCCCCCCATTGGTGAGTTTCTCCTCCTCCTCGTCCTCCTCTCTCTCTCTCTCTCTTTCTTTCTTTCTTTCTATCTATCTATCTATCTATCTATCTCTTTCAGAGTTCTGTCTCTCTCATATGCAGTTTCTTTTACTTTCAACTCAAAAGTTATCTAAATTATCCACACACAAAAAGGTGAGAAATTCTGTCCCCATCTTAACTTTGTGTGTGTGTTTTAATTTTAATTTTTTTTAAGTATTAAAATTATTTTATTTTTTTTATTCTTTTATATTGAGGAGGGGGGGGGGGGGGGGGGGAAAGGTAATAACAAAATTATTTGAAATGTTTTTCTACTGTTAGCAAATCACTATTCTTATTCATGTGGAAAGTTCATTGCCAAATGAAGTGGAAAAAACAAAGTTTGCACAAGTAGCACTTTGTTGTTGTAATGCAGTGGGTTGTTTTACAAAGTTTGCACAAGTAGCACTTTGTTGTTGTAATGCAGTGGGTTGTTTTACAAAGTTTGCACAAGTAGCACTTTGTTGTTGTAATGCAGTGGGTTGTTTTTGTTTTGTTTTGCAGTGCCCTCACTGGAGTTTGTTTTAGGAAAAAAATGACAAAAGTGTATTTTGTTTTCTGTTTCCTTCATGATTGATTTACGTATATTTTATAATCTCTTTATTATTCTTTGTGTGATGGGGCGGTAATAAGATTACCTCCTGTGCGATCAGAGCGACATGTTTCTAAATCGGGACACACCGGCGAATTGTGAGAAGTTGTTTTGTTGGGTGGTGGTTGAAACCCATCCGTTGCGTACACATTGCTTTTGCAGTAAAATGTAGAATTTATGCAGCCTCTCTTTAGAGGCCACATCCTCACTGTGCTGTCATAGCTGAGAAGTTGTACAGAGTTATGGCAGATCAAATATCTCCACTCTGTTACAATTGTATGACAGGGAACTGTGAAAATCTGTGCATGAATGATAAATGTTTGGATTGCAGCATTGAGAAGGTAGATCTATACATTTCTGATTATGTGATGCGTTTTTGTTTGACCAACAGGGCAGCTCTGACGTCAGGCAGGACAACAGCCAATGGCATATATTGCCCACCTAAGCTCCAGGCTTCGCTTGATATGCAGTCAGGTATCCTCTGTCCTCGTGTGTGTGTGTGTGTGTGTGTGTGTGTGTGTGGTGTGAGGGGAGTGGGGTAAAGTACTGAAATATTCAACTTAGTGAGTGACACTCTGTCATTGTATCAGATTACTGTTCTGTTTCTTGATTTGTCTCTGTGAATGCATTCACCTTAATCATCATGTCATTGTCAGTCATCACAATTACCCAAGAACTTTTTCAGTTTTTTTTTTAAGGTGCATGATAAGCATGAATATTCAGACATGACAATTGTCCACCCTTTTTAACAGGCTTCAGGGGTGTTTTTGAGATCAATTTAAATCCATTGAAAAAATTTTAGGATATATTTATCTAAGTGTGTGTGTGTGCATGTTGATTCTTGGGCTGCTTTGATCCCAATAATGCTGTTCTCACTTGGATGATTCCCACATGGATCAATCTTATTCCAGCATCTTACTTCATAAATGAGACAAATCTGCTTCGTTGATTTATTTGCTGTGCTCACCATCTGTCAGACTCCGGGACAACCTCTCTGTCATTTCCACAGAATTTGTAGGTCAGTCGACACCTGTCAGAATGTTACGAAGACCACTAGATAATGAGGATTACATATGCTTTTCTTGAAAGCATTAGACTTCGACGTCAGCCATATTAATTGGCTATGCATGAAAAACTGACAGTTTGTGAAAAGGCTTTTGTGGCCAGTATATATCAAAAGTTATATGAAGAAGCCTGATAATAGGTTAGGGCTCTGATGTGTATAACAAAGAGGGGAAGGTTGGTATCGCTTTGAAAAAAAAAATGTTATTCAGGTACTCATTTTCGGGAAAAAACGAAAGTTAGCTTACTAACCAGTGTCACTAACCAGTGACACATGGGAGTGACACGCACTTGTGCACACGTGCAAACTGCAGTGCAAGAACATTTCTATATCCCCATCACCTTACTCATGCGCTTGCATGCACAATCGCACTTACATGCACATGCTGACACATACATTATTTCAGAGACAAGTATGTGATTCATTCAAAACATATTCAGAGTTTGTTTCAGAATATCTCTCCTGTGTTGATTCTAGGCTACACCATTACTGGATTCCTGCACTTTTTATCTCTAGGCACAAAAAATTTTGAGCAGTGCGTATTGGATACAAAAAATTAATAGAGGCTGCATTACTGAAGGACAGTTGAGCCGTTGCATCTGCCATATGTATAGCCTGTCTTAAAGTATCTGTAACCATGCAATGCTTTCTGTCAATGTTTGTGTTTGGGTGACAAAGGCTTCAGTTCTGACCAATCACTGTTTTCCTTTTACTACCATTGCATTTCACAATGAAACAAGATGGTGAACAATGTGAAAGTTTGGAGATGTGTTTAGGAAAACAATGAGCAAAAGAGAACAGTGACAGGAACAGAAGGCCAGAGTTGAGATATAGCAACTACAAAGGATTTTCTCTTTGCCGCCTCAATGTTATTACATCCCAGCCAAGATTTCCAAGTTAGGAAGTGACTGATGTTCAAAAGCAGCTGGTTGTATGGAGGTCGGGAGACAAAAATAATGATGTGGTTGGAGATCAAAAACTTTGGTTCAACATTATGTACCTTTTTAAAAGATCTTTTCCCCATATGTGTCGTCAAACCTTTCCCATCTTTCCAAAGTACAATGTTTTGTCATTTTCTTGTTGCCATTTTCAAGAAGAACCTGTCTAATATCATTGATAATGCAACTATGTTAATTAACAAATAAATGTGTACACTCAGATTTATAACTACAACCACTTAACCCTTTGCTGGGCATAGCGTTCCAAAACGGCCGAACCTATCCTTGGGCACAACGGCCAAAAACGGCCGGCGACGTGACCGTCACTTCAGTGCATTCATACATTCGAAACTCCCGCCAATCTCACTTCAAATCTTGTGAAAATAGAAGCAACGATACTGCCCACGCGACTTCGACATGTAAATTACAAATGGCGGCGGTTGGAGTGTGTTTGTGGCAAGTTTTGGAGGAAAAAAATCGCAATTTTTCCCAAGATGGACGCTATCTTCGAATCCGACATGTACGGTCGTTTTTATGGCTTTCATGCCGAAAATATGACGCTGTGAGATGTGTATCCAGGCTCAAATATCGATGTAAGCGATCTGAGTAGTGTGTGCCTTCTGACTTTGTTGATTGAAGCGAGAAAGATGGCTTTGACAACAACGAAGTTTGAGACGTAAATCGATCGTCAAATCTAACTCGGCCGATGCGCGTTTTGAATTCTGCTAATAGAATTGAGGAAATTATCGCGGATTTCGAGTTTGGCAATGGTTCACAACTTGATATATTTTGTGAATTGATTGCTGTTTGGGACTTTTGTTACGGTAGCGGCTCGAACTGTAAAGTTAACATGCATCGCGATCGTCGACGATCGTTGGCAAACAAAATGGCGACCGTCGGAATGTTTCATGTTTTCATGCATCATTCATCAAAAAAACTAAAAACCCAACAGTAGGTTGAAAACTTTTCTTCTGTAATTGTTTCTGAATGTTTTACTTTTTATTTGATCAATATCCATGCATGCATTCCAAAACTATTGCAACACTAACTGTGACACATACAAACTGATCAATGACCTTGCATGTTTATGCATTATAATTCTAAAAATAAAATAAGAATGACAACAACAACACACAATAGCAAATAGCAGTTTCTTTCTTCATTTCTGCATTTTTATTTCATTAAAATCCATTAAACCATTGTGGAGTTATTGCATGTTAAATAAACCCACCCACTCACAGACCATCCACCTCCATTTTGCTTGCCCAGCAGGAAGTGAACAAATGATTTTGCTGTGCCCAGAAAAGGGTTAAAGAGGGGGAGACAATCACAGACACTTAGCTGGGGAGAGACAATCACTTGTGTATTCTACTGTGTGCAGGAGTGTTGCATGCAGCAGATGAGCGTGATTTCAAGACAGCCTACTCTTACTTTTACGAGGCCTTTGAAGGGTATGACTCCATCGACAGTCCCAAGGCTGTGACTGCACTGAAATACATGCTCATGTGCAAAATTATGCTGAATCTGTGAGTACTTTACTTTCTTTAATAATAATGTATGGAATTTGTATAGTGCTGAATCTTGTAAACAAGACAAATCAAAGCGCTTGCATTCAAATTCATGTGCTTGCAACCATTCACAAATAAGATTAACAAATTATACATTTACACAGAAACACACACACAACACACACACACACACACACACACGCACAGAGTAACACGCAAGGTATGGTATAGTGTATCTTAGTAACCACCAGTGGTAAGCATCACATACGCTCTAGCATATCCATAATATAGAAAGAGTTCTGTTTGAATTTTTTAAAAAAAAAGATTCCATTGATGGGAAATGTTTATGCTTGGTTAAACCCTGGTTTCAACATGGTCAGCTTAACACTGTATGAGGGGATCAAACTATGTTAGTCATATAATGTGAACCTTAGGAAAGTAGGTTTGGTTGTATATCTTTTATTTTCCCACATCCATTTCTCCCCCCCCCCCCCCCTTCTCTGTCTCTGTCTCTGTCTCTCTCTCTCTCTCTCTCTCTCTCTCTCTCTCCTCCCTCCTCCTGTCCGTCAGTAAGAAGATCAGGTGCTGGGCTGAAATGTTCACCATCTGGTTTATGAATGAATCCACCATGGACAAGTGAGTGAGTGAGTGGTAAAGGGAGAGGAATGGTAATGTATAGTGGTGTGACTGGAGGAGTTGCCATGTCATTGCCTGTTGTGTTTTGTGATGATTTGTTTAGGGCTGATGAAGTGCAGGCCATTGTCAGTGGTAAGCTGGCCCTGAAGTACACAGGGCCTGAGGTGGAGGCCATGAAGAGCATTGCACAGGCCAGCCACAAACGCTCTTTGGCAGACTTCCAGAAGGTACTTAAACCTCTTTGATGATCACACGACACCAACTTCTTGGCTTTATCCTGTTTATTCGCGCTGAAAGACATAGCTTTCCATCATTTACAATATACTCTGCTTTATACAGTGAGAAGACTCTATACAACGAGAAGAAAGGCTGCAGCCCAGGCAGACAGACAGACCAGCGTCAGATTTCACCTGTGCCCTGTGCCATAGCGACTGTCATTCCCGGGTCTTGACTGGCAAGCCACACCCGACACCAGAATAGAGTGCAACTTCATAGTCTTCTGAGACTGAAGGATGCCCGCAGTTATTTTATACAAAAAACCTTTACAAATGCTCTCATCCTCTGGCATTGTTAAGGATTTATGAATTGACTCCCATCAAGTGCATGAGCATTAGTTTAGTTTTGGCTAAAGGGACATGGTGAACAGTTGCCACCACATCAGGTTCTGGACTATCAGAGCTCAGTGTTGATTCCAGGCTGCAGGATTCCCTCGTATTTTGCCTTCTGGGTGGAAAACATTCGTGCAGTGTGCCCCTTTGGGTGCAAAAAAATAATGAAAAGCTGCGATTTTGAATGACAAGTGTGCCATCACAGCTGCTTTGTGTATTTAGCCTGAAAGCAAGTAAAGCCATTTTCTATCAATATTTCTGATTGGCAGAGTGCTTCAGTTTTGACCAACCATTGTTTCCTTTTACAACCTTGCACATCACTTTGAAAACAAGATGTTGAGCAATGTGAAAGTCCCAAGAAAACAGTAAGCAAAAGAGAACAACAGTGACACAAATAGAGGCCCAGTGTTTAAATCTGGTTATTACAAAAGATTTTCTCTTTGCCACCTTGTCAATGTTGAGTGCTTTACTTTGTGCACTGGCCAATTGGATGTAATAATTCTCTGGTTTCAGTTAGTTACCAATCAGTTTTATTTTGATTCATGTTGCAGAGGGGATTTGTATTTAGGAAGCTACAGAGGCTGTACAGAGGCTGCTGGTTGTGAAAAGATCGGAACATAAAACTAGTAATGATCCAGAACTTTGCGCCTATGGTTTGGAAACCAAGACATTGACTGGTGTGTTGATGGTCGATGCAACATATCCAGAAATAATAATTTAATGGAGCCAGGGAGGTTGGCCAGTATATGTGCATTTAGGGCAATGGGGAATGAGATGATGGAGAGAGAGGTAGAGTATAGGATTATATCTGATTTTCTCTTTACTATTCATAGCAGATAAATCTCTACTCCCAGCTTAATCCTTACATTAGTCTGTCTGAATCTGGAAATAGAATAACCATTCCCAAAAAATGGTGTGTGTTTTTTTATCTCCCTCTCTATTGACAGACTACTCTCCACTCACTCAGACTGCTGTATAAAAAATATCTCGAATAAGTCTTTCCCCCACCCCCTCCTATGCATCACAGAACACAAAAGACTCCTTTTGAAGAATTCATAACACACACACGCACACCTTTCCATACAAAACACACACACACACACACACACCTTATCTGTATGCTATCAAATCCCCAAATTCCAGGAAAGTATCCAGAATCATTTTTGAAATTAAATATATCGTACACCTTTTAAGTTTAAGAAGTATTCCTGTCTCCTTTTGTTGGGTACCTTCGCACGTTGGAGTTTTTTCAAATGAGTGGGCTGACAGAGCTGCAAAAAGGGGGGCAAGACATCATTTTGAATCAATAGAACTGCATGTTCCATTATCTCTACAGGAGGGATACCGTTTATTAGAACAGACGTCGGGAGTAAGTGGAGAGAATCAGACCAACTCAAGGAACGATCTTTAAACAATTGCCTGACTGGCCTTATTTCATGTTACATGACTCCTTCTCAAACACATTTAAGTATCGCAACCACAAGAAGAGTTAATGCACTATATTTTTTAATAAAATTAAATGCATTTATAACAAAATTTTGTAAAAATGTGAGGTGCCTCTGTGGGGAACATATTTCCAACACTCACATCATATTTGAGTGTTCAATTGTAAAACCTTTTTTACCCACATTTTGTGAGCAGTCTGTGGAAACTTTTTTAAAAATCCAAAATTAGCCTTTGCCATTGTTAAATGTCTATTGCACAGCCCATTGGAGTATTTGTTGTAGTTTTTTTTTTATATAGTTGTTTCATGTTAACAATTTGTTGAATTTAAATGTTTACTCATGTTTAAGATTCCCCCCACCCCTTTAATTGCATGAAAATACCAACACACATGTTACCTAATCAGTCTTTTCTCTGTACATTCCCCTCTCTGTTTTAACTTCCACTACATTTTCCACATCCCTTGTCTAATATCACTAAGAGTGAACAGACGTTAAATTGAAGACAACAACAACACACACCTTATGCACAGGATTGAAAGTTGGCTGGGGGGGATGGACAATGCCCCCTTTGTTTCCATTTCAGAGGGCCCTCTGCCCCTTTTTTGTGAAATCCCAGAATCAGCACTGAGAGCTAAACTAAATAGCCTATACCAGTGAGGTCATTTGCTTCAATCAAAAGTAAACATTAAAGTGGGTCAGATCTGCTTACCACTGCTTTCCATTGATTAATACTGTCCTTAAAGTTGCCAGCTTTCTTTGCCGGAAATGCAGCAAGCAACATGTTTATTTTGTTTCTGGAATATGTTCACAAAAACGGTCGAACGTTTGTTGAAGAGCTGTGAAAACCGAATGCTACGCTACATGACAAAGATCAAATGGGAAGACAGGATCACGAATGAAGAACAATGGAGAATGCAAAGTTAATGATCTGAAGTCTGTAGCTAGTAGCAATAGACTGAGCTGGTTTGGGCACGTTCAACAGAGAGCAGACCACCACATCATAAAAAGAGCAATGAACTTCATAGTGGATGGAAAGAGACCAAAGGGAAGACCTAGCAAAACCTGGGCTGCCTGTATTGCAGATGATCTTAGAGAAAGGGGCATAAATAAGGAGGAAGCTCAAAACAGCGAGAGATGGAGAAGGCTCATCAATGTCAAACCTCTCCTGGGAGAAACATGACAAAAAAGGAAGAAGAAGAAGAATATGTTCAGATTTTGAAATCTGAGATCAGCCTTTCCCACTGGCTTTCACGCAAACATACACAAAATCAGCTTTTACATTTGAGTCAATGGGGAAAAAAACCCTAGCCTACTGTCTTTATTGGGGAATAGTGTACAGATTTACTGTCTCAGAGGTATTTTTGCCATAGCCTGTGGTATATCAGATTGTTATTGTAAAGAGATCAACTCAAAACACCTTTTGTCCAATAGAGGTTTTGTAGTAGTTAAGCTGCACCTAAACAAAAAGAGACAAAAACCAACCAACTAACCAGCCAAGCCCTTCTCCCCTTCCCAATTGAGTACATACAGGCTCTGTTAAGCCTGATTTAGCTTTCTTATGTTGACGAAAGAGTGTCTGTTCTTAGCCACATGTGTACATCTGTTATCTGCAATTGTTCCACTTAAGCTGGTTTGTCATTTTAAAAAAAGGAACATTGCATTTTTTGATAGCATGAAAGAACATGGTCTTTTGTAGCATAACAAGCCCATTATATATAGATAAATAGATAGATAGATTTCTGGTTTTGTGATGACACTTGCAAATTGTACCTTTTTTTTTCTATTGCTTGTACTGATATTCAACCTGATGGTGTACGACTCTTGCCTTGCAGACATTAAGTACTTACAAAAGCCAGCTGGCTGACGACCCCATTGTGAACGCCCACCTGAACACCCTGTATGACAACTTGCTGGAACAAAACCTGTGTCGCATCATCGAGCCTTTCTCCAAGGTCCAGGTGCAGCATGTGGCCAACCTCATCAAACTGCCCATGGTAGGTGGCCTGCTACTGGCAGTGTGTACATATATATATACATGTATGTATATACGTAGTCAGGAATGTATGGGTTTTAGAGCTTACTAATATGTCCACACCCATAATCGTGATTGCAGCACAGGAATCATGCATGTGTCTTGCGTTCGGTATGGTGTTGGAGTAAGTTGTGCTTGGACTAGGAATACTTTTATTGTTTATTGGAAATGAGTTGACAGTAGGTTGTTGGATTAGGAAATATGTTACCAAAAACTAAATACAAAAATTAATTTATAGATCACTTAATTTTTTTTTTTTTTTTTGGTTGGTTGGGTTGGGGTTTTGGGTTTTGTTTATGGTTTGTTTTTACTATTGATACAATTCAAGAGTGAGTGGTCTTGTGCTCAGCGAAAACTCTGTAGAGTGTGACTGGCTAAAGGGCTCAGAAGCAGATGGTTTTTTCCTGGCTAAAAGCCAGATATCAGACCAATTTGTCATTACCGCTTACTTGTAGTTTCTTCAGTAGCTGATAAATAACTTTGAAACCTTGTTTGCAGGTTGAAAACTTCAACAATTTTCTTGTGATCAAAATTACAGTTTTTCTTTTCTCGGTGCTAATTCAAGTGATATATAAGTTCTATGTGTTGATGAGGAGTGTCTGATTGAAAGATGGTTTTGATTACAGGACACAGTGGAAAAGAAGCTGTCTCAAATGATCCTGGATAAAAAATTTCATGGTAAGGTGTTCAGTTTGGATTTTGTTGGAAGGGGGGAGGGGGTATGCACTTCATCACTGAAGGAGAAGAAATAGAAATTCCTACAGTAGGATGTGTTCGTCAGTATTAACTTAGTATCATGTCTTTACAATGCCCCTTTTACAAAGTTCTGCCATTCATCATGTGTTTTCAGTTTGGGTTTTGTGATTGGAGGTGACATGTGTTAGATTTGGCTTCTCAGTCAAGGAGGTGGACAGAGTATCATGTTTGTGAATGGGTCTTCAACCTCTCAGCTTCAACTGAGGCTGTTGGCATTAGGTCTGGGGTGTATGTTTGTGTGCGCGGGCGTGTGTGTGTGCGTGCATGCAAGTGAGAAAGAAAAAGTGCGTAAGAGAAATCAAGGTCAGGGTTTCTGTGACTAGCGGTGGTCCCTAGCTGTTCTACAGAATTAACAAGACACTTTTCACTGCCTTATGTGGTGTGCTGACAACACTTTCCTTTGAACGTTACCTGCACCAGCTGTGAGAATCGCTCACTTTGTTCTTTCTTTTCCACCTAGAAACACGCTTAACATGTGTAAGAAATAATGCGATTACACATTTTCTGGGCAATTAAGTGCACTGCTCTATAAGCCATAATTGCCTAAAATGTAGAATTTGTATTGATACATAGTTTTAAACTGCATTAGGACTGTGTATTGTTAAAACTGAAACTGTGTAGCTATGGAAGCTTTAAAATAGATCATTGGTTATTCCATCAACCAAACTTTCCCAGTGCTTAGTGTTTGTGGTTATTCCATCAACCAAACTGTTCCAGTGCTTAGTGTTTCGTTAAACTGAAACCAACGTAAGTGTGAAGGCAATCAGTGTGCTGCTTTTGTGCCCAGCTTTCAGGGAGATCTAACAGAAAAAGAAAAGAAAAATAAAGGGTGACGCTGCTCTTGTGGCAACGCGTTCTCCCCAGGGAGAGCAGCCCGAATTTTAACGTAGAGAAATCTACTGTGACTTAAAAGTGGTATAAAATAAAATAGATATAAAATTTTAAAAATGTTAATGAATAATAAAAACACTTTGGTCATCTTTCAGTCTATCATCAGTAGTTGTTGGAATACTGAGACCTGCTAACCAGAACATCAGAACAGGCCCTGCTGAAGCATGTATTAATTTACTGATAACAAAACAATTGTTCATGATGAAAAGCTTAAAATGCTGGTCTTGATGTTACTTTACTTGTCTAAATGCAAAACTCAATCTACGTATGCAGATCTGAGGCATGAGCCATGTTAAGAAATTGACTGATTTTTGTAGCTAAAAATAGAAGTCCCGAAAATCACATACAAATATGTAAACAGCATCATTCTGACTGTTGTGAAGATAATGCGGTTTGAAAAATAGCAGTCAGTAACCAGGAAAGTACAGGATATAGAGTTGATAGTCCTTCACCTACACCTATACCACTGAAGATTTTGCAACCAGCTTCCTCCACTCCTCACGGTCCTCTGCAGAAGCAGATTTGGAAGTGCTGTTTGATTGTCTATTGGTTTTATTTAGAAAGTTTACCTGTGCCTACCTAGGTATGTCATTTCCAGGTATCCTGGACCAGGGTGCTGGAGTCCTGATCATTTTCGAGGAGACAGCTGTGGACAAGACCTACGAGAATGCCCTGGAGACGATACACAGCATGGGCAAAGTAGTGGATGCTTTGTACGCCAAAGCCAAGAAGTTGACGTAACATTCTCTGCTGACGCTGCTGTAGCATTTTTTTTCTCCTTCCTCGTGTACATATTTATTTTTTTGCTCTGCCATTTTCTATCCACCCCCACCCCCCTACCATCTTTAACACTCCTCCTCTCTCCGTCCTCTCCCCCAGTGCCCTCCCTCCCCAGCCATGCATCCTGATTTCCCCCTTCCCTCCCTTTCTACAAAACTATACCCAGCGCCCCCCCTTCTGCTCTCTCTCTCTCTCAGTTTTATCCTCACAGACGCAACGTTCTCTCTTTTTGTTCAGGCTCACAGACACAGTTATTATCTTCCCTGTCGACCTGCAGACAGAGACAAGACTACTTACACACAGTCATATTACAGCGTACACACTTGCCTCCCACCCGTGCAGTTACTATTTATTTTAGGAATAAACTGTATGGATTGTTTGTAGTGTATCATTTTGTCTCCAGGTATTTTTCCAAACTTTGCAAAACAAACATTGACTGTGTGGGTTATCTGTAGTGTTGATTTCACTGTGTCTACAGACATTTTTCTAAACTTCTTAGGTTGGCATGCCAAGTCTGGTTGATAATCTTCCATTACCTAACTTACGTGGCATTGTGTTGTGAAAGACTTCCTAATAAAGAAGTAAGAAACAATATTGAAATGTGATAATACCATCTATCACCAGAGGCTTCTTGTTACAGCCACACTAGGGCAAAGAATCAACACACTGTGTGTATCAAACTGTAGAGTTACAGGTGACACCACAGATGGTAGAGATGTAACAAAAAACTTAAAAGTGGCTTTTTTGTAGCTGTTCAAGCAGTACTAATTATGAATCTCTTTTTTTTTTTTTAATGCAAAAAATATCCTAACTTAACACATGGGACCTTCATTTTGAAATCAATGTCTGTGATGAAAGTAAAATGTTGGGAGAAGTTGCTTTTGAGCAGAGGTGGCCTATCACGGGGGTACTGCCTCAAAGAGTAATTGAATTTTGTGTGTGCAGTCATTTTGGTTTGGTTTGGGATGGGTGGGATTTTGTTGCTGTTGTGTTTCTTGTTTATTTCAAATAGTAAAAAAAAGTTGTGTTACAAAAAAAACATATATATATATATAAAGCTGAAAACGGGAGCTGTCATTTCTGGCGAAGAACTTGGTGGACGATTAAGATTGTAGATGTGATTTATCATACTTGATTTTCCTTCAGACTGCTTTTGTCTTGTCGTGTGTGATGGGAAGGGGTATGACAGACCCATTGCATATCTGTATGTCTTGTCAGTGTGCGAGTGCTTCACAGTCAGAACTGTACTGATGTGTGTGGGTGGAGTGGTTCATGTTCAGCTGTTTGGTGAGAGGAGTGGTTCTTATCAGCTACAAAACAATGTGAGGAAAAAATAAAAGCTACACACTGTATTGTGTGCATGTATATTGCGAGTGTTTCTGTGCGCATGTGACAAGCCTGCTGTAAATACAAATTGGTTGCTTACTGATTTGTCACAGATTGTGTTGTTTGTTCCTATTGATGTATTGGAGGACTGATTTAGTAGGATTTTGTGTGACTTTTTGTTTTAACGTCTTCAGGTAAAGTTGATTTTAAAACCAGTCTCGTCTCTCTCTCTCTCCCTCTCTCTCTCTCTCTCTCTCTCTCTCTCTGTCACTCTCGTCCCCACTCTCTGTCTCTGCTACTCTTTGTCTCTCCCTCTTCCCCCCCTCTCTCTTTCTCTCTTGCTCTTTCCGTCTCCCATCAACACAACTAGACGCACGCACGCACGTTTTAAAACGCATGCAGACCATCTTGCGCACACGTTAAATCCTGTTCCGCTTTTCAGAAGAGTAGGCCATTGTGAGCCGGTGGAAACAGATGACAAAATTTACAAAACCGCATACACATGGGGACTGGATGTAAAAAAAGCACATGAGTGCTTATTCCATTATCCTTGATATAAAAAAATAAAAAAAATAAAACAAAAACTACAAAGTAGAACAGTATGAATGTGTGTGTAGGTTTTTAATGGCATGCACATATTCACACACACACGTGCGCGCGCACACACATGCACACACACACACATCAAGCTTGAACAGTATGAGTGTGTCAGTTGCATTTGCTATGTACTGAGAATGATGTTTTGCCTGAAATTGTATTCCTTAGTTATTAAGAATTGTGTGTAACTGATAATTACCAATATTCTAATAAAAACATATTGATCAGCCGCTGTTTGTTGAAGCGTGTGTATGTTTCAGTGAGTGTGAAGATTGTTGGAAAGGTTGAGTGAAAAAAATCGTCAGGTAGTCAGATGGGTGAACTCTGGCTGTGTTATCTGGAGCTCCTATGGACAACCATGGTGATGGAGACAAATGACAGATAATATCACAAGACAATTATTGTCTGTCCTCTTTCCTAGCTAAGTATGTAGGAACATTGTGGAAAATGTTAAACTGCCTATATTTATCCAACTTAATGCCGTCTTGAACATGAACGTTCCAGTCAGCGCTATACAAGTTCCATTTATTATTATTATATAATAATATCATACATATACATATCATACTACACCCATGTGTAATGGCAGTTTAGTATCCAAACGGTCGATCTGAAGGTGATCCAGGTTGCTTCACATCTTTTATAACTGCAGCATCTTTTCAATTAAGTAGTTCACTGTAATGGAAGGATATCACCAAACACCCTTTTTTGTTCTTACATTTCAAGGATGTGCACTAATGTATATATTATATAATATATATATATAATATTATATAATAATAATAACACATGGAATTTATATAGCACTGTATCTTGCAAAAAAAAAATCAAAGCACTTTCGTTCATCCTGCTCGTTCACATGCAGCCAGTTACGATTAACAGGTTTTTTTACAAATTCAAATATATTTCACACAAGCTCGTACGCACAAACACACACGCACACTCACGCACACACATAAAGGTTGTACACTCTGGCAGGATGATGGGGGGTTTGGCAGTTGAGGGCAGGGACAAAAAATGAAATAGAACAAGAGGGGAGAATCACTAAATACAGTTTGTAAACGGTCACGCCAGTCTTTTTTTTTTTTTCTCTATTTAACAGATACTTCAGCTTTGATGTATATGATTAGACAGCAATTTAAACAAAATCAACACTTAAGTCTTTGTCCATAGTCTAAGCCAGGTAACTGTCACCCATGTGTAATGGCAGTTTAGTATCCAAACGGTCGATCTGAAGGTGATCCAGGCTGCTTCACATCTTTTATAACTGCAGCATCTTTTCAATTAAGTAGTTCACCGTAATGGAAGGATATCACCAAACACCCTTTTTTGTTCTTACATTTCAAGGATAAGCACTAATGTGCTTTTTTTTTCTTTTTACATCCAGTCCTTCTATGCATGTTTTACTAAATTGTGTCATCCATTCCCACCAGCACATAATAACCTACTCTTCCGAAAGGTGGGACAGGTTTTAATGTGCAAAGATGTTTTGTGCGCGTTTGCACACGGGACCTCGGTTTATCGTCTCATCTGAAGGACTTTCAAGAGAGTGGAATCGGCACTGATGATTGTTGACCCCAGGAATAAAATCCCCTTGAAAGGGTGGCTCAAACCTGGGCCATCAGATCATGAGTATTCCCCAGTGGGGATGCCAGGGGCCTGTCAGTATCAATAGCATCCCCATATTCTGGAAATTCTGTGCTAGAAATGTTCTCTTCTATCCCTCTTTTTGTTTGTCTTGTTCCTTTTATTCCTTTCACCTCCTTGTCTATTTTCTGCCTTCTTGGTCCATTCACCTGCCTTTTTCCAGAAAGACTTAAAAAATATCACTTCTCTCTTATGCCAAAGTTGGATGTGCTGGGCCTGACTAACGGCGGTGTGACGGATTTTCATTCATATAACAGACTACAGTAGTGGCTGTATGAGTGTTGGAAGAAGATCATGAGTACAATGCTCTATCCACCACCCTATCCTGTCACCCTGATTTGACCATGCATGTCTTAATCCCCAAATAAATTTCTGTACTTTGGTCACCCTATTAGATTTGCTCCAATCACCAAAGACTTGAAAAATAGTCTTTATCATAGATGTTTTCTAAGTGATCTTGATCCATTTGTGTTGATTCAAACAATAACAAATGCATGGGAACCCAAAACGTACTCATATCAGTTATCGGATCATTACTCTGTAGGCTAGTCATTGGTGTTTGTACTGATACTCTACAAAATATCTTTATGGATAAACAAGTGGACTTCCTCACAAACTGAGACTGGGTTGTCAGGACTAAAAAAAAAGCCAGAAAAGTCCCCTTGCAAGGTTTCCTAAGCTGTTTACTTTTTGCATAATACAAAAACCAGCTCCACTGGCAAAGCTGCAATTTGTATAAAAACATTAACCTGTTGAAAAATATTGATTTACTGATTACAACAGATATATACTGATCCCATTATAATGTGCAGTTTTCTCTGGCTCCCAAACCCCCACACATCCTAAACGCTGTTGTTTGCCATATTTGTCTTTAAATGATCAGCAGCTTCACAGAAATTATTCATCTCTCTCTCTCTCTCTCTCTCTAGATGCCCTTCTCTATGACTATACATGATATTCATAAAGATTTTATATTGACATTGATGCATGGTGTGAGTGCGTGCGCGCGCGTGTGTGGGTATGTGTGTGTGTACGTGTGCATGGGGATGCAAATTGCTTCTACAATATTTGTTTCATGTAGTTTACTATTGCTGTTGCCTCCCAAAAAGCACAAAGAACTTTTGACGTTTCTTTCTGTTAGCCAAAATGAAACTATTTACTTGGTTTGTTCTCCTTTATTTTATAAAGGTTTTGCTTTGTTTGGGTTTGGGGTTGTTGTTGCTTTTTTGAGGGGGGACTATTCGGTTGTTCCCTCTCCCCTTGTTGTTGCCGTTTTTGTTTTGCTCTTGGTTCTTGCTTTTTTTTTTTTCCGGTTGTTTCTGTGTTTTCTGTTCTGCTTTCTTTCTTACTTGTTGCTACTTTTTCTTTTTTCTTTTTTCTTTTTTTTTTCCTTCTCTCTCTTCGGGGATTTTTGTGGGGACTTTTGTGTAGATATTTTTTCCGTAAGCTGTGTAAGTGTATTGCTATGGGCTTTATTTTATTCTCATATATATCCTTAAGGGCGGGGACTGGATGTAAAAAAGCACATGGGTGCTTATTCATTATCCTCGAAATAAAAGAATTTGTCATTGTCATTGTCTCACACACACACACACACAGGGGCTGGTATCACTGTGTGGAAGGCTGTAAAGTTGAAGACATCTGAGGAGAGATAGCACAATAAAACTTTTGAATTGAATAAATTGTATTTTAAAGTCTTCATGAGGAGGCTGATTGGAAATGTAGATCAGTCATTCTCATTCTTGGGTACGTGCATTCCGAGCGTATTAAACGTGGTTAGTCAAAGTATGTCCATAGACCCACGTCCTGCAGGACGGGATGGTTGACAATTTACTCCAGGCTGGTCTGTCTCGAGCCTTTTACAGCAACAGCGCCATGTCAAGGCCGGGTCCAGTCTGTGATGTTCTCTATCCAATGTTGATATGTCTTCCTTGCTCAAGTGCCCCCTGTATGATCGTCTCGGCAAGAGAGCTATGACGGCGCGTGACATGACCAAACCACGCCAGTTTTCTCCTCTTCATAACGGCCAGAAAGTGTTCCTGTGGCCCAGCTTTCGTAACCACCTCAGCATGCATACCTTAGAAAATGTCATTCTTCCGGCAGGTTGAGTGACGTCATCTCGACACAGACTGGGGGTGGGGGGGAGAATCAATCAGCTGCTGGTTTCTGCTTATGGTGGTTGTGTTGTGGTGTTGCAGAATAACGTTCGTTTCAACACATGATCTGCGCTAGGCCTAGTGGAAATACGGCATAGGCCGTATTGAGAATAATTTCAGAGACATGGATGAAGCTTGTTTTTTCCCGCTTGGCCTAGGCCTATCAGACAGACGCTCACTAGCCACACAACCAGAAATGAACACACAGTCGCCGCCACAGTGCAAAATGCTGATGCGGAAGCAATGGCGGCCCTGCCAGCATCAGGAGGATACCTCGACACGTTGACTGCATTTGACAACAACAATAACCAGCAACCAAATATTTGGACGGGGAAACCTTTTGAAAACAGAACACTTACAGGGTAAGCTGTTTGAAGACTGCGTGTTAGTAGCCAGCACAAGGGTTTGAGGGAGAAAATACACTGCAGCGCATTGGGAATGTATTCCTCCAAATCTGTTTCCTCTCCTTGACACAACATTAATTTTGGTGTCGCCTGTCTTTTTCCCGCCTTTTGTTTTATTCTTTGTTGTTTTGGTGTGTGTGTGTGTAGTGACAGCCTCTCAGACAATAACTATTGATCTTCTTTAGCTGAATGCTTTATTTCTTCCTGTATTCATCTTTGCACTCAGTAAAAGGTGACCAATAATTATTGTTTGAAAGGTCGGTGGGTGATCTACAGGTAACGCACCTGCCTAGTAAGGGAAAAGTCCCCCCCCCCCCCCCTCCCCCCATCCACTAGACCCTGATTGGTAGTCTGGGTGCTAGTCTTTCAGATGACACGATGAACCAAGGGCCGTGTTTAACACCCATTCAGTGCATGTCAAAGAACACACAGCAACAAGACAGCTGCCCCTGACCAAAAAAATCTGTAGAATAGAGCCACTCTATTAAGGAAACAATTACACATGCAGACAGGAAAAGGGAGGGGGGGGGAAGGGTGGCACTGCTCTTGTGGCCACAAAGTCTCCCTGGGGAGAGCAGCCGGAATTTCACCCAAAAATCTGCCATAACTTAAAGGGGTACACAATACAATACAATGCAATGCAATACAATACAGAAAAGAAAGGGGAAAAACAAGCAATACTATGGCACACCATGTGTTGCTCTTTTATTCTTTTATTTCGATGATAATAGAATAAGCAGTCTGCTTCTTTACATCTAGTCCCCGTGTGTGTGCAGTTTTTGTAAATGTTGTCATCCGTTCCCACCGGCACACAATGGCCTCCTCTTCCAAAAAGCGGAGCGGGTTTTAACGTGTGCGCAAGATGTTCTGCGTGTGTTCGGTTTATAGTCTCATTTGAAGGACTTTATAGGGAGTGGAGTCGGCACTGATGTTCACTCCAGAGGAAAAATTCTCTTGAACGAGATTCGAACCCAGGTCTGCAGATCACGAGCGCATCACTCTAACCACCAGGCTATCCCGCCCCTACTGAATCTGTCAGCATGAGTCTGTCCATCCTCCTCTACATCAGTGTCCACAATCAACAGCCAGCCAACCGGACAATGATGCTCACCTGCTTCTGCAAGATGTGGTAATTATTGATGTGCTTCTCTACCTCAACTATTTTGAAGTGGAACTATCTCTTCTGTCACTGAACCACTTCACAGGTGGGAACATTGCTCAGACTGTTGCCCGCTTATAAATACATGTATACACACGGCACTGTACTGTCTCTCTCGCACGAACTAATATTCAAGCAACAAGGCATACAGCACGCACACACACACACACACACACCACACACACAGGATAGCCTGGTGGTTAGAGTGGTGTGCTCGTGATCTGCTGACCCAGATTCGAATCTCGTTTAAGAGGTTTTTTCCTCTGGAGTTTAACATCAGTGCAGACTCCACTCTCCCCAGAAGTCCTTCGGATGAGACTATAAACCGAGGTCCTGTGTGCGAGCGCACGCAGAACATCTTGCGCACGTTTTAAATGCTGTTCCGCTTTTCGTAAGAGTAGGCCATTGTGTGCCAGAGGGAACAGATGACAAAATATACAAAACCACATACATACGGAAACTAGAGGTTAAAAAAAAAGCACAAGTGCTTATTTCATTATTCTCAAAATAAAGTAAATAATAAACATATACAAAATTAATATACAAGCTACAAGGCCTACACGTGCACGTGCACCTGCCCACTCTCTCTCTCTCTCTCTCTCTCTCTCTCTCTCTCTTCCCCTCCCCCCCTCCCCCATTCTCCTTGCTTGGCTGCCAGCAAGACGCTCTTTCTAACTGTGTGCTGATGGGAACATATGACAAAATTGACAAAACTGCACGCACACGGGGACCGGGTGTAAAAAAAAAGTACATAGTGGTTATTCCATTATCCTCGAAATAAAAGAATAAAATACGAAAAATGCAGGTATAACATTTCTACTTTGCCCATGAATTGGCTTTTTTGAAAGCATAAGCTGCTGTGTTTCGTTTTTTCAGATGTTTTTAAGCTTACTTGAAACTTTCAGTTTTGGTGAAATAGGCTTACTCAGTTACTGCACCCAGTATTTAACAGTTTTAATTGTTTCAAGTCTCCACAGTTGAAAGGAATAGAAATTTCAAGGGGTGATTTTGTGAACAATACAACTTTTGTTTTGGCTTTGTTGACTTTTATTCCGTATTTGGTACAGTAGTCCTAGTCCTTTGATTTATCCAGTTTAGTTTGTAGTCCTAATCTAGTTGTTGATAACAGTTTGAGGTCATCAGCATAAAATTGCAAACAAGGAATTTTATATTTGACAGTGTTATGGTGAATCTTTTTCATTAATGAACTAGCAATATCACTGAGGTAAACATTGAATAATGTAGGACTGAGTGTGCTGCCTTATTGCATTTTCTCAAAACCTGTTGCATTGGTATACATATTATTCATGATATTAAAAGTTTTATCAGTTACACCTATGCCATTGATCTGTAGCCTACAAGTAGAGCCTGAAACCATACACTGTCAAATCATGACAAATGCTTTCCGAAACTCCACAAAGCAACAGTACAGTCGGTTATTTTTTGTTGATTTTTATCTACTGTCTATAAACTTATTGACGATGGAGACGCACGTGTGTGTGCGTGCCTGTGTGTGTGTGTGTGCATTTCAGATCTAAGGGGGCTGCTGTGCACACTGAGCCACCAGTCTGCAAAGAAGGATGGCAGGACATACATTGTTTGACGCTGTGTTCAGCAATGACATGCATCACCTGAAGCACCTGATCAGTCAGCACAAGCTGGATTTAAACGCCCCTATGGAGGAGGTAGGACGCGCGGGCTTTCCATTATCATCATACACATCGTTTTGAGGCTTGACGTTTCCCTAGTATTTCCTGTTCGTGTTACAATTGACTGGTCTTGTTTCTGTAGTTTTGATTGTTCGTGTAGGTGTGTGTGTGTGTGTGTGAGAGGAGTGTGGTGTGGGGGGAAATGAGTGGGGGGGAGGGGGGGGAGTGAGTGAGAGAGAAGGAAATAGTAATAGTAGTAGTGGTAGATTCAGCAGCAGTAGCAGCAGCAGCAGCAGCAGCAGCAGCAGCAGCAGCAGCAGCAGCAGCAAGTAGTAGTAGTAGTAGTAGTAAATTCAGCAGCAGCAGCAGTAGCAGAAGCAAACTAACAGTGTTTATCACATGAAAGAATAAACAAAATGATTAATCGATTGATTTGTTCAACAACTAGTGTATCGCATATGTTCACTGTAAGCATGTTGATTATTAATTATCATGGTTGTTGATAGTCTGTTCAATCCTTCACATGAAACAGCAGCAGATTATGCCAAGGAATGGGGATGGAGGTAGTCTGATGCCTAGTCATGAGTTAAGATGAGGGGAAGGAGAGGAGGGACTACATGAAAAATTGCCGGACCCCCCCCCCCTCCCCTTTTGGGTGAGACGCCTGTACAGGTTGTTCAATTTAAAGTCTATCCACACTTGGTGATATTATTTGGGCACAGGTCAGGCAGATTCTTGTCCATATTATTTTTGTCTTATTTACTTATTTATTTAATAATAAATAAATTGCCTTCAGGACAATTTTTCTTTTTGTTCATGTTCTTTTTTTCTGACACTTGGCCTTTGGACCAAACCTCACACATCTTACCACTCTCAAATTCTTACCCTCTCCTACCCAGAGTGAGTGTGCTGTGGGCTCAGTGGGAAGACTGGGACCACACAGTCGAGTTCCATCCACTTTACGGGTGCGAGTTTGAGAGTGTTGCTCAAATTACCTGACAGACACTCCAGGTGTCTGTATTTCTCGAGCCCGGTCAACGCCGGGATATAGCCTATCAGGAGAGTAAGCATAGAGTACAACCCTGTCAAGTAGCCTCAAAGCATATATAATATATACTCTTCTATAGCAGCATCATTACATCATCCTCATTGATCATCATGCAATTTTTAAAAAAGCCTCTGATTAGGTGGCCCCAGGTGCTCAGGTCTCACGGTGACCTCAGATTCAGTTTCACCATAGCTTCTGTGCCTGTTGTGAGCTTATGCCAAAGCCTTTGGGGTTGCAGGTTTGCGGGAGACAGTCGGGTGGGCGATTCACCCAGTCTGGCTTTGCGACTGAGCTAGTACTCTCGTTTGTAGGGGGCTTAGTAAGTCAAGTCAAGTCAAGTCAAAAAACACTTTAATCATCCCATGAAGGGCAATTAAAATACTGACAGGCACATTGATACCTATGATTATCTCACAAGACACAAGAAAAACACATTTCAGATTGTTATAAGCATTCCAAGATAGCTTAAAAAATTATCATACACAAACCCAGGTGTGCACGCACACACACACACACACACACACCAATGCAGGAATCACACTGGTCCCGTAACCCGCCAGGGTCGTAGGGGCGCTGCATGGTGGACGAACGGTGGACCAGCTGGCTCCACTTAGCGCGGTCGTGGGCAAGTGCCTGGGTGACACTGAAGTCCTCCCCTGTCCAATCACGGATGTCGTCGGCCCACTTTCTCCTCTGTCTGCCCGGTCTTCTCTTCCCCTCGACTGTTCCTTGCAGGATGGTCTTTGCAAGTCCTTCTGAGCGTGTTACGTGCCCATACCATCTGAGTTTCCTCTTTTTCGCCGTGGTCAGTAGGTCTTCATAGTCCCGCACCTGTTGAGTGATCATTCTGCGGACTTCATTGTCGGTGACATGGTCCTTGTATGAGATGCCAAGGAGCCTTCTGAGGCATCTCATTTCTACTGCTTGGATCCTCCTTTGTAGGTCTGCGTTCAGTGTCCATGCCTCACATGCGTAAAGCATGATTGAGGTGACTAGCGCGTTTAGTAACTTTACCTTGGTTCCGAGAGGAATGTTTCTGTCTCTCCATATGGTCTTCAGTCTTGCCATTGCTGCTGCTGTTTGTGCCGCTCTTGCTAGGATTTCGGTCTTCGATCCCTCCTCACTTATGATGGCTCCAAGGTACTTGAAATGGTCAACTGTCTCCAGTTCTTTTCCGCTGAGAGTGATCTTGGTGGTGATTGGCTGGGCACTGTTTGTCATGAGCTTGGTTTTCTCGGCACTGATTTCCATGCCGTATCGTGAGGATATTTCGTCCAGTTTCTTCACTAGGTTGGCCAGTTCCTCTTCATTTCCTGCCAGACCGTCAATGTCATCGGCAAACCTGAGGTTGGTGATTGTTCGCCCTCCAATGCTGACTGTGCCTGTGTGGGCTTCCAAGGCGTCAGTCATGATGCGTTCGAGGAAAATGTTAAATAGTGTCGGCGACAGCAGACATCCCTGTCGGACCCCAACTGAGGTACGGAACCATTCCCCTACCGTGCCCTGTACGAGTACTGCACTGGTGGCCTTTGAGTAGAGTTCCTTGATGGTGTGGATCAGCTTCTGGCCCATGTTGAATTTGTTCATGGTGGCCCACAGAGCGTCATGCCATACTCTATCGAAGGCCTTCTTAAAATCAATGAAGACGTGGAAGATGTCTTGTTGATGCTGGCTGTATTTCTCACACAGAACCCTCAGGTTGAATATCTGTTCTGTGGTGCTTCTATTTGGGCGGAAACTGGCCTGCTCTTCGGCGATGATCTCTTCTGCCTGTGGTTTCAGCCTGTTCAGGATCACTTTCAGCATGACTTTACTGGCATGACTTATGAGGCTGATTGTCCTGTAGTTTTGGCACTGCTGGAGATTTCCTTTCTTGGGGAGAGTGATGATGAGTGATTGGGTCCATGGTGTAGGCCACTCTCCGGTCTGCCAGATCTTGTTGCAGATACTTGTAAGGATGTCTGTCACTGCTTCTCCCCCGTGTTGGATCAGCTCTGCTGGGATGTTGTCGATTCCTGCTGATTTTCCTTTCTTCAGCGATCTAATTGCTACTTCTACTTCCTCGCGTAGAATTGGGAAGTTGTCTTTATTCGATGAGGTTTGGCTTGCAAGAACGCTGGGGTCGCCTAGCGTCTGATGATTGTAGAGTTCGGAACAGTATTCCGTCCATCTGCCAACGATTTCCTTCTTTTCTGTTAGGCAATTCCCTTCTTTGTCCTGGATGTTACTGACTCTTGCCTGTTTCTGTTTGGTGAGCTCTTTCACAATCTGGTATGCTCTCCTGCTATTATTCTTTGTCAGGCTCTCTTCGATTTCTGTACATTGTTTCTCTATCCATTCCTCCTTGGTCTTCCTCATGTCTCTCCTGATCTTCTTGTTTACTTCTCTGTACTCAACTGCTCCTCCTGTAGTGTTCTTGCTCTTCTTCAGGTCTCGTCTTTTGTCACACATATTCAAGATTTCATCTGTGACCCATGGTTGTGTTTTTCGGCGATGTTTGCCAAGAAGTATGCTTGCTGTCTCAGTCATCACTGTGTTAAAACTGGTGGTCATCGTTTCGGCATCTTCCTCAAGTGCCAGCAGTGGTGCGAATTTCCCTCCTATTGTTGCTTGGAAGGACTCGGCGATGGTGGGGTCCTTCAGTTTGTCCAGGTTGAACTTGAGTCTGGTGTTCTTTGTTTTATTGGTCTTCTTCAATCGGACTCTAAAGTTCAGGAGCACGAGGTCATGATCGCTGCCCATGTCTGCACCTGGGAATGTCCTCGTCTTGGCTCTGTTGATGCCAGATTGAAACCGGTTCTGCACCAGGAGACCTGGTGACCTGGTGCAGAATGCAGGAATACAATATTGTAAATACTATTGATTGGAAAAGAAATAACAATTTTTTTTGTGCGTGCACGCACACACACGCGCACACCCATACATACACACACAAATATATGAACACAGTTTTATCACACATACACACACACATGCACCCGCACACCATAATGACCATTATCTAGTAAAGACATAAACACACACACACACACACAATAATTTTATTTAGAAATCATTCTTGAAAGCCAAAAGCAAGATACAGGAGTACTTATTTTCATTACCACACACACACACACGCACACACGCACTTGACAATCAGGGGGGTATATCAGAGAATGTAAAACTGTTTGGTTAGTACTGTTTTGAATTTAAAATTCGAATGACTACTGGAACAAAGGAATTTCTTTTCTATTTGTTTTACTGTTGGAGCACCAAAAGCGGCATCCTGAAGGCAATAACTGAAATTCCGAAGACATAGCATGGGATGGATCAGCCAAGATGGCAGTCGCTTTGCGCACAAGCCGCTGATCGCAGTACGGCTTGAAATCTCTTTGTTCTTTTCCAATAATTTTTTAGCAGATTCTAACAATTCTCCGAAGACTATTCTTGTTTTTAACACTAAGGTTGTTGTACCAACAGATGAAAGCAAAACTTAGAACACTCTCTATGTAGGACTTGAAAAACAAAGAAAGAATCTTTTTGTCAACAAAAAATGAGTTAAGCTTCCTCAGAAAATACATACGTTGTTGTCCCTTTTTGACAATAGCGTCAGTGTTAGCATCCCAGTTTAGTTTGTCATCAAAAATAGTTCCCAGATACTTGTACTTCGAAACATTTTCAACTTCTTGACTATGGATGGTAACATGCTCAGAAGTGTGACCCGATCTTCTGAAATCAATAGGAAGATCTTTAGTTTTAGAAACATTTAGCTCCAGATATGCCTCATCACACCAATTGATGAAATCAGTGAGGGCTGGATCATGGTTTTTGACAGATCCAGATAAGAGAGTCAAAAGAGCACTGTCATCGGCAAATTTTACAAGAAAGGAATTTTCATATCTGCTTCTGCAATCATCTGTGTATAGAATGTACAGAAGTGGCGAGAGAACGCATCCCTTTAGAGAACCCGTACAGGTAAATCTAACCGATGAAGATATCTTATTGGCAAAAACCCGCTGCGGTCTGTTGATAGTCTACATCAAATTTTGAAAGTATTTTGTGAACAAGAACATGAGGCTGCATTGTATTGAAAGCTGAACTAAAGTCAGCAAACAATATTCTGGCATGAGAGTCAGGCGCTTCTAAGTGGTTGTACAACTTGTTCAGAATGAACAGTTTGGCATCTTCGACACCACGTCCTGTCCTGTAGGCAAACTGTAGTGGGTCCAAGGTCTTTCTCTGTAGCGGAAAGAATGAGAGATTTTATGATCTTTTCTAATGTTTTCATCACAAGTGATGTGAGGGCTACAGGTCTGAAATCGTTGGGCCAAGAAGGATTTGGTTTCTTTGGAAGAGGTATTACATTGGAAGTCTTTCAAATAACTGGTATCTGGTTAGTGTCCAGCAAGGCTTGGAACAGGTGCTGAAAGACGCTGGCAAGCTCAGTAGCGCAGAACTTAAGGGTTCTGCCGCATATGCCATCTGGTCCGGGAGATTTGTTGATATTTATTGCCTTGAAGTGTTTACAAATAACTGTTTAAGTGGTATCCTGGGTATGTTATCTCAGAACGAGCACCACTGAATACCACCAAAGTGACCCGGTAGGAGTGCAGGGCTCCTCTGACTGGTGGCCCCACGGTGGCCTGATATTGATAGGTTCCCTGTGGACTTTCGACATTGGGGATGCGACATAATGATAACAATAAAAGATAACAATTCTGTCCCACGCCGAAGTCGGTTGCACCAGGCCTAACTTGTCGGGAGCTTAAAAACGGCAGCGCAACACATTCGCTCACGTGACAGACAACACTAGTTGCTGTCTGAACGTTCAACAACAACGACCACTGTTCATCAGTTTCCGACTAGGTTACACGCTTATCCAGATGCTGTTTTTCTGATTGTTCTCCAGGTGAGGCTACAGAAGCATCAAGGGATGAGCCCCATGCATCTGGCCTCCTACTACGGTCATCACGGCATGGTGGACTACTTGATCGACTCCGGGTGCTCGGTCAACGTGACCACCAAGAAATTCCGGAGGACGCCTCTCCATTCCAGTGTCCAGGGCAAGCAGATTCCCTGCCTGTTGCTGCTGGTTCGTGCAGGAGCCGGGGTGGATGAGCAGGACCTGTTCGGCAACACGCCCTGTCACTACAGTGCTGAGGACGGCTGCTCTCGGATTCTGGATCTGCTCATTCGGAACGGGGCCGACGTGAACGCTCAGGACGTCACGGGCAAAACGGCGCTGATGAAGGCAGCGCGGAACAACAGGACGGACGCCGTGCTGCGCCTGCTCCAGGCCGGTGCAGACCCCAATCTCATCGACAGCAACACTGAAATAGCGCTGCACTTTTCTGCCCGTAACGGTTTCAACGACATGATCGACATCCTCCTAGGCAGCGGTAGTTTGAAGGACGTGCAGAACTGCTGGGGGTGTACGCCTCTCATGGAAGCGTTGAGTAACAGCTACATCAAAACCGTGCAGCAGCTGACAGATGCCGGGTGTGACCTGGACTGCCAGGAATCCAAGACAGGCAACACGGCTCTCCACCTTGCCGTCAAGAAGAACGATGTCAGCCTTGTGCGTATCTTGCTGACAGCGGGGATCAGGCAGGTCTACAACCATCATGGGGAAAACGCTTTCTTTGAGGCCGTCGCCAACAACAAACTGGAGATCCTGAGACTGATGTTCGACTACAATTGCAGGATAGACGCCCCGCTGAAGTTGATCCCGCAAGTGGAGAGCAAGTCGCCTTTCAGGTTGCTGCAGAGGGGGGTCACTTGGAGACGTGTCGCACGCTGGCCGAGCTGGGCTACCTGGACTACTCGACTCGGGAGTTGTTCTACACCAAGTACTTGCCGGCCAGACCCATCACACAGGACGCCAGCCTGGCCTGGCTGCAAGAGGCCATGCAGCAGGTGCTGTCACTGCGGCAGCTGTGCCGTAAAGCCGTGCGTCAGTGTTGTGACCACCGCTTTGTGCAGGTGGTGGAGACCATTCCCTTGCCTCGGGGCCTGAAGGATTATCTCCTCCTGAAAGAGTGAGGGAGGCTAGTGGTTTTGCTCTCCATCCCCTCACCGGCTATGCCATGCCATGCCATGCCATGACTCATTTCACATCACTGCTGCACCAGCAGTTCTTTCCTTCCTGCTGTCTGACGCTAAGTTAGTGTGCACTGCAGGGATAGGAGGACTGGTCTGTCATGGTTGTTGACCTTTTCAAGTCTTTCTGTCTCTTTCTCTGTCTGTCTGTCTGTCTCTGTCTCTCTCTCGCTCTCTCTCTTTTTTTTAATTCCCATTTCTCCGACCTTTCTATTATTCTGACCAATTCAGGTTCAATATCCAATAAAGTGCAAAATTTAAACTACTTGGGGGCTTATGTCTCAGTATGTATGCATGCACATTAATACGTAATAACAGTGCTTATGTGTGTGCGTGCGTGCATGTGTGTGTGTGTGTGAGAAACTTCCTGGGTCTGAGACAGGCTTGCTTAGCCTTGTTTTTTTATATCTCTTATTACATCATTTGTTGAACTGCAATGTGACTGCCAAAGATGAACAGTGGTAAATATTGTTGTTTCTTGCGCTACTTTAGTTTTCGTTTTCACTGATGACCCAAAGTACAAGTCATTTTCCTAAGCTAAAATTATACAGTAAACTACATAATATTCTGAAAATCGTTGTGAGGTTTTAAAGGCAGTCATAGTAAACATGCATGCACGCGTGCACACACACACATATCACCCAATTTTTTAGGAAATAGAATCATGTTCCACCCAATCCAGTCACGTTGTTGGTAGTCCTGCCGACTAACGCGATAGCCGAGTGGTTAAGACCGTTTGACTTCAATCCCAAGGGTCATCTAGTCATGGGTTCGAATCTCGGCGGGGTCTGGAGAATTAAGGGTGGGGATTTTTACTATCTCCTGGGTCAACTTCAAGTTCAGACCTGTCAGTGCCTTAATTCCCTTCGTGTATATATACACATGCAGAAGATCAAATATGTAAGTTAAAAATCCCTTCATTCATGACAGCATTCGGTGGGTTACGGAAACACGAACATATCCAGCACACACCCTGAAGTCTACAGAATCTTCACTATGGTGAAGGCGGTAGAGAAGGGAAAGAAAGAAGAAGAAGAAAAGAAAGATTGACTGCAGAAGCTGTATTAGGGCTTTTACCTCGTCAACTGTACGTACAGCCTCAGATTAATGTTGCGCAACCATGTTATGTTATGCAGAACAAAACAGCCAGAACAAAACCGATCCCTCAGCCATTTCTCGTTTCAACACCTTAGCCAACTACAGGGGTCAAACGAGGGTGTTCACCGCCTTGTGGAGAGCTACATAAGTATATGATAGCCTACTTATGATTGAATAAGACACACACAAAAACATCTGTGATCTCAAAAGTAACCGTGTTCATGAAATCAACAACTAAACCAACAAAAACAATAACAAAAACTAACATTAACAGCAAAGCACAAAATTAACAATGTTATCTTAGTTCATAATCAACAGGTGGAGAAACTAGCTTTGAAGTTGAAGCAGCTGGTTCAGATACAGAAATCTCCATTTATACTCATGCAGTTGGGGGGAGGGGGGAGTTGTGTGCTTTTTTTTTCTTTTCAGATCCAGTGATCAGACAAACTGCTGGACTGACTGATTTGACTGAATGACCGGATCAAGTAAAGTGTACAGGACGCACGCGCGCCACACACACACACACACACACACACACGTTTTGTGAAAAATGTATATTGTGTATGTGGCGGAACGATATCAAACACATTTTCTTTTTGAATGTCAGTTGTTGAAACAATATCTACCTGCCATCCACGACAACTCTTTGGACAGTTTTCAGCAACTGTAGACTGTTATGCGAAATTGGTTTTGCCTTGAAACGGCGCCCTAGTGCATTTCTGCTGTAGTGATGTGTGTGTGTGTGTTTCTTTGAAATCAGGACATGACCCCCCCCCCCCCCCCCTCCCCTCTTCCTTCTTTAAACTCCTGTTGGTTGTAGTTTAGTTTCACGTTTTTGATTAATGGTGTTATTGTTTTTGCATTTACATTCGTTACTTGTTATTTAAATATCGATCTTTCTACTGTCACTGGCATTGCTAGGATTATGTTACACAATTCACCATTTGTAGTCTTAAACTACTTAATATTATCGTATATCATATTGAAACACACACACACACACGCGCGCACGCACGCACACACGCGCACACACACACACACACACACACACACATGTAGGCTGCGGAGGCGCTGGTCCAAATACATGCTTACTCGTACACGCTTTCATACACGCTGCTACACATAGATACATGCACTCTTAGATTAGCCCATGCACGTTGTTTTTTCTTTCTTATTTGTGTCTAATATCACTTTTATGTGAACAGATATAAACTGAAGACCAACCAACACACACACACACACACACACACACACACATTCTACACGCTCGCGCGTACCCACACACATACGTACCATCATACAATGTATGCTCACATAATAATAATATATGAAATTTATATAGCGCTGAATCTTGTAAGACAAACAAATTGAAGCGCTTGCATTCAAATCACTTACACGCATGCAACTTTCCTTGGTGATACAGTAGGAGAAGGATGTGGGGGGGGGGGGGGGGGGGGGGGGGGGGGGGGGGAGGGGAGGGGAGGGCGTAAGAAGTGGAGTTGAGGGGAGGGGTCTGAGCAATCCATAGACTCCAACAGAATCCAATGCAATCCAATCTTGTTTATAGCCTCGCCGACCACAGAGGCCATATCAGGGCAGTCAAGATTCCAGCTGTGCTCATTCTGCCACGGGTAACCTTCAGGTCGTCTGTAACTAGGTAGGTGGTTCTGCGGGAGTTCAGGTTCTCCTTCAGAAGAACCTGGATCATGTGTGTTGTAGAAGCGTGAGGCCTTCGTTCCTGAAAACAGGCTTGTATCCCACTTGCCTTGGCTGCAAACCCTTGTACCCCTGTGTTGTATCCGTGCCAGAAAGGATCTCTGATCGGTCATCTTTACATACATACACAGGCATAGAGCTTACATGCATGCATACACTCATGTATCACCATCTTCACCGTCACCTGTTCCATAGTCTAGTAGACCGTTGGGCGCACCACTGAAGATTTTGCAGCCAGCTTCCTCCACTGATTGACACGTGCAAAGCGAGGAAGTCATATAGAGTCGATTCCTGTTTAAACTTGGAGTCTTCCACTATCCATTGGACCTTGAATGGCGGTCTTGGTGCTAGTCTTTCCGATGAAGCGATGTACCTGTAGTGTCCTGGGTAACACACATTCAACTCGTGACTTTGACGTGATGCGTTACAAGAAACAAAAATTAACATGCATTTTGTTTCAGTCTAATATTGAAGCTTTAATATAGCTCATCTTCGAAGTCGGAATGCAGCTATCTAAATGGTGGTTGGGGGGGGGGGGGGCGGGGAGGGGGGTGTCGCATAATAAAAAATCTCACCATTGGTGAACCGGAGCTCTAGCCAAGGATCAAAAAAAAATTATTTAATCCAGTTCATTTTTACTCAGGATTTATTATTATTATTATTTTGTTTTGTTTTTTGGGTAGATGTTGTACCAGCTGCATCTGTGCCTGAGTGAATTTAGGAATGTTGAGTCAATACGTGCCTCAGTGTGCCTTGTCTGGTGTGTGTGTATGTGTGTGTTTTCAGCAAATAGATGCCTGTATTTAGATGAAAGTCTCTATGTTATGGAGAATGCACACAAAGAAAATGCAAGCAATTATCCTTTTTTTGCCATTACTTAATTTTATATGCGACGGGAATGGAACCAGCAACAATACCGTATGCTAACTGTGAACGCCAGGAGCATTTCCACTAGGTCACCAAATTTATAACTTGAGTAAAGAAATGAAAAGAATAAGAGCTGTAAAAATGAGGTGCTTCCCAAGACTCAGGCATCTCATACAAAGACCACGTCACGAATGAAGAAGTCAGGAGACGCATCCCCAATGAAATCGGGCCCTATACTGACCTTCAAACAAAAGACAACAAAAACTGAAGTGGTTTGGTCATGTCACATGCTCCTCTGGTCTTGCTAAAACAATCCTACAAGGCACAGTGAGAGGAGGAAGAAGAAGAGGCAAGCAAAGGAAGAGATGGGAGGACAACATTCGAGAGTGGACAGACATGGAGCTGAGAGCGGCCGAGAGACGCAAGGACTGGAAAAAGGTGGTTGACAAAGCTTCGAAGGGGCCCCAAAGGATTCGGAATCTGAGGGATCAGTGAAAGAAATAACGGAAGCAGTGGGGTTTTTTAAATGGGAAACCTTTCCACCAATATGTTTTTGCCACAAAATGTTGTATTCTGTGGTTACAATAACCAAACCCCAAACAAAAACAAAACAACAACAACAAAAGCATAAAATGCACGAAAGATAAGGTGCATACAAAGCAGAGATAATTATTGAAGAACAAGATTGTCAAATACAAGCAAGTAGTCCCCCTTGAACTAGAGTTGTCCCGTTGCTACGTAAAACATTCTTTAATCTCTGAGCGATGTAAATCTTTTTTCCACTATGATTTTCCCCCCAAAGAGCACACTGAGAGCAAAAGTAGAAAAAAAACGTATAGTTAGGTAAGAAACTTTCTGGTGCATTATTGATTTAGTGTAAAGTTAAAATCGCATGAAAACCCGCCACATACCAAGCGCGCTAGTGTTGACGTAAAACAAAATGTCGGAGGGCGACTGACAGATGACAGCACATAGTCTTTGGGTGTTGATCGATTGACAGTAAGGGTCCGGCTGTTCCATCAACATGTCAGACAGCGACGACGAAGGCCCTGACCGGCAGCTTAAACTGGTTATTCTGGGTGACGGTGCATCAGGCAAGGTGGGTTTTAAACTGTCATTGCATAGCTTTTTTTTTCATTTAATATTTTTCTGTTTGCGGAGCTCTGCAAATGCAATATCACACAAACATACCTATTCACGTCTTATGTAATTTACTCGTGTACTGTTGTGCCCTTCAGTTTGATGTTTGTTTGTATAACACTAACAGTAGATTAGAAAAGAAGTGTGTGTGTAATCCTCCATACCCTAAAAGGGGTGAAAGGAATTAAATCTTGAATGGTGTGTGTGTGTGTGTGGTTCGTGGTTGTAGTACTTAGTAATGTAGAGCCTTATGTAGTGCCATAAGTAATAACTAGTAGTAGTAATAGTAGAATTAGCAATTGTAGTAGAACTTTCAATGCCTTTCAAATCAATGAAATTGGACAAAGACAAAGCCAGGATAGTCGAAAGTTCTTTTTTTAATTTTGAGGATAATAGAGAAGAGAGTCATAGACTCATAGTTGATGATGTGGGATGATGATTTCTTATGTAACAGACAGATAAATGAGATAATATGAATCATCCAAATACTTTATGGTCTCCATGAACACAACACAGATTAATAATACTATAAAAGCACTGACAGAAATATGCACTTGTGCTACATCAGTACATGACATCTTTTGCAAAATGCAAACAGACAACTGTCCATAAGAAATTCCTAGAAGTAGTAGTAGATGAAGTAAACAGGCAAGTGTGTTTTCACACGTACACACACTCACATAAACACACACACACACACACATAAACACACACACATGCACGCACACATGCATACATGCATGCAAGTGACGCATGCACACACACACACACACACACAAACCGCAGCTGTCAGTTTCCCCCACTTTCAGCTGCTGTCCAGCCCAGCCCAGCCCAGCTGGGGCCAGCTGGTGCTAATCATAGCAGGAACTGACCACACTTGGACTTGGTAAATGGAAGAGCACACTCAATTTAGCACTCTGACTCCTTGGATTTGCTATGATCTGTGAGTGTGAAACACACACACACACTCACACACATGGATGACAGGATTTACAAAACTGCATACACACGGGAACTGGATGTAAAAATGGCACTTGAGTGCTTATTGAAAATATTCCATTATCTTCGAAATAAGAAAAATAAAATAAAATAAATCAACACAGTCACACACACACACACACACACACACACACACGCAAACACACATACACACACGCAAACACACACACCAAGCAAACACACACATCACACACACACACACAACACACACACACACACGTTTACCATTTGGTTGTTGATTATAATTTATAAATATTTATATAAAAACAACAACCAAAAAAACACTGGTGCAACTGCAAGCATAATACCACATCTGTCTATCTTAGTATCTATCTATCTTTGTATATCTGTCTATCTATCTATAAATCTATCTATCTCTCTGCCTATCTATCTATCTTTCCATCTTTCTGTCTATATCTATATATCTATCTATCAATCTATAGATATATCAATCTAGATCTATCACCCCTAAAGGCCTTCAGATGAGACTATAAACCAAGGTCCCTGTGTGAACGCATGCAGAACATCTTGTGCTAGCTAGCTATCTATATCTATCTGTCTGTGTATCTGTCATCTACCTGTCTATCTATCTGTCTGTCTCAGTGTCTGTCTGTCTCAGTGCCTGTCTCAGTGTCTATCAGTCACTGTATAGGTCTGTCTGTCTATCTATCTGTAGTATAGATATCAATTTGTCTATAGATAGATAAACAACATGATTGGATTGGATTGGATCTAGATCTATTTATATCTGGAAGGAAGGTGGCAGGATGGTTAAGACGTTCGCCTGTCAACAAGTTAACCGTGAGGTCCTGGGTTCGATTCCCAGCCTCGCCCTTTCTTCCCAGTTTGACCAAAAAAATTGAACTGAATGTCAAAGTCCTTCGGATAAGACTATAAACCAAGGCCCCGTGTTTGAACGCATGCAGAACATCTTGCGCACACGTTAAATCCTGTTCCGCTTTTCGGAAGAGTAGGCCATTGTGTGCCAGTGGAAACATGACAAAATGTACAAAACCACATACACACTGGATGTAAAAAAGCACATGAGTGCTTATTTCATTATCCTCAAAATAAAAGAATAAATAAAATTAAAATAAATAATGCCAGCATGAAACACTTTGGTTATTATAATTTATATATTTGGTTATAGTTAGCTATTTAACGTCAAAGCTGTCAGACATTGACAGAAATGCTAAACTACTAAATTCAGCAAAAATGCTTTGCACAGATGAGATTATGATAGTTTGATACTTTTTATTTAAATAGGCTGAGTAAGAGAGTGTAACCTGAAAAGACAATTTCAAAGATTAAAAATTCATAGCTGTTTCAGCATTTGATCATGATTTAATCATTTAGAGTATTATACTTATAGGGGAAAAGATAAAAGAAAAACATATAAAATTAATCAACATACCTTTTATTTTTCTCTTTTAGATCATTATAATGATTAATCAACATACCTTTTATTTTTCTCTTTTAGATCATTATAATCATAATTTGGTGTGGCAGAGTGTATCATATGCACTGTAGGCAAGTGTTACAAATGATGTTATTCTGTTGTTGGTGCTGGCTGTAAAGGTTGCAGTTTTTCTGATAATTTTGACATGGCTGTTGTGTTGGATTGTCTTGCAGACCTCTTTGTGTATGCGCTACGCTCAGGAGCAGTTTCAGAAGCAGTATGGACAGACCATTGGCCTGGACTTTTATTTGAAAAGAATCGTTCTTCCAGGTGATTTTCTGTTTCTATTTTGCTGTTGCTATTTAGAAAAAACTGTTTACTGCTGCTGTTGCTGTTTTTGTTTCTAAAGCCCCCAAAAAGTGTTCATCTGCTCTTGCTCTCCTCTGTGGTTCATTTGACCAGTCTAAGTATTGTACATACCATTACATACATGTATGCAAAAATGTACCACTTTCAGTCGTGACAGATTAATCTGTGCTTCTTATTTTCTTTTTGTTTTTTCTTTCTTTGTTGAACTAAGATTTGTGATGTTTTTAGTTAGGTGATGCAAACTGACTTTTGCACTGAAATGACATAGACATGTTAAGCTTTCAGTTAGGTGGTGCAAACAGACTTTTGCCTTGAACTGACACAGACATGTTATGGTTTTTTTTTTTTTTTTATACAATGAGAAAGTTGTCCCTGGACAGTGAAGTCATAGATGACTGTGACACGCAGGTTCAGTCCATGTGGCCCTGGAGATATGGGACATTGGTGGCCAGACCATTGGCAGCACCATGCTCTCCAACTACATCTTTGGAGCTCATGTGAGTTGTGGAATATATTCATCTATTTGCTGTTCAAACTTTTGCGAGGATCAAACTGAGTACAGAACTGCAACTATTGTGGAGTGAGCGCTTGGTTATCAATGGATAGTGAGGATTCTAAGTATTTCATTCAGCAAATGTGTAGATATATAATTTGTTTGACTTTTTTGGTCTTACCTGTGTGTATACACACACACACACATGCTCACACGCATGCATGCATGCATGTGTAGAGGATCCCTGATCCTTACAGGAACTAAGATTCACTTCTATTGGGGCGGGAGTGATGAGAAAGAATAGGAAGAGGGTCAAAGGAAGAGAAAAGAAAAGAATTGAATACACTGTGCATGCAACACACAACAACATGTATACCATATGACACTCCAAAATCAATAATTCAAGCCATCAGTTCTATGCAAACAAAAGTTAGATCTGAGTCACTGAAATTTGTCATTTAATCCATCACCTCACTTTAAACGGCTCAGATCTTACTTTTTGTTGGATTCCATCTCACTCAGGTATATATTATGATGAAAACATTAAAATTGTAGCAAAACAGGTTAGCAACGGGATTATTAGTTGTTGCAAATTGAAAACTCCATTTGTCACTGCAAGAATGCTATCAGATGGTTCAAAAAGCACAATTAAAGTTATTCCAGTGTGAGAAAAAGAGAGTTGGTTGTCAGGATGTATCTAGAAAAATGATACAATTTGAGTCTTGTGTTAAAAAACAAAAAACAGACTGGTTCTGTATAAGAAAGATTGTTTCTCTGGTCCTGAGATGAAAAATTGAACTGTTTTTAACACTAAGTATGTTGGACATGTTTTTTGCATTTGTGGTCACAGTATAACTGTTGATAGTATATATATATCAATATGCCAGATGCTGAAAGATTACATACCTATTCTTACCTCATCATTGTCATCCGCAATCTTCAGTGATCCTTTATTGATGTATATTTTTTTTCAAATTGTTATTGCATAGCGCAGTTAGTTCTTTATTATGATTATTATGGACTTAAAAAAGATTCTCTTTTGGTGGAAAACATTTCCTCTTCTTGTTTATTGTTAGACATGCGGCTTTTACTGTTCACTTGTTAGATCTTGTTACAAATGTGAATTTTTTTTAAAATCTCTTTTGTTGTTGTTGTCTATTGTACCTAGGTATTATTCAAGAGTTGCATATTCTAGCTTTCATTGTAGGTCAGTCGTGCCATTTCCATTTACTTGTCCACTGGTATTCAGAATATGTTTTCCTCCATCCCCAATGATCCAAACTCCCCCCCCCCCCCCCCCCCCCACCACCACCCATGGAGCCAATGAGAAAAATAAAAACATGATGGAAGGACAGTGTTATACAGTAAATTACATTTTCAGACACTAGATACTGTTCAGCTCAGCAGAATGCACGCAATAACAGACTGTAGCGTTACAGTTGTGCTGTATGCTGCACTTGCAGGGGGTGATGTTGGTGTACGACATCACCAACTACTCCAGCTTTGAGAACCTGGAAGACTGGTACAACGCCGTGAAGAAAGTGTGTGCTGGGGGGCCCTTGCCGCACGTCGCCTTGGTCGGCAACAAACGTGAGTCCATGGATCTTTGTCCCTGACACGGGTTCAGGCAAAAGCTGGTGTCAGTGTGTGTCTTTGTGTGTATGTGTGTGGGCATGGGGGTGTGGGTGGTGTGTGGTGTTGTTTTTGTGCATGTGGGTGTGTGGGGGGGTTGGGGGTGTTTGCTGAGGCGATGTTGGGGTTTTATGAGTGTGTTGAGATTGTTTGTGCTATGTTGTGGTGTGTACACACATACACACACACACCACATGTATGTATATATTTATTGAAATTGAAAGATTTTTTTAAAAGTTAGTCTATTGTCAAGTAAAGACTTATTGAAAGTAGTAGTGTAGAACTACACATTCAATTTCCACTTTGGTAATAGCTAAAGAAGACTACTAATGTAATTATCTACGGGTGGATTTCACTGAGAATAATGATAATAATAATAATGCATGAAATTTATATAATGCTGAATGTTGTAAAACATTCAGATCGAAGCGCTTGCACTCAAATCGTTTACACGCATGCAACTTCACACACACACACACACATGTAATGCTGATTGCATTGGCCCCTTGGATCTGGAAAAGAGGAGTATAGCTGCCAACAGTTGCTGGCTTCCGATCATGGTGCACTCTTCATTCCTGGGTACATCACTTGAACAGGAGATGAAAAGTTTGCTCTTTTAACGGAAAAAAATAGCTTCACCCACATTTTCAGGAACCCGCCCCCGCCACGTTCCATTTCTATCAATTCTCAAAGGTTGGCCGCTATAGAAGAGAAGTTTTGCTTGTAGCAGAGAGGAAGATATGCAGGGAAAGCGTTAGTTTTTAGGCCTGAGTCAATACTTCTCAGGCTTTCAGTGTCTTCTGTGTGGCGTTGTTGTGGGCAGTTGACCTGGAGCACATGAGGACGGTGAAGCAGGACAAGCACCAGAAGTTTTCCCAGGAGAACAACATGTCCAGCTACTTTGTGTCTGCCAGGACTGGAGAATCTGTGAGTCACCGGCACCGGCTGCCTGTAGTGGGGCCTGACACTGACAGTGCAGCTCAGCACAGCACAGTACAGCACACACAAGTGCAGCACAGTAGAACACTGCATTGCACAGTACAGCACGGTAGAACACTGCATAGCACAGTAGAACACTGCATAGCACAGTACAGCACGGTAGAACACTGCATAGCACAGTGCAGCACAGTAGAACACTGCATAGCACAGTACAGCACGGTAGAACACTGCATAGCACAGTAGACCACTGCATAGCACAGTATGAACACTGCATAGCACAGTATAACACTGCATAGCACAGCAGAACACTGCATAGCACAGTACAGCACGGTATAACACTGCATAGCACAGCAGAACACTGCATAGCACGGTAGAACACTGCATAGCACAGTACAGCACGGTAGAACACTGCATAGCACAGTAGAACACTGCGTAGCACAGTAGAACATGGCATAGCACAGTAGAACATGGCATAGCACAGTGCAGCACAGTAGAATACTGCATAACACAGTAGAACACTGCATAGCACAGTAGAACACTGCATATCACAGTACCGCACAGTAGAACACTGCATAGCACAGTAGAACACTGTATATCACAGTGCAGCACAGTAGAACACTGCATAGCACAGTGCAGCACAGTAGAACACTGCATAGCACAGTACAGCACAGTAGAACACTGCATAGCACAGTAGAACACTGCATAAACACCACAGCACAGTAGAACACTGCATATCACAGTGCAGCACAGTAGAACACTGCATAGCACAGTAGAACACTGCATAGCACAGTGCAGCACAGTAGAACACTGCATAGCACAGTAGAACACTGCATAGCACAGTGCAGCACAGTAGAACACTGCATAGCACAGTAGAACACTGCATAGCACAGTAGAACTCTGCATAGCACAGTGCAGCACAGTAGAACACTGCATAGCACAGTGCAGCACAGTAGAACACTGCATAGCACAGTAGAACACTGCATAGCACAGTGCAGCACAGTAGAACAGCATAACAGTAGAACACTGCATAGCACAGTGCAGCACAGTAGAACACTGCATAGCACAGTACGGCACAGTAGAACACTGCATAGCACAGTATAACACTACGTAGCACAGTAGAACACTGCGTAGCACAGTGCAGCACAGTAGAACATGGCATAGCACAGTAGAACACTGTACAGCACAGTAGAACACTGCATAGCACAGTGCAGCACAGTAGAACATGGCATAGCACAGTAGAACACTGCATAGCACAGTGCAGCACAGTAGAACACTGCATAGCACAGTGCCACAGTAAAACTACGTAGCACAGTAGAACACTGCATAGCACAGTGCAGCACAGTAGAACACTGCATAGCACAGTGCAGCACAGTAAAACATGGCATAGCACAGTAGAACACTGCGTAGCACAGTACAGCACAGTAGAACATGGCATAGCACAGTAGAACACTGTATACCACAGTGCAGCACAGTAGAACACTGCATAACACAGTACAGCACAGTAGAACACTGCATAGCACAGTAGAACACTGCATAGCACAGTAGAACACAGCACAGTGCAGCACACCATAGTGCCGCAAGCATAGTACATAACAACATAACACAGTGCAGCATTGTACAGCAAGTATACAGCACAACTAGTACAGCTCTGTACAGGACAACAGTACAAGCTCAGTACAGCACAGCACAGTAAAGCATGCATCGGCACACTACAGCACAACTCAGCCTAGGTGGAATTCTGTGAAAAACGCTTCCTACAGATTTAAATTAAAGTGCACGACAAGCAAAACTCAATGTGTTATAGTTGAAACATCGCCTCATGAACAAGTCTGTGGAGAATGACTTGTAAAGTCTATTCCTCCCTCCCTCCCTCCCTCCCTACTGCATCATTCTTTTCTCAGTCTCTTTAACAATGTTTGCAGTGTATTTCTGTTTATTGTGACTGTTTTTGATATTTCTCGTAAGTAATGCCTGTAATAGTTTTGGTGCTAATGCTGATTTTTATAAAAAAAAGAAAATAGAAGTGAATGCTTCTCTCGTATAGGGGGGTGTGTGTGTGAAATTATTGAAGAGACTGCTTCTCTTATAAAGGTGTGTGTGTGTGTGTTCATGTGTGTGTGTGTGTGTTGCTTTTCTCTTATAAAAGGTGTTTTGGGGTGTGTGTTCATTGTGTGTGTTGTGTTTGAGTTTTGCGATGGAGCTTATGTGAAGAATAGACTATGTATTGTAAGTGTGTGGGCTTTAATTGTGTTGGCTTACTGTTTTTTTATTTGTGTTTATGATGCCCATTTTAATGGATGGTTTGAGAAGAAAGCAAATGTCTGCTTACATTGTAGCTGTCTACAAAGAAAAGCCCCATGCCTTTGACAGCTGACACAGCACAGCACAATAGCACAGAGTAGCATTTATAATCAGCACAGCAAGCGCAGTGCAGCACAGCACAGGTAGCATTTTATATTATGCACGTCACAGCACAGCAAACGAGCACACAGCACATGCACATCACAGTGAGCATTTGATTTGGACAGCCCAAAGCGCAGCACAACAACAAATGCAGCCCGACTACTACATGCACGTCATAACATAGGGCAGGATACATGAAGCTCAACCTGCAGTACAACACAACATAACAAACCACATCTCTAACACATAATAGTAATGATAATGACAGTATGATGATGATGATGATGACGGCGACAACGATGATGATGATGATGATGATGAAAACTCTGATAAAAGAAATAGTAACACAACAACAATAGTAAATGTGATGGCAACTCTAATGAAAACAACATTCAAAACCCAGAAGACATTTCAGTCCCATGCTTCACATGTAGACCTGGAACCTGTACCATGCTACTTAACGCAGTGCGGCATACACCACGCCACATTCCCCCCTTGTCTGTTGCAGGTCAATCTGTGTTTCCAGCGGGTGGCAGCCGACATTCTGAGAATCAAACTGACCCGTCCAGAAATGGAGCAGCAGCACCGTGTGGTCAAGGCCGAGGTCATCCACCACAAGAACGACCGCGCGCCCATGGCTCGCCCCTCAGGCAAGGAGACGAAGAGCTCTATCTGTTCTGTCATGTGAAGGGCCACTGCACTGCGCTGCGCTGTGTGCTGTTAGTCAGCGCAGAGAGGAACAGCTGCAGGTGCCTGTCTTGTGTGTGTTGGCTTGTCATGTAAGGCGTTGATCAGAACAGCGAGGAAAATGTCCCTGTGTCGTTGAGAAGAAACAAAGAGAAGAAGGCTGTTACTTAAAAGAAAAACATCAGAGTAAATATTTTGAGTTAGACTGTTACTTTAAAGAAAAACAGCAAAGTAAATATTTCGACTAAGACTATTACTTTAAAGAAAGACAGCAAAGTAAATATTTCGACTAAGACTATTACTTTAAAGAAAGACAGCAAAGTAAATATTTTGAGTAAGACAGTTACTTTAAAGAAAAACAACAAAGTAAGTATTTTGAAAAAGGCTTTATTCTTTACAGAGAACACAAAGTGACTAAGTCCAAAGACAGTGAGAGTTTAGCAGGCTAATTTCAGTGAGGAGAGAAATTATTAGTGGTATTTCAAAAATGAAATAAAAAAATGAAAGTACAACAAATTGAGTCTGTGTCAGAACAGTGCTTTGATTTTTTTTCCTTTAGATATAAGCAGAATTGCTGCAGTATTTGACTCCCTCTTTAGCCCACAATATTGCTCCTGCATCAGACAGTTATCAGAGATACCCGAGTAACTGTCTACTGAAAAAAACATTCCACAGATTTTATATTTTTTACTGAAATCTTTGAACCCCCCCTCACCCCAAAACATGAACTGAACTTTCAGTTTGTCTGCAGACACATTTTCATGTTTATTGTGAAGCGAAAAGTCTTTCATTTCAGTAAGAAATACATTCAGTTTGCATTTATGTGACGTGTTACATATTGAGTGAGTTTAGGACTTCAGTCCGTTGACAACTTCAGATTTTGTCATATACTTTCTTTGATAGTTGTGTGTGTGGATGAAGAGGGTTTGTTTGTTTGTTTATCTTTTGCTTTTGTTTGCCATTTTTGTTGTGTTTGTTTGTGGTTTGTGCTGTTGCTTAACTGGAAAAAAACATCAAAGCTGGTATCTCAAGTGCTTTACAACTGAGGATTACAAAGTCTCCTTTCAGAAATGTGAATGACATCCTGGATAAAAGAAAGAAAAGAGTTGTGAGGACAAAAGTCCCATCCCTGAACAAAGGCGCACACACCACTTCAAGGTGGCACTGAGCAGCGGCTACAGGAGCACTGGCCTGGCCCACAGGTTGGTGAACAGTGGGGGAGGTGAATTTAATAGAAAAACTTGGTCAGACAAAGAAGGCCCCCTAGGTTGTTCCTGTCTCTCTTGTTTGACATGCCTACATAACAGCCATGGTAGAAAGACAGGTGCATACACAAATGACTGGGAACTGATTCGTTGAAGTTTATTCCTTTCACAAAATAGGCTTCCTGGCCCAGGCCAAAAGCTCTGTCAGTTGTTGATGTCAGCAAAGTACCAAGGTCTACACTATACCATTGTTATGCCTTGAAATATTTTCTTAAAATCGTCTTCATCCATGACAAGCTCTTAGTATAATACCCTGTCTTCTCCTTTAAAAGAGGTACAATCCTCATAAGTCAGAGTATGGATGCCTATGTGGCAGGTTACAGCCATACACGCAAGACTTCTCACCCAGTGTGCACTTGTGGTCTCACAATGATTCCAGGTGTGATTGAGGGAGATTGGAGTGTGTACTGTGGGTGGAGCCCCCCGCCCCTCTTCCCTCGCTGGCCCCCGGTGGTTGAGCTGGGAAATATCCTCAATAACAGCGATGCTTTTCATCTGTGTCAAAACAGAAACTCCTGCCAATTTTGTCATGGCGTGAAGCTTCCAAATGAAGAGCATAGAACAAACTTAGGGGCAGAAAAGTGGAGGGATTAAAGTATAAGACTCACTATCAGAAATAATCTGTGAGTGCTGTGTTTGGAGTCCTCTGTCAGGCTGTGTTTGGGGTCCTCTGTCAGGCTGTGTTTGGAGTCCTCTGTCAGGCTGTGTTTGGGGTCCTCTGTCAGGCTGTGTTTGGGGTCCTCTGTCAGGCTGTGTTTGGGGTCCTCTGTCAGGCTGTGTTTGGGGTCCTCTGTCAGGCTGTGTTTGGGGTCCTCTGTCAGGCTGTGTTTGGGGTCCTCTGTCAGGCTGTGTTTGGAGTCCTCTGTCAGGCTGTGTGTGTTTGGGGTCCTCTGTCAGGCTGTGTTTGGGGTCCTCTGTCAGGCTGTGTTTGGGGTCCTCTGTCAGGCTGTGTTTGGGGTCCTCTGTCAGGCTGTGTGTGTTTGGGGTCCTCTGTCAGGCTGTGTTTGGGGTCCTCTGTCAGGCTGTGTTTGGAGTCCTCTGTCAGGCTGTGTGTGTTTGGGGTCCTCTGTCAGGCTGTGTTTGGAGTCCTCTGTCAGGCTGTGTTTGGGGTCCTCTGTCAGGCTGTGTTTGGGGTCCTCTGTCAGGCTGTGTTTGGGTCCTCTGTCAGGCTGTGTTTGGAGTCCTCTGTCAGGCTGTGTTTGGGTCCTCTGTCAGGCTGTGTTTGGGGTCCTCTGTCAGGCTGTGTTTGGGGTCCTCTGTCAGGCTGTGTTTGGGGTCACCATCAGGTGTCCTCCATGTGTAGGCATGTTTCCCCATGAGTCAACTTCAGATCTTGAATCCATTCTCTTCCAAGTTCTCTGGAGGAGACTATAAGCTGGAAACCTGTGTGCAAAGGCATGGATGGAGAGCGTCTTGAGCACACCTGAAAATCCGTAGTCCTGTTAAAGCAGAAGAGTAGTAGTAGTAGTAGTAGTGCAGTCAGTTGTAACCAGTCTGACATGCAGTCAGGGGGCCGTCTCCTGCCTGGAGAGGGATGGATGGCCTCACCCAGCCTCGCCTGGCCAGAGACACGGGGCATCAATGTTTCGTGCAGTGATCCAAGGACTCGTGAGGCAGTTAGTTATATATGAAGAACAAGAACAAAGAAACTTGAGAGCTTTTTTCTGTGAACACTTCTCTGTATCCCTGTTCCTCTGGTGGCCTTCTTTGATGTCAGCAGTGCTGCCTGCTGCTGTTGTTGTGTGTGTCGCCTTTGTTCAAGGATCACACTTCTTATACTTCAGTTATTGATTGTTGTTTTTTCATAATTTTTTTTTTCTTCATGTTTATTGTTTGGTATTGTGTGTTTTCAGCTCACAGCTGTAATTTGTATCACATTTATCAGTATTGTTTTATTATGAGTATTGCATCAGCTGATTTGGGAAGATTTTTTTTTTCAGTTTTATTCTGATTGTCTCTTTAAATCACCAGAAGTAAGACTTGCTATTTCATTGATTTGGTTGATATTGGGGTTTTTTTTAAAATTCTGTCTTTTAAAGAAAAAAGATTGAAAAGCTCATTTTGTAAGCTGGCCAGTCAATATATTGGGAAAAGTTTTAAGAAAATGAAGATATGATTTTGCTTTATTCAGTCCATGACACAGTTTTGTTTTGAGGAAGAAAATCTGTTTGTGTGAAACAGTATTACAATGTCACATACAGCATTTCTGGGAGGGTTTTTTTTTCTTTGTAAAGATAAAAATAGCAAGTTAGTAAAACCAATGACAGTAATGATAACAGAGTAACCCTCCATCCCCCCCACCCCCACCCCCAACCTACTCAAGAACATGGATAGGGGAATGAAGCAAGGCTTATGAATGCAGACAGACACATGATGCAGAAACAGGGACAACACACACACACACACACACACAAACACGCATGTATGCACACGTGCCCACACATGCACACACACACAGAGATATAGACAGATAAATATCGAAGGATGGATAGATAGGTGGGGATGGAGGCAGACAGGCAGGTAGGCAGGCAGACAGGGAAAGAACTCAAACAGTTATGTCACATAACATGTAAGTCTTAAGACATGAACCTGGGTGCACAGGGAGTACAGAAATGAGAAATCCAAGACAACTTTTGTTTTTCTTCCAGGGTAAAATCTTTTTTTTTTCTTCCAGGGTAAATTTTTTTTTTCTTTCAGGGTAAATTTTTTTTTTTTCTAGGGTAAAATCTTTTTTTTTTTTCTTCCAGGGTAAAATCTTTTGTTTTCCTTCCAGGGTAAAATTTTTAAAAAGTGTTTTTGCTAACTGCTTCTTGAAGTGAAAGCAGCCTTTGTGTTTGAAAAATGTTATCCTCTACATTTTTACCGTCTTCGCCCCCCCTCCCCCACTCCTTTTTTTGTCTTCCAGGGTAAAAAAGAACAAAGGAAAAAAGTATTATTGCTGTGTGCTTCTGAAAGCAGCTTTTGTTTTGGAAGAAACGTTATTCTCTACCATTTTTAACCTCTACCCCCTCACACACGCACACACACACATGCACGCACACACACGTGCAAATGCACATGCTCACACACATGCATGCACACTCAAACATGCACATGCACACGCACACACACACACCTCCCCTCCCTTTATTTCTTTGTTATCTGAGATGTAATCCCTGCAGTCAGAGTGCGGCTGCCTTAATAGTGGGCAAAACGGTCGCATCTGCAAAATCCCGCCATGGTTGAACCTCAGAGCTCTAGCCGAGGAACAAACAAAAACCGGAGCCATATTTCTGGATTTGTGTTTCCCTATGCCAAAATTACACCCACTGCTTATTTCATGACATATTATGTAGTGGCTTGTGATTACTGTATGAGAATGGTTTGACTCTTCCCAGCAATTTTTTTAGAATGTTGGAGTAGTTGGTTGTTTGTGTTTGGGGCTTCTTTTGCTGCTTGGGAAAAAATTTCACCCAACAATGCTACTATAGTTTGCACATATAATTATGTCTCATTGGAAGATTTTTTTGTGTTTTTGTTTCTTGTTTTCATGTGTGTGGGTTTTGGTTTGTTTTTTTGCACCATTGAAGAAAATGACCTCATAACACTTAAGAAAAATTTTTAAAAAGAAAGTAGAATAATGACTATTGTAAGGACAGTGTCTCATCTTTCAATAGGAAGATTTCAGACATGATGTTATAGAAAACTGAAAGTGTTTCTTTTGTGATGTAATGCCTTTTTTAAAAAGTTCAAATAGTCCATTATGGAAATGTGTATTGTGTGACCAGTAAACCTTGAACTTAAGAAAGAAAACAACCCCCCTCCCAAATTGAAGACACTGGTAATTTTGAAAAATGCCTGTAAAAAAAGCACTAACAAGCAAGCAAATTAAATAAAAGTTTTCAGAGTGACATTTCAGACACACCACACACACACACATACACACACATGCATGCTCGCATGCACGCACGCACACACACACACACACACACACAGTGACACGCACACCTGCAAACACACATCATACATACATGTGTGCGTGTACATGCATTTCATGTTTTCCAAAGGACTCTCTGTGTTGTGAAGCATCCACTACATGTACAAGTCCCTGTTTCTATTGAAGAACGGAGCAGTGGTACAGATGACATGGAAAAGAAGATGATATCCAAGGTCAATGATTGTATGATTGCCATTTTCACTTGTTTGAGAAATAAACTGGAGGAAAAACATCTTGACACAGAAAAGAAAAATCTAAAAAGGAGGAGAAAATAACAGGTTAAAGAAAGAGATAAGAAAAACCATGAATGAATGATGAAGGGTTTATTCAGCTTAATCACCATAGTTCCATTTTGAAGGGTATCAGTGTCAATTCTCACATCTCAATGTAGTTTTCTTATAATGAAAAAACTTGATGATGCATCCTTCTGCAGACTTGTTGTATTACAGAGCATAATAATGATGTAAAAAAAAAGGATGTGTCTCGTTACAAAGTAGCATGTTGTAAATGTCAACAGTGTGCACTATTTCTTCCAGTCTCAGTTGCTGCGCATGCCTATTTATAGCACAGACCAGCACCTCTTGAAGGCTTTATAGAGATAAAAATGACATTGATAGAGAGACAGACATAAACAGAGACAGAAAGTGAGACAGACAGACAGACAGAGAGAGAGAGAGAGGGCGAGTGTGTGTGTGTGCGTGCGTGTGTGTGTTTTATGGATAAAATTGCCCGGCTTCAGATCTCGGTTTTGTTTTTAACAACTTTTGCTGTGTTGTCTATTTGCATTTATTGGTGTAGAGTCAACAGAGTGTATGTATTGTGTGTACATAGTGTGTAGCCAGATTGCTTTGAAGTTAACAACTGATCAGTTTTTATTAATTGTGGTCTCTGTTTCAGTTTTACAGAATCCGCTTTTCTCTATCATGTCCTTTTCTGTTTTGCTTTTAAAAATACAAATCGCCCAAGTGTGTTGTACTGTTTACGCAGTGAGTACAATTTCACATATCTGTGCTGATGTAATTCCTTTCTGGTTGTCCTGTCAGCCACCCTGTGTTGCTTAGTGGCCAAAAGGTTAACATGCTCATAATGTGGACACTAAGAGGGTTTTGGTTTGGATCTCTTCTAAACTTGTTTTCATCTTCCCCACATCTCGAGATTTATGGTCTGAGTTCTAGTCTTTTGCATAAGTGAATAAACCACAGTTCCATGTTCAGTATACACTTAGTGCACTTAAAAGAACTCTTGGCAACAAAAGAGTTGTTCATACAAGATCCTTAGGGGAAACAGATCTGTCTTCAGAGGCAAATGAATGTGTTTAAACACAGGAGACGACAAGGAAATGGGGTGGTGGTAGATGTACTGTACAGAGAGAAAGCTTGTGATGAAAGGCTCAATCAAAGGCAGTACAATTGAATACAGAACTATGATACACAAAGTCAGTCTGTTACGGAGGCACATCATGTAGTTGTACACAATGCAGTACTTACAACACATTTTATTGTACAGCTCTACCTGTTATAAAAGTGATAACATTTATCAATCACAGTTATCATACACCTAAACAAAATCATTTTGTTTCATTGAATGTACAGACACCCCTGCATGCACACATGCATGCACACACACACACACACACACACACAGAGTCTGATGTTTTACATGAAGGAAAGCTATTCAAACATTTTTGGGTGGTATCTGTCTTCACATCTAAAAGACAATCTTTTTTCTTTCTTTTTTTTAACTCCTTGTCAACATGAATGCTGATTTCTTCAAACTTAGATTTATCTCCTCCTGCTGCAGTGATAGCTTTAGCAGTGTATGTTTGCTGATCAAAAAAATAAATTATTTTATGGGGTAGTGAAGAACAATACTTTTTGTGTGTTCTTTCCCCCTGTAAATGTGCATTATTATGAGTCTATCATGTTTTTACATTATCATGACAGGATACACTATATACTATACATTATGATTATACTATCATGATTATAATTATACTATATCACAGCAAGCAAATCCAACATCACTCAGTCAAGAGTGCTAAATTTAGTGCACCCTTTCATTTACCAAGTCCAAGTGTGGTCAGTTCCTGCTATAATTAGCACCAGTTGACCCCAGCTGGGCTGAGATGGGATGGGATGGAACAGATAGCAGCTGAGAGCAGCTGAAAGTGGGGAAAACTGACAGCTGTGATATATATGACATATTTATATATATAATGTCATATAATATGTCATATATATATATATATATATATATATTATATATTTATAATGATACTTAGTTGTGTTCTCTTGACTCTTTTTCATAAAGAATAAGTGAATAAACTCTTTGTCATAAATGAATAAAAGGTGGAGGCTTTGTGTGAGTGTGTGTGTGTGTGCACGTGTGTGTGTGTGTGTGTGATTACTACTTGTTGGTCTTTGAAGAGGCCATAAGGACAAAGTAGTCAGAGAACTGTTTCCATTATCAGTGTCATCATTGTCAGTGTTCTTATTATCATTATCATATAAATCTTCAATATGCTCTTATTACGACTTTTACTGCTGTATTTTTTTCTTTTTAGTAGTTGTGATTGCTATTGATTCTGGTATTAATATGTACTTTAGTCTTAGATTATTTGTCCTGTCATTATGGTTGTCAATGTCATTATCATCATCATGAACAGTATATGGGTGTCAATACTGTTGTCGTTTTCTACATGCTTTTGGTAAGAACGGAATCTCTTCTTGGCAATTTTTTGTTATTTGTTTATACTTTTTTAAAAAATCTGTCATTATCATGATTTTTATTTGAAGGCATGTCTAGAAGTGGAGGAATGAGGCCAGAAGATTTTTGTCACTAAACAAAATAGACAACCTTGTCCTGTCCTAGTATTATTATTATTATCATTATTATCATTATTATTATCATTATTATTACTATTATTATTATTATTTTTTTAAAAACCGTTATCTTTCTTTCAAAGGGAACAGTTATATTTCTTCCTATCGCATTTATTTCTGTTGTAAAACGATTTGGAGAAATTGTTTCTCGTGAGTATTCTATGACTTTTTAGGCTCGCTAAAGCTTTTTTGTTTTTGCTCACTAAAGCTATGTGTTTGTATTTTAAGTGATGGTTGAATTTTGTTTGTTTACTAAAAATATACACAAGTATTGCTATGATGCTGTACATATATACACACTCTTTTTGTTTTAAAATGGGATTTTAAAAAAATTTGTGGATCACTGAAATGATAATATGTATGTTCATGTGACATATTTTCCCCCCAATGTTTGTCTATACTTTTGGAGAGATGTTTGTAACATGTTTTATCAGTATTTCTTCCCTAAACTTTACCCCCACAATATTCTTCCCTATATCTATTGAAACACAACGATATGTTAACATGTGCTTTTATATATTATGTGTTATTTTGAAACGGCGAGTGAACAAGTTGACAATGATATTTTGTGCGTGTATCGAAGGAATCTGTGATAAGTGTTGTCTTTCCATTGTTTGTTTGTTATGAGTCTGTAACAGAAGAATCTATTTATGAAGACTGTTTTTCATAGTGATCAGTATTTTGTTGTCTATGTTGTACACTTGTTATGACATCGCACCTGCTTGTGTGATAGACCATGCTTTATCATGTGTCACAGTGTGTGTGTGTGTGTGTGTGTGTGTGCATGTTGGTTTGGTGTGTGTCATGGTGTGTGTGTGTGTGGTGTGTGTTTTATGTGGTATGGTGTGTGTGTGTGTGTGTGTGTGTGTGTGTGTGTGTGTGTGTGTGTGTTCTATGTTTTGTATCTCTCATGCATTAATAAAAAATCTTTAAAAGTTCTCATTCTGGAGTTGGTCTTCCTCTTTATTTTTGCTCATGTGTTTTGTCATGACATAATATCTGCTGGGCTGGGCTTTGGGCGTAAATTAAAACAATATATATGATGATATATGATATGATACAGTATGAACCTCCTACTGTTAATTTATCAAGAAAACTATTTTCTGCTGTGTATTTCCTGGGGGGGTTTCTATGAGTTTGTCCCTAACTGGTTCAAGGCTTGTAGAAGTTAATAGGGCTGTACCAAGGCAGACAGTGTGGACATTCTTCTGCTTCTTCGTGGAATGTTCAGATAGCAACTACTGTCTGTATGAGCAAAAATGCATTGCGCTGCCATTAAGTGCCTGACAAGTCAGGCCCAGCGCATCCGACTTTGGTGTGGGAAAACAAATATTTTCAGTCTTTCTGGAAAAAAGGCAGAAAGATGGACCAAGAAGGCAGAAGATAGACAACGAGACGAGGAATAAAGCAGAAACAAAAAGAGGGATAGAAAAGAGGACATTGCTAGGATAGATATTTCAGAGGGTTGGGGATGATATTTATACTGACACACCCCTGGCATCTCCTACAGGGACAGTGTAGACGTTGAAGGGCTTGTTTGAAAGTAGCACATGCTGACATTGTCAAGGGGATTTAGATTCACACTATGTTTGGAAAGTGAAATAATTATAGTCATCACCATCTTTAAAAAAAAATTTGAGATCAGATTTCAAATTGAGAACAGTTCACTTGGAAAATAGTAGTGTCTTTTAGCGGTTGGTTGGATTGTATACTCTATGAAATATCAAGCAACAACATGTAGATCCCTCGCCCCCTCCCCAACCCCCCTTTTTTTTAAAGAGAAAAAAGGCCATCAGAGATCAAACTTGTTGGTGCTGGAAGCGATCACATTATGTTAGTGAATGCTGCTCTTCTCTGATGCCACTTGCTGCTGTTCTCAGGGCACTCACTCTCTGCAGCAACATCTGTCACCATGATCCTCCCCACAGCTACCAGCACTTCCATCAGTCACCATGTAGGAAGAAGTGCTTCAGGAGGGTGGACAGGTTTCTTTTCACAAGCTGTAGACAGTGCATGTAGGGCGAAGGTGAAAGGAAGGATTAATGGAGATACTGAAGGATTTACCAACCAGGTCAATCTTTGACAGGATGAAACAGCTAGCAATGGTACAATGTTTGTGTGTGGTCACCAGCTGTTTTCACGTGACAGGTAGAGAGGAAATGGAAGCGCCCAGTGAAATGATACCAGATCTTGTGGCCCTGCAATGTACAATGTTAAATCTATGCCTTCTCCCTGTGGCTTTCTGGGGAAAAAAAGAGTATAGTAAAGGCATGCTGTTTCATTTCCCTTGTTTCATCATTTTCATTCATACTGACCTGAGTACGGCTACCTTCATAGCGGGCAAAAAGGATCACATACGCAAAATCTCATCTTTGGGGAACCTCGGAGCTCTTGCCGAAGAACGAAAAAAAAAATATATATATATATAAGACATGGTACTCTACAGAGATCTTTAATGGTGATACTGTTGGCGTTGTGTTGGGGGTATTCGCCAGTTTGAAAGCTGGGGGTCACCAGAAATGACAGGAACTCTTGTCTCTCTGATCACGCCCAGGAATCACTGTAGCACTCATGTCAGGCCCCAAATACACACTGCATTCTTCTTCTTCTTCCTCGAACGCTCAGGCAGCAACTCTTGGGGCCCTGACCAATGCTGTGGTTTGCTGAATGACGTGACCCCCAGGGTCCGAAGAGCCTGTGCCTCATCATTAGGTCAGATATCGGCCCTCAGGCTTTGAGTACTCGCTGGGTGAGAAGTTTGTGTCTGGCTGTTTTCAAATACTTCGCCATATAGGCAGCCCTACTCTGACTTCAGAGGGTGGTGATAATTTTTGTTTCACTCTTTGTTCAACAATGCTGGGGAATGTTTGCTTTTGTTCACTCTGTTCTTGTTCAAAGTGTTCTGTGAAATGTGGCTTGAACGTTAGCAGTCTCTGAAGATCTCTGAATGGGTTTGAGGTCCAAAAGTATTGGAGTGAGTGGCAAGCTGCATGATTTTCTTCAAGTCAAGAACTGTTATTGAGTGTGGCTGATCCAAGCTGTGTGTTTCTGTTTACATTTGCTTTTCTATCCATAATAGTATTTCAATGTTTGGTGACAGTTGAGGCTGTATGTTTTGTTTGCAATAATAATGATGTGCACTACATGTGATGTGTGGGTGTGCCGAGAATGATCATTTCATGCTGTCTGAATAAATAACAGGTTAAAGAAAACGAGAAGTAGTTGGGAAGGATAGTTTTCAAGTGTGTGTGTGCGTTAGTTCCTTCATTTAACGTCTACTCACCTGTGGTGATACTAGACGCGCGTATGCGTGTGTGTGTTTGTAAGTAAGCATGGTTATTGTGCTATGACATGATCGAATGTTTCTTGTTTCTCCCAAACTGAAGAAGGCGTTAGAAGTTGTTTTTTGTGAGAGAATGAAAGGCAACGTTGTTTCCTCCACATAGCTGTCATTGGGTAAGCTAAGTCCTTCCTTGTTGACCCCCCAACTGCAGAAGGGAAGAAACCTTCCTTGCCGTTCATGAAAAAAGCCAATGCTTCTTCGCCAGAAGTAAACATACCTTGTCTTTCCACATGAACACCAAAAAAGTTTTTAATGACTTGTGTCTGTTTCTTCAGAAATGAAGAATGCTGTCATTTCTTTTTTCTGTCTGACCATTTTGACTCTGAGAAGTGGCCTGTAGAACCACATTTGACTACGTTTATGTATTTTTGTCTCTTTCTAATGTTCGTAGTGTCAATACAGGCCAGGTTAGTGTTTTGACATTGTAATTTTGAGATCCCCACGGGGACAGTATTTTCTAACAGGTCACATTTACCACCATCCCGATTCTGCTGAATAACTCGGAGATGACTACAGAGACAAGAGCTACTCCAGTAGTGTGTCCTGTCCATTCTTTTGAAAATAAGAAATGCCATTGTTAACTAAATTGTTTTTAAGCAACAGAGAGAGAAAAAAAAAGATATCTACTGGCTGTGGAAGAGGTAAAGACGTAGATAATACATATTTCTTACGCTTAATCTGACAAAAGCTTTACGCGCTTGGCACGTGTCGACAGGCCACACCCCCCTTCTCTCTACCATGAACACACGGAGTAGTGCATCACGCAATTACGGAATATCACACGCAATGAACGACAAGGCAACGCTACTCAAAACTAAACTTTGAGAGGACGGTGATAAAATAACAGCTCTGAGGTCCAATTTTATAGAAGGAAAAGGGCAGTCTTGCCACATGTTTTGAAAGAAGATAAAAATTCCATGGGCTGGACATTAAAATGTTTTTGATGGAACCCGATATCTATGGTGCCCGATATGACAGGGCCGTTAGAGAAGGGGAGTGGTCGGTTGTGAGTTAGAGAGAGAGAAGGGTGTGTGTGTATGTGGCACAGATAATTATAAAGATGTTAATTCAGCATAATTTTTTGTGTAGTAATTATATTGATTTTAGATTATAGCAAAATAAAAAACAATTACAAATTGTATTTGACGAAACACGTTTCTTCCCCCCAATTAACATAAATAGAACAAAAGGCCACAGTTTAATGATGGAAACCTGACACATATATCTCTTTACTAGTTTTATACCCATTTCCCTAATACACATACAGTCTACAACTTCACATAATCCATAATACAGTTCCCATGCTGCAACTGGCTGGGTTAGTCTGGTGGGTTCATACGTGTGGTCAGATGATTTGGGTTTTTGTGTTGTTTTGTTTTTAAAGAAGGAGAATGGATGTAAGGAATTAAGTGAATAAATGGTTTTCATTGCAGTAAACAAAGTAGCAATATGTAACTGCGTTCTACCACAGTAGATCACCACGTCGACATTACTGATGGAGAACTTTCACAACATAGGCTCCAAATAATTATAATGGGATGGGGGAGGGAGGGGGAGGAATAGCCTAGGGGTGAGAACGTTGCACTGGTGATCTGACAGCCTGGGATCGAGCCCTATGGGCGTGTCCGTTTTAGGGATTTTACCGGGAGTTAACATCAGTGCAGACTCCATTCCCCCAAAAGTCATTCAGATGAGACTATAAACCGTGGACTCGTGTGCGAACGCACGCAGAACATCTTGCGCACACCTTAAGAACCCTCTCCATGTACACATTGCACATGCGATACCTATTAATACGCATATATGAGTACAAACATACACATACAGCAGATAAACACATAATCATATGCACTTTTTACATCTTTATGTCTTATCCACTGAAAGTGAAAAGACTTAAAGGAACGCGCGCGCGCACACACGCACACACACACACACAACCCAACACATACACACACACACACACACACACACACACACACACTTCTACACGACTTTGTGTACATGAATTCCCTCCCCCATACAAGTCACTAACCTATGAGAAAGTGTGCTGAAACAAAAGATAGACACTGGGTTTGTTTTTTAATACAGAGAGAACATTTTGCCTAGAATGGACGCAGTGAATTCCAAATGTACGGTGCAGTTTAACTCAATGCCTGCTGAGTAGGCCATTGTGTGCCGGTGGGAACAGATGACAGAATTTACAAAACTGCATACACACGGGGACTAGATGTAAAAAAGCACATAAGTGCTTATTCCATTATCCTCGATATAAAAGAATGTAATTTTTAAAAAATAATAAAAAAATAAAAAAGATAGGATGTCTTCATGCTACATACATCTGGGGAGGTTTAACAAGTTTTCAAGACAACAACAAAGAGTGCGAGAAGATTGTTATAGACACAGCGAAGCCGGTAGAAACGATACTTAGAAGAGACCCAGCAAAATGAGGATAGCCAATGACTGGAATTTTGTATTGGCAGCGAACTTTATCCAGAGACCAGTGAAGCTCGTTGAAAGGGGAACTGTATGCTTATGTTTTCTACTTTGATGGCAAATCTTGCAGCACTGCTTTGAAGCTGTTGCAAGTAAGATATGTGTCCTATTGGAAGACCAGAAAAATAAACTTAGGAAGTATTTAGGAATCCTGGTGGTGAGAGTGACGCATCCGTGATCTGCTGACCCGGGTTCGAATCTCGTTCAAGAGGATTTTTCCTCTAGAGTTAACATCAGTGTCTACTCCATTCTCCCCAAAAGTCCTTCAGATGAGACTATAAACCAACGTCCTGTGTGCAAACGCACGCAGAACATCTTGCGCACACGTTAACAACCGTCCGGCTTTTCGGAAGAGTAGGTCATTGTGTGCCGGTGGGAACAGATGACAAAATTTACAAAATTGCATACCCACGGGGACTAGATGTAAAAAAAACACCTCAGTCCTTACTCCATTATCCTCAAAATAAAAGATTTTTTTTTAATTCACTTTGCAGCCTGCACAGAGTGCATTAGATAGGTGGAGACAATTAGTCAAATGTATCTGTACAGGTTATAAAATGAGTTGCGTAATACAAATATTGACGTGTTCGCTTATATTCTTACTACCTTTGCCTCTGTAGTAAATTGGATTTTAGATTTAAGGAACAAACGTACAGCAAGTTTGTACAAAAGCTATTACGTTAGCATGTTTGGTGAGTTCAAGAGCTTTCCGTCATTTACAATGATAGGGCATCTCTCTCTCTCTCTCTCTCTCTCTCTCTCTCTCTCTCTCTCTCTCTCTCTCTCTCTCTCTCTCTCTCTCTGTCTGTCTGTATTTTTGTAGTTGTCACAAGCATCACACAACCTGAATTGTATATTATATTAACTAACTATATAACCATAGCTAAAGTCTTTGATGTGTCATTTTATATAGAGCAGCAAACCCGGAGTATGGATGCACAGGTGTGTTGTGTGTGTGTGTGTGTGTGTGTGTGTGTATTATGTGTGGTGTATGTGGTGAATGTGTGTGTTCATTATGTGTGAGTGTGTGTGTGTAATTGTATGTGGTGTGTGAGTGTGGTGGTGGTGGTGTGTGTGTGTAGGGGGAACTGTGTGTGAGTGTGGTGTTCTACGTGGTGTTTCAATTTGTATGTCATTGCCACCTTTGTTTGCTGTCTGCGTGTTCTTGCTCTCTTTATGTAATCACTGTTGACTTGCTATTGCCACCTGTACAAACACACACACACACACACACACACACACACACACACACACACACACACACACACACACACACACACACACACACACACTTCATTTCTATCAAAATCCATTTGAAAACATACACATAGATACATATCTGATTTCGGGGAGAAACATAACTATTTTACCATTCATGTCTGGTTTCCAACCAAGCCATTCTTGCCATACGTATAGCCTACGGCCTTATCAAAAGGTATGAGCGCTGGCTCTTGGCTTTAAATCAATCTGTAGTTGAAGATGCTGTTTTTCTTTAATTCCCAAAAGGCCTTTGACCTTGTTGGTAGCATTTGAAAATCCTGACTACAAGATTTAGGATTAGTTCTTCAAGTAGGAAACCAGGATACGGACCTCATGAAGACTGTCTTTCAAGGCAAGACTGAGGGAAAACGAAAAAAGGCAGACCCCCAGCTTCTCTCATTGACAACATCACCGAATCCTGTGGCATGAGAATCCATGAAGTCAGCAGCAGGGCAGTACAGCGAAGACCGGAGGAGCACATGGAGAAGGAAGGAGGATCATGTCGGTGTCATTGGGTGTGGCGGCTAACACCGAACTTGGTGATGCCGACGGGTGAGACAGGTGAGATTTCAAGTTTAGCCACGCATCACTTTAGATGTAGATCTAGAGATTGTAGTTTCTATCTATCTATCTATCTGTCCCGTAGTCTGACGACCGTGGGGGCACCCTCAAAGACTCAGCAACCAGTTCCCTCCATTCCTCTCTCTGTTCTGCCTTTCTCAGGGTTTTGTTGAGTTCTAGGCCTGTCCATTCACTGATGTTATCCTCCCAGCTCTTCCTTGGTCTGCCTCTTCTTCTTCCTCCTTGGACAGTGCCTTGCAAAACTGTCTTTGTAATTCCTTGGGATCTTGTGACATGCCCATACCACTTAAGTTTACGCTTTTTCACGATCGTTAGAAGGTTCTCATAGGGTCCAATGGTTTGCTGGATTCTGTTATGCACGCTTTCGTTGCTTATGTGGTCTTTGTAGGAGATGCCAAGGAGTCTCCGAAAGCATCTCATCTCCACTGCCTGTACTCTTCTCTCCAAATCTGCAGTCAGGGTCCATGATTCACAGTTATAGTGATTAAATATGTCCCCATTGTTAACTCTATGATTTCCAATTTTTTTAAGGAGCTCAGAGGTAAGTTAATTTCACCTGAATATCATCGACAGTCTTTCGGATGCGACAGTAAATGGAAGTCCCCTGTGCAATACGCATTAAGTACACATAAAAGAACCCACGGCATCAAAAGGGTTTTCCCTGGCACAATTCTTTAGAAAAGGCCACCCTGATAGGGAAACAAATACACACGCAGACAGGAAAAGAAAAAAAGGGGTAATGGGTGGCGCTGCTCTTGTGGCGATGTATTCCCCGGGAGAGCTTCCCGAATTTCGCGCAGAGAAATCTGCCGTGACTTTAAGTGGTATACAACACAATACAATATAATACAATACAATAAGCACAATACAATACACTTTAAGTTAGTTCTGTTGAGACCGACTTCAAGACAGAGTGTCTGAAACCTGTCTCACTTCCTTCACAAAGCCTTCAAGCTGAGAGAAATCCTAACGTCATAGTTCATCGTGGTAAATCTCAGTTGTTGTTTATATTATTTGTTTGAACATCTTTCATAAATTGTAATTTGTTCATTTACCCTTTGATTTTGGGCTTCGGAGGAGACTATAAACCTAACATCTTGCACACATGTTAAAACCTGTTCCGCTTTTCGGAAGAGTAGGCCATTGTGTGCGGGACCGATGACAAAGTTTTACAAAACTGCATAGACACGGAGACTGGATGTAAAAATAAGCACATGAGTGCTTATTCTATTATCCTCGAAATAAAAGACTAAATAAAATAAAATAAACAAAATAAACATAAAAATCTCTCTCTCACTCACTCACCACCACACAGACACTCACACTCACTCACACACTCACCCACCCATTCACCTACACTCACTCACCACTCACAAACACACACACACACAGACAGACAGACAGACAGACAGAGAGAGAGAGAGAGGAGAGAGAGAGAGAGAGAGAGAGAGAGAGAGTGAGAGGAGAGAGAGAGAGAGAGAGAGAGAGAGAGAGAGAGAGAGAGAGAGAGACTCGTATTATGTGTAGTAAATGATAGATGCTGTAATGATTTGTTGCGTATCGTTATCATTCTGTCATTGCCATGTCGTGTATACTCACCCCAAACTTACTTTCAGTACGGGCTATGGCCTCTGCTGGCAGCAAGAAGCTATTCCCTGATTCTTCTCTATAGAACACTCACTAATGATATTGAGTTGGGGGGACGGGACAGCCTGGGGGTTAGAGAGTTGCACGTTGCGCTCTTTTGACCGCTAACATGTTAACATCAGTGCCGACCCCACTCCCCTGAAAGTCCTTCGGATGAGACTATAAACCGAGCTCCCGTCTGCAAGCACTTGCAGAACATCTTGCAAACATGTTAAAACATGTTCCACCTTTCCGAAGAGTAGGCCATTGTGTGCCGGTGGGGGAAGGATGGCAAAATTACAAAACCGCATACACAAAGGAACTGAATGTAAAAAAAAGTACAAGAGTGCTTATTCCATTATCCTCGAAGTAAAAGAATAAAGAAATGAAAATAATATGGTTGTAACTCTTGTGTGTGGGAACATTTATATGGTTTGTCCAATGTGAATGATAGAAGAGAAGAACAAAATTCACACTGGTTTTTTGTTTTTTTGTTTTTACTTGAAACAAAAATACAAGCAAACACACCTGCACAAAGGTTAAGTGGAAACAAAACAACAAATTACTGGACCAGATGGAGGCTGTCTGTTATGTGAGCAGATGTCTGCGTGACAGTTGCGGCCCAGACGTCATGATTTGTGGACAAAATGTACTCTGAGGACAGAAAACAATCCCTGGCTGTAGCATGTAAAACACTACACCCGCACAGCGCCGAGAACTGGGTAATAACAATGCAATGTGCATCCGTAGTCTACAAGCAAAAAGTCCGGGTCGGAAGTGTGCAGCGGTTTGATCCCTGTTGGGGCCCGAAATTTTTTCCCCCATCTATTAGACCATGAATGGTGGTCTGAGTGCTAGTCCTTCGGATGAGATAATAAACCGAGGTCCTGTGTGTTACACATAATTATTCAGCGCACGTAAATGAACCCACGGCAAAAGGAGAGTATGTTGTCCCTGGCAAAATTATGTAGAAAAAAGCCACTCGAATAGGAAAACAAATGCAGTTGCAGACAGGAAAAGAAAAAAAATGGGTGGCGCTGCTCTTGTGGCGACGCGTTCTCCCCGGGGAGAACAGCCCAAATTTCACGCAGAGAAATCTGCCGTGACTTAAAGGGGTATAAATCAAAATAAAAATTTAAAATAGCTTTAGATTAAAACTCATCTTTCAAAATCACTCCAGAGCTAGAATTCTAGAACGACTGCATGCAAGTCTTTTCTAGAAACGGTTCTTTATTCCTGCAATACCAATACTTCCTCCACACCCACATGTCTATTCCGCTCTTGAAACAAACCCGTTGATTAACTGACTTCAGTGTTAAGTCGCAGCCACTCTCTTAGCGGGACTACGTATGTGAACCCAACCTGTCTGCAACTGACACAACACGCGCGCGCGCACACACACACACACACACACACCGGCTTACTGCGGCTGGTTCTCTCTTACACACGGTTTTCACACGAAAAGTGTCCCAGCCGAGCCACGCTGGCTTTTGGTTAAAAGCAGGTGAAAAAGGCAGAAACTTGTGGCTGGCTGAACAGACTGTCGGCCTAGTGCATTGCTGGTCAGACACCCTCTCTCTCTCTCTCTCGTGCATCCAGACTGAGTTTACTGATCGGGACTTCCTCTCCTGTTCAGGTCAGCGTCTGCAATTCCATCCCATCCCCACACCTAGACACTGCAGTAACAGATGATGAAACATTGGCGAATGTAAAGCAGGTTAAAGCTGATTTCCTTTACCTCAGCAACGAAGTGCAAAAGCGATTTTGTGGATGACAGGGTAGGCCCCCCACCTGAGGAGTCTCTGCACACCCAAAGAAGTGTCTCCCCTCAAACAAGCATCTTCCCGTACTGACAAGTGTCTCCATACATTTTTCCCCCAGTTTTGCAGTGCCAGAAAAGGACTTTGGTAAAACAGGACGATGTCGAAAAAAGAAGGCAAGGTCGTCGCCACTGGTTTGCTGACGATCACAATAACAACGGCCGTCTTCTGGCTCTTGCCGCTGGTGGATTCAGTGGCGCTGGACAGAGGCAGAGGGGCTTACAGCGGCAGAGTTCTGCTGGTGTCCATGGACGGCTTTCGCTGGGACTACCTCAAGACCATCTCGGGCCTGGGCAACTTCTCTGGCCTGGCGGCCACGGGCTGCTCTGTGGACTATGTGGACGTGCCTTTCGCCACCATGAGCCTCCCCAGCCACTACACCATCGCCACAGGTAGGGGGCAAAGGGCGCCTCTGCAGGGGGGTTGTGTGTAACGTCTACGTCTGGAGGGGTTTTGTGTTACGTCTATGTCTGGAGGGGTTGTGTGTAACGTCTACGTCTGGAGGGGTTTTGTGTAACGGTCTGGGTGGGTTTTGTTTTATTCTTTTATTCTTTTATATTGAGGATAATGGAATAAGCACTTATGTGCTTTTTTTACATCTAGTCCCCGTGTGTATGCGGTTTTGTAAATTCTGTCATTTGTTCCCACCAGCACACAATGGCCTACTCTTACGAAAAGCGGAACATGATTTAACTGTGCGCAAGATGTTCTGCGTGCGTTCGCACACGGGGCCTCGGTTTATAGTCTCATCCGAAGGACTTTTGGAGGAGAGTGGAGTCTGCAGTGATAACTCCAGGGGAAAAATATCCCTCTTGAACGAGAATCGAACCCGGGTCGTCAGATTGCGAGCGCAATGTTCTGACCACTAGGCTATCCCGTGTAATGTCTGGTGGGGTTTTGTGTAACGTCTACATCTGGATGGTGGTTTTTTTTGTGTAACGGTCTGGGTGGGTTTGTAATGACGGTTGGAGGATGTCTGGATGGGTTTTGTGTAAGGATGTCTGGATGGGTTTTGTGTAAGGATGTCTGGATGGGTTTTGTGTAAGGATGTCTGGATGGGTTTTGTGTAAGGATGTCTGGATGGGTTTTGTGTAAGGATGTCTGGATGGTTTTGTGTAAGATGTCTGGATGGGTTTTGTGTAAGGATGTCTGGATGGGTTTTGTGTAAGGATGTCTGGATGGGTTTTGTGTAAAGTCTGCATGGGTTTTGTGTAAGGATGTCTGGATGGGTTTTGTGTAAAGTCTGCATGGGTTTTGTGTAAGGATGTCTGGATGGGTTTTGTGTAAGGATGTCTGGATGGGTTTTGTGTAAGGATGTCTGGATGGGTTTTGTGTAAGGATGTCTGGATGGGTTTTGTGTAAGGATGTCTGGATGGGTTTTGTGTAAGGATGTCTGGATGGGTTTTGTGTAAAGTCTGCATGGGTTTTGTGTAAGGATGTCTGGATGAGTTTTGTGTAAAGTCTGCATGGGTTTTGTGTTAAGGATGTCTGGATGGGTTTTGTGTAAGGATGTTGGATGGGTTTTGTGTAAAGTCTGCATGGGTTTTGTGTAAGGATGTCTGGATGGGTTTTGTGTAAGGATGTCTGGATGGGTTTTGTGTAAAGTCTGCATGGGTTTTGTGTAAGGATGTCTGGATGGGTTTTGTGTAAAGTCTGCATGGGTTTTGTGTAAGGATGTCTGGATGGGTTTTGTGTAAGGATGTCTGGATGGGTTTTGTGTAAGGATGTCTGGATGGGTTTTGTGTAAGGATGTCTGGATGGGTTTTGTGTAAGGATGTCTGGATGGGTTTTGTGTAAGGATGTCTGGATGGGTTTTGTGTAAGGATGTCTGCATGGGTTTTGTGTAAGGATGTCTGGATGGGTTTTGTGTAAAGTCTGCATGGGTTTTGTGTAAGGATGTCTGGATGGGTTTTGTGTAAGGATGTCTGGATGGGTTTTGTGTAAGGATGTCTGGATGGGTTTTTGTGTAAGGATGTCTGCATGGGTTTTGTGTAAGGATGTCTGCATGGGTTTTGTGTAAAGTCTGCATGGGTTTTGTGTAAGGATGTCTGGATGGGTTTTGTGTAAAGTCTGCATGGGTTTTGTGTAAGGATGTCTGGATGGGTTTTGTGTAAAGTCTGCATAGGTTTTGTGTAAGGAAGCAGCTAGCGCAGCGTCAAGGGAAAGGAAGTGGGGGAGGGGGGGGTGGGGGGGCACAGTGTGGACAAATCCCCATTTTTCCCCGTCAACGGACAAACTGACCTGTCACAAACTGACCTATCGACAGTTACCCCCTTCTCCCTGATTATTTTTTTTGGGAGATTTCATTTTCCTGCTGGTCTTTGAACGAGATGATATGATCGTTCGAGGTCCTGTGTGTGAATGCACGCACATTTTGTGCACATGAATGTCTTTCGTAGAAGCATAGGCCTGCTGTGGCCCATGGTATGGGGGACACCAACATACCTAGCATGCATTATGCAACTGAAGAGGGATGGACTCCGCCAGGGTCAGTTTATCTGAGACAAATTGCCTGAAAATTTAAACTAGTGTCACAAAGGGTGTTAAGGTGACGGAGGGTAGTGAAGTGTATAGTGGTGTGTGCTGTAGTGTTGTACAGTGTTGTATAGTTGTATACATGTATAATTACAATATACAAAATATTGTGACAAAAATGTTCAAAGGCACGGACTTTCTTACTAAAGTGTTCAGCCCTACGACAGGAAAGATTTTAACAGGTGATTGAAAGTGGCGTTTTGTCGTTGTTGGTGTAGTTTGTTCCTTAGTGGGTGTCTTTTGTTGTCTCTCCTCCTCTCTTCCGTTCTGCTGACCAAACGGCCAATGCCTTGTGCGGTGATGTTGTGGCAGGTTTGCACGAGGAGAGTCACGGAGTGGTCGCCAATCACTTCTATGACCCCCAGAGAAACGCCACCTTCTTCAAAGACTCCAAAGAGAGCTTCTGGTGGGATGGGGGAGAACCCATCTGGGTCACCGCTGAGAGGCAGAACAAGCGGACAGGTGGGGTGGCGTGTGGTCGTGCACTGCCAGGCGCCACGATGTAGAGTGATGCTCAGAGCGCGCGCTCTGTCTTGTCTGTCTGTCTATCTCTCGCGCACACACAATATACATAATAATAATAATAATGATAATGATGATGATGATAATAATAATAATAATAATAATGATAATAATAATAAATAATAATAATAATAATAATAATAATAATAATAATGTATGGAATTTAACTAGCGCTGAACCTTGTAAAGCAACAAATCAAAGGGCTTGGTGAACCTCGGAGCTCTAGCCGAGAAATGGAAAAAAACCTCACCCCCCCAAAAGATGTGTTTGCACTTTATTTCAAACTCGGAACAAAAGAACTGCGAGAGAAAGTTGAAGTTTTTATGCACTTCCTTTTACCCTGAAAAATGATTGTGTTAGTTGACAGTGTCTGCGTAATGCGTGCTTCAAAAACATTTTGCCAACATTTTCAATGAAAAATGTGTTCTGTGTGAAATGTGTTTAGGGCAATGCCACAGTGTATGTGTGCGCGCGCGAACGCGTGCGTGTATACACACACACACACACACACACACACACACACACACACACACACACACACACACACACACACCACACACACACACACTTTTGAGATTCCTTCTCCCATACCTTACCAACTGACCTCCCTCTCCCTCCCCCTCCCAACACGCAAACACACTTTGTCTCTGTCTCCGTCTGTCTGTCTGTCATACATAACATACATACATACATACATACATACATACATACATACATACATACATACATACATACATACATATAATCATGCCCATGCGCTTACGGATTTGTGTAACCCACAACAGTTGAAAATTGGAAAGAGGATTGAGGTACTCCTCCCCCCCTCCCCCCCCTATACCCGACTGCCCGGCAAAACTGGTGGTTTCAATTCCCAACTGTCTTCCTGAAGTCGGAGGGGGGACGGTCGCAGACGCAGAAACCTCACCACTGGTGACCCTCGGAGCTCTAGCTGAGGAAGGAAAAATACCCAACAAGAAAGGTAACGGGAAATCTGGCTTCTGGAGTTTTTTGACAAAATCAAAAGCGTTGTACCCCGTGGGGATGCTGGGGTCCCTTTCAGTATAAATAATATCCCCCGTGGAGATTCCGTGGGCCTGTCAGTATAAATAGCATGCCCAGCTTCAGGAAATTCTGTGCTAAGAATTCCCTTTTTTCTCTCTCCATGTCTTTGTTTCTGCCTTGTTCCTTTTCCCCCTGTCAGCTCCTCGTTGTCTATTTTCTGCTTCTTGGTCCGTTTTCCTGCTGCTTTTTTTGCCAGAGTGTTAGAAATTTTCCCTTTTCTGTCATTCTTTGTGTCTTTTTCTTTACCTTCCTGTCATCTCTTTAGCTGAATTCCTGCCTTTTTGTCAAGCAGATCTGACAAAGGGTCATGCTGGTGTCCGACGTCGTGTGACAGTTTGCCTGTAGCTCGTTTTAGCGACCAGCCAGGGATGACTGGGATGGCCCATGATGTTCATTCTACAGTATTGGCCCATATGACATTTTTCCTTTGTACTTGTTTGTCCAGTGGTCGGAGCACTCGCTTTCCCCCAGCCAAGTTAAGCAGCGTCCAGTGTGGTTACCAGTTGGATGGGTGACCGTTTTCGCGCCTTGGCTTCAGTACAGTTCCCCCAGTTCACCCAGCTGTAAATGGGTACCTGCCCTCTTTAGGGTCAGGGAAGGTAAAGCAGCGAGGGAGAGGAGATGGGCGCCACCCTCAATATGCTGGCCCTAGAAAAGTGAGGTCTCTGACGCCTCGCTCCCCTACGACCTTATAGGTTATGGGACTCCTTTACCTTCCTTTACCTTACTTGTTTGTCCATTGAAGTGTTCAGTATCCTGTTTTACCATTTTTTTATATTCTGGGGATGATGATTTAAGCGGAATGGCTGACGTGCTCAGTGTGACCTGCTTCTGTTGGCCTTATCAAATATTTCTGATGCTTTGTCATTTATAATGCTGTGGGTTTTTTTCCCTTCAGATTGATGGCGTTAGATGTTTGAAGGGACTAGGTAATTAATTTTTTTTAACTGTAGGTGAATATTATTGTTGTT